>JAFMOC010000358.1:0-117500 GCA_019802505.1 Corydoras sp. C115 | reverse complement strand
TTCTCTGAATGATGTGTGTTATCTTTAATCATTTAAACGCAGCGGTGTTTAAAGTCTCTGCTTTCTGCGGAAGCCACCCGTTCTGAGGGGGAAAGGTCATTCCAGAAAACGGGTGCGATTTGTAAACAACTCCGAATCGACTCAGCGTTTTATCTTTTTATTTAATCAGATTCATAAACACGGAATGTGTTTGAGATTTGTGTGTTATATATTATATTTGTTGGGGCGGCACGGTGGCTTAGTGGTTTGGCATGTTCTCCTATCAGCTCTAGGGATTCCTAGTTCGAATCCCCATCTGGGTGGAGTTCCCATGTCCTCCCCGTGTCCATGTGGGTTTCCTCCGGGTTCACCGGTTTCCTCCCACAGTCCAAACACATGGATCAAGTCAATTGAATTCTCCAAATTGCCCCATATAGAGTGTGTGCCCAGCGATAGATTGGCACCCTGTCCTGGGTGTCTCTGCCCAGCGCCCGAAACGTTCTCTCCTGGATGGGTATGGGGAACCCACCCCCCTCCCCCGCGACCCTAATAGAGGATAAAGCAGAAGATAATGGATGGATGAATGTATTTGTTGGTGGGATTCTGATTTGTCTTTAGCTCTGAGCCGTTTTGGGAGTTTTGAAGCCTATCCCATGTCTTTTCCCAGCATTATTTTAACTAAACACACCGTATAAAGCCAAAATCACTGTGACATCAACAGGAGCTTCATCACCTCATGGTTCCTTTTGCAGTTTTAACAGATTCCTTTATGATGGGCAGTCTTTCTGAAAGATTTTGGAGCATGTCTGATCATTTTTACATATGAATTGTGTTCTCTTTACGTTTTTTCCAAATACTGTTCTATAAAGTGCTTTTTGCTGTAGAACATCATTCAAGGATTTAAGACTTTATTGTCATTTTTTAACATTCTGTTTCATGGACCCAGTTTTGACCCTAAGCATTAGAGGTAGAATTCATTCATTCATTATCTTCTGCTTTATCCTCTACTAGGGTCGCAATTTGGAGAACTCAATTGACTTGATCCATGTTTTTGGACTGTGGGGGGAACCCGGAGAACCCGGAGGAAACCCACGCGGACGCGGGGGGCACATGCAAACTCCACCCAAATAGGGATTTGAACCGGGAATCCCCAGTGCTGAGAGGAGAACGTGAGAGTTAGAATTTAAATTCAAATATAAGATTTAGAATAAAAGAATAATAATCAAGATATATCAGTATAAAAGTCCTGGTTTGTTGTTGTGCATTAGGTTCTTAACTCCATTATTCGATTTTAATGTGATGCTGATCTCACAGTCTGATCTCTCAGAGTTGTCGGTGTGGGCAGAGCCGAGATGTTCAGTGAAATTCCCCGGGACGCTCTGCTGCGGCCTCTGAGCCGGAGCGAGGTGGTGAGCATGCTGCTGAGGCTCGCCGTCTTTGGGACGGCGACGTACTACAGCATCCGATGGGTCATGGACGCTCTGGATCCCACGGAGCGCCAGAAATCCGAGGCCAAGAAGAGGGTGAGGCGCACGCTGCAGGGGCCTGCAGGGGATGACAGGGGCGGGGCCTGAGGTTTACATGATGCTGGTGTTCATTACTGTACGTCTCTGACAGGCGGAGCGCATGCTGAAGAGGGTGGGGGTGGAAGGCGTGAGTCTGAACGAGTACGAGATGACCGTCGCCGCTCACCTGCTCAGTCCTCACAGCATGAAGGTAAAGAAAGCAGCACAGGGTGCAGAGTGTTGGGAAAGCTTTGGGAAAGGTCTGGTAAGAGTTAGTAGTGTTCCCCATGCCCATCCAGGGGAGAACGTTTCGGGCGCTGGGCAGATACACCCAGGACAGGGTGCCAATCCAACGCTGGACACACACACACACTCTATTTGGGGCAATTTGGAGAACTCCGTTGACTTGATCCATGTTTTTGGACTGTGGGAGGAAACCGGAGAACCCGGAGGAAACCCATGCGGACACGGGGAGAACATGGAAACTCCACCCAGATGGGAATTCGAACCGGGAATCCCTAGTGCTGAGAGGAGAACATGCTAAACCACTAAGACACCGTGCCACCCCTAACTTAGACATTCCTCTGTTTATTTAAGGTGACCTGGGGAGACGTCGCAGGTTTGGATGACGTTGTCAGAGAGATACAGGACACGGTCATCCTGCCGTTTCAAAAGCGCCATCTCTTCCATGGATCTAAACTGTTCCAGCCCCCCCGAGGTAACACCGTCATCACTGTAACATCAAAACAAAATAATAAGAAGTTAATGAATTTAATCTGAAAGAGTGTGGTCATGTGACCATTACATCAATAGTTACATTTTGTGCAGGTGTGTTATTGTGCAGGTGTGTTACTGTACAGGTGTGTTATTGTGCAGGTGTGTTATTGTGCAGGTGTGTTACTGTACAGGTGTGTTACTGTGCAGGTGTGTTACTGTGCAGGTGTGTTACTGTGCAGGTGTGTTACTGTGCAGGTGTGTTATTGTACAGGTGTGTTACTGTGCAGGTGTGTTACTGTGCAGGTGTGTTACTGTGCAGGTGTGTTATTGTGCAGGTGTGTTATTGTGCAGGTGTGTTATTGTGCAGGTGTGTTACTGTGCAGGTGTGTTACTGTGCAGGTGTGTTACTGTGCAGGTGTGTTACTGTGCAGGTGTGTTACTGTGCAGGTGTGTTATTGTGCAGGTGTGTTATTGTGCAGGTGTGTTACTGTGCAGGTGTGTTACTGTGCAGGTGTGTTACTGTGCAGGTGTGTTACTGTGCAGGTGTGTTATTGTGCAGGTGTGTTATTGTACAGGTGTGTTATTGTGCAGGTGTGTTATTGTACAGGTGTGTTACTGTGCAGGTGTGTTACTGTGCAGGTGTGTTACTGTGCAGGTGTGTTACTGTGCAGGTGTGTTACTGTGCAGGTGTGTTACTGTGCAGGTGTGTTACTGTGGGCAGGTGTTTTACTGTGCAGGTGTGTTACTGTGCAGGTGTGTTACTGTGCAGGTGTGTTACTGTGCAGGTGTGTTACTGTGCAGGTGTGTTACTGTGCAGGTGTGTTACTGTGCAGGTGTGTTACTGTGCAGGTGTTTTACTGTGCAGGTGTGTTACTGTGCAGGTGTGTTACTGTGCAGGTGTGTTATTGTGCAGGTGTGTTACTGTGCAGGTGTGTTACTGTGCAGGTGTGTTACTGTGCAGGTGTGTTACTGTGCAGGTGTGTTACTGTGCAGGTGTGTTATTGTGCAGGTGTGTTATTGTGCAGGTGTGTTACTGTGCAGGTGTGTTACTGTGCAGGTGTGTTCCTGTGCAGGTGTGTTACTGTGCAGGTGTGTTACTGTGCAGGTGTGTTACTGTGCAGGTGTGTTACTGTGCAGGAGTGTTACTGTGCAGGTGTGTTATTGTGCAGGTGTGTTATTGTGCAGGTGTGTTATTGTGCAGGTGTGTTATTGTGCAGGTGTGTTATTGTGCAGGTGTGTTATTGTGCAGGTGTGTTACTGTGCAGGTGTGTTACTGTGCAGGTGTGTTACTGTGCAGGTGTGTTACTGTGCAGGTGTGT
This sequence comes from Corydoras sp. C115, assembly GCA_019802505.1. Taxonomy (NCBI): domain Eukaryota; kingdom Metazoa; phylum Chordata; class Actinopteri; order Siluriformes; family Callichthyidae; genus Corydoras; species Corydoras sp. C115. The sequence goes on along the minus strand of JAFMOC010000358.1, from coordinate 113,980 downwards.
TCCTGTGCAGGTGTGTTCCTGTGCAGGTGTGTTCCTGTGCAGGTGTGTTATTGTGCAGGTGTGTTATTGTGCAGGTGTGTTATTGTGCAGGTGTGTTATTGTGCAGGTGTGTTATTGTGCAGGTGTGTTATTGTGCAGGTGTGTTATTGTGCAGGTGTGTTACTGTGCAGGTGTGTTACTGTGCAGGTGTGTTACTGTGCAGGTGTGTTACTGTGCAGGTGTGTTCCTGTGCAGGTGTGTTCCTGTGCAGGTGTGTTCCTGTGCAGGTGTGTTCCTGTGCAGGTGTGTTATTGTGCAGGTGTGTTATTGTGCAGGTGTGTTACTGTGCAGGTGTGTTACTGTGCAGGTGTGTTACTGTGCAGGTGTGTTACTGTGCAGGTGTGTTATTGTGCAGGTGTGTTACTGTGCAGGTGTGTTACTGTGCAGGTGTGTTACTGTACAGGTGTGTTACTGTACAGGTGTGTTACTGTGCAGGTGTGTTATTGTACAGGTGTGTTACTGTGCAGGTGTGTTACTGTGCAGGTGTGTTACTGTGCAGGTGTGTTACTGTGCAGGTGTGTTACTGTGCAGGTGTGTTACTGTACAGGTGTGTTATTGTACAGGTGTGTTGCTGTGCAGGTGTGTTGCTGTGCAGGTGTGTTGCTGTGCAGGTGTGTTACTGTACAGGTGTGTTACTGTACAGGTGTGTTACTGTGCAGGTGTGTTATTGTACAGGTGTGTTGCTGTGCAGGTGTGTTACTGTACAGGTGTGTTACTGTACAGGTGTGTTATTGTGCAGGTGTGTTATTGTGCAGGTGTGTTACTGTGCAGGTGTGTTACTGTGCAGGTGTGTTACTGTGCAGGTGTGTTATTGTACAGGTGTGTTATTGTACAGGTGTGTTACTGTGCAGGTGTGTTATTGTACAGGTGTGTTATTGTACGGTCCACCTGGCTGTGGGAAGACATTAATTGCCAAGGCAACGGCTAAAACCTCCGGGTGTCAGTTCATCAACCTTCAGGCGTCCACGCTGACTGATAAATGGTACGGTGAATCTCAGAAGCTCACCGCTGCTGTCTTCTCATTGGCTGTGAAACTGCAGCCCTGCATCATCTTCATTGATGAGATAGGTGAGCGCTTCGTTATGGCTTTCGTGAGTATATGAAGTCGTTCATCATGGCTGTGGAAGGGTTTTGGTTTGTTCTCCGCTGATTCGTCTTCCTGCTTCAGACTCGTTTTTGAGGAGTCGCTCCAGTTCAGATCACGAAGCCACCGCCATGATGAAGGCTCAGTTCATGAGTCTGTGGGATGGACTGGAGACCGGACCGGGTACTCAGGTCTAACACACACACACACACTCACACACACACTCACACCCCTGTGTTACTTGAGCTCCTGGTTGGTATGACATGAATGTAAAGGTGAGTGTCGGTTGCAGGTGATGGTGATGGGAGCCACGAACAGACCTCAGGACCTGGATGCTGCGATTCTGCGCAGGATGCCTGCAGCCTTCCACGTGGGACTTCCTGTGAGTCTCATTTAAATTCACACAGAATAATTAATTATTCAATATATTTACTGCTAAGTGCGGCTTGGTGGTTGGCATGTTCTCCTCTCAGCACTAGGGATTCCCGTTTCGAATCCCCATTTGGGTGGAGTTTGCATGTTCTCCCCATGTCCGCCTGGGTTTCCGGAGGAAATGGATCAAGGTCAATTGAGTTCTCCAAATTGCCCTATGTAGAGTGTGTGTGTGTGAGTGTGTGTCCAGTGATAGATTGGCACCCTGTCCTGGGTCTATCTGCCCAGCACCCGAAACGTTCTCCCCTGGATGGGCATGGGGAACCCCCCCCCCCACCCCCCGCGACCCTAATAGAGGATAAAGCGGGAGATAATGAATGAATAAATATTTAGAGCTACAGCAACCAGGTGATCTGAGAACCTCCATCTGAAAGAGAAGAGGATGAAGGGATGATGAATGAATTTGGATTATTGGATAATTATGTATAAATGTGGTGTGTGTTGCAGGACCGAGCTCAGAGGGAGGCCGTCCTGCAGCTGATCCTGTCTGAGGAGAATGTAATGAGCTCCAGTCATTTAAATCATTAAGATGTTTCTAATTGAAAATGTTTTATTCTTTAATACTGAAGCGTTAACGTTGATAGTACTGCAGAATTACAGAACCACGGGGTTCTAAAGCTTTAACATCCGCAGTACAGTGTTACTGATCACTGACTGACACTGCAGGCTATGGGATGGTGAAATAGTGTGTGTGTGTGTGTGTGTGTGTGTGTGTGTGTGTGTGTGTGTGTGTGTGTGTGTGTGTGTGTGTGTGTGTTAGCTGAGTGAGCGGGTGAATCTGGGTGAGATAGCGGAGCAGACGGAGGGATTTTCGGGCAGCGATCTGAGGGAGGTGTGCCGCGACGCTGCTCTGTACAGAGTACGGGATTTTGTACGAAAACAGCAGATGAAGCAGATCACTCAACAGCTCCACCTACAGGCTGAACCAGAGCCCGAGTACGTCTGCACCCGCTCACCCGCTTCATCCCTGTTACCTGTTATCCCTGTTACCTCCTCCCTCTCTGTGTGTGTATGCATGTATGTTACTACCTACAATATCATGTTAAAGTTGCCTTTAAATGTTTTTTTCCTGTGTGTGTGTGTGTGTGTGTGTGTGTGTGTGTGTGTGTGTGTGTGTGTGTGTGTGTGTGTGTGTGTGTGTGTGTGTTACATGACAGCATGTGTATGAGGCCGGTGACTCAGCTGGACCTGCTCTTTGGTGTGGATAAGATGAAAGAGTCTAAACAGGCCACTTCAACAGATTACAGAGAGGTGCAACTGGACTAAACACACACACACACACACACACACACTCACTCATACACTGGTTATTTAAAGTGTGTGATATATGTATATAACTGATTGTAATCTATGACGTTATGCCAATGTTTAAATTCTTGATTTATAAAGAATGCAAATGTTTAAAGTGTTTTACGGATCGTTAAGTATTAATGAGGTCAGGTACTAATTAAATCAGTGTCTTTGACTTTTAAACCTGTAAAGAGTTTAGAAAGTATGAGTTCTTTGCAGGTCAACACCGTTTTAAAACTGTACAAAACATTTTTAAAACTGTTCTGCTGCAAAAACAGTGGCCTTCCCTAAACTGTTGTAAAATGTGTGTCCTGTATGAGGTGTATGGTGCAGCAGTGTCTGTACAAACTGATCAGTTATCAGAGTTCTATTGATTTAAAATGAAATCCATAAGGTCTGGTCATTGCGTCGCAGTGGAGGGGTTTATAATTACTATGATTTAAATTCATATTTAATTTAAACGTTTGGACAGCTGTATGTGTCCAGCTTTGTGGAAACAGTTTAGGGAAGGCCTCTGTTCCTCCGTGACTGAACCCCAGTGCACAGCGTGAGGTCCAGCAGCAGATGGTTGGGTATGTTTGGTCTGGAGGAACTTGTCTGACCCACAGAGTTCTGACCTCAACCCCATCCAACACCGTGAGATGAATTAGGACAGAGACTGTGTGTCGGGACATTCTGTCCAACGTTAGTGTCCGATCTCACTGATCTGATCTTTGGGATTTTATACACACTTTAAAATCCCATAGAAACTCTTCCCGTGCTTCACAAACGTGAGAGCTAAAGTAAGTGCAGACGTTCTAATTCATTCTTTGTTTAGTTAGTGTTATTTAGAACGTCTTCGTGTTATTTATTGTTATTGAAGGTTCTTCAGTGAGAGAACGTTCTAATGTAAACGGGCTTCGTTCTGATGAACAGAACAGCATCACTGCGCGCCTGCTTTATTAAACTCAGAGCTGCAGGGTGCCCTCTTGTGGACAAACTGCGCAACGACCTCTAAAGACAGTTCCGCTCGTCATCGATCGCAGTTCTTTTTCTAACGTCGTGTTTCGGTCGTTCATGCCGATCATCTGCTGTCAATTTATATCTTATTATATATTATATGATATCTGATTATCCTGCTCACAGAGACCTAACGGTTCTGTTTATTATTTATTTTTATGTAAAAATCTTTTATGCAGCAGTTTGTTTAACGTGTGTATTTTGTCATGTCATGATTTTTACACTCAGCAGCCACTTTATTAGAGAAATGTCTTTGTTTTTTTAGTCTGTGTTTATATTTTCTGATGATCAGGACCATGGAAAGAGCAGGAATTATTATTATTATTATTATTATTATTATTATTATTATTATGATTATTACGTGTGGTGGATGGTGCTGCAGTGACACTGACGTGGTGGTGGATCAGACACAGTCGTGCTGCTGGAGGTATTTAACCCTATAGAAGGTGTATCTAATAAAGTGACTGATCAGCAGGTACAGCTATGAATAAGTTTTTTTTTTTTCTTTTTACTTACATTATTTGTAAGTGTCAAATAAAACATGTAAAAACATCCATTTATTAATTTTCTAAACTTTTTTTCTCATAATTAGTGTATGGAGGGATTCTAGATCGGATACAACCCGACGGGGTTTAAAATCTCCTGATGTAACTCCGTCTCAAGCCAAACGCAGCGAGCGTGTTCATCGTCAGGTGTTTATGGTCTAAGCCCTTAAGGAAGTTTGAAATGGAACCGACCTGACCCGTGTCACTTCCATTTCTGGATCAAAATCATTGTTCCAATTCAACCCATAGATGATGAGAACCGTGTTTGGGGCTCTGCAGGTTTCCTCTCTGTTGAGAAGCACTGATTGGATGGAAACGGGAAGTCGGGTCCTGGTTTTGATGTTGCAGGTTAATGTTGTGGTTACATAACAGCAAGAGGAACTAAATGAAACGAAGCGTGGAGGAACCCTGTGAGGAGAACCATTTCAGTTTGCTCTCTGCTGCTGAAAATCAAACATAATCTCAGTTCTGATTAAACAGAACGATCAGAGCGGCTCTCGTCCTGACCGAGGAGGTCACCACACCTCAGATCAACAACAGACCGCCACGCCGTCTGATCAGCCCATCAACCTCTGATTCATATGCACCTGAGTATCAGAACCATGACATCACATCCTGTGCCATTTCATTTCTGTGCTCCAACTGTCCATCCATCCATCATCTTCCGCTTTATCCTCTATCCACACTCCATATGGGGCAATTTGGAGAACTCAATTGACCTTGATCCATGTTTTTGGACTGTGGAGGAAACCCATGCTGACACGGGGAAAACATGGAAACTCCACCCAGATGGGGATTCAAACCGGGAATCCCTAGTGCTGAGAGGAGAACATGCTAAACCACTAAGTCACCTTGCCGCTGTTCTCCAACTAAATGTGTAAATTCAGATAGAACCCCTTCAGTACCTGGTTCCTTTTGGAACTTCTCCAGGAGCTTCTTAGATGTCTGCATCTGAACTCACATACTGTATGATACAGTTTTGGTTTTGATTTTGTTTTTCATCGTCTGTGGACCCACTAAACGAATCTGAGCCTAAAATTGGGGGGAAATGGGGTACAGTTTTAAAAACTCCTCAGGTTTTCTTTGAGTGGGCGGGGCAGTGGTGTTTGCTCAGGTGAGGGGGCGCTGTTGCAGCTCCAGAGCTCCAGAGATGCTGCAGATTCAGTATCATTTTTATTTTATGAAGATCCACCGTGAAGGCTGGTCCCCCGCGGTGAGCGTTAGGTCCTGACTCAGCGTGGAGGTGTCGAGCGCCCCCGAGCCGGGGTGAGGCGCGCACGGTGCCGACGGCTCGATTAGGGATGTTAATGAGGAGGGACAGAACACTGCACATGTCCTCAGGAAGCAGAGACCAGTTAACGACCGCTAATTAACTTCCCACGCTGCTCTCGTCCTCACTCACCACATCTCTGCCTCCACCCGAGCAGAAACACACCATTATCACCTCACACACCTGCTACTGCACACAGGGCTTCATCATCTTCATCATCATCATCATCATCATCAGCCGTATGACTAATGAGCTCACATCTGGAAATTTGGCTCTCTCACATTTAAAGAACAATAAATACGTTCTCTCCAAAACTCCACCGAGTGAAGAGTGATGCTGCAGCAGACGGTGCAGAGTGAGACGTCAAAATTGCAGATTCCTTTTTTATTTCTGTTTTGAATCAAAGATCAAATATAAAGTTGATTTTAATGAATACAAAGAACGTATTTCAGTACGGTGGCTTAGTGGTTTAGCATGTTCTCCTCTCAGCACTTCGAATCTCCATCTGTGTGGAGTTTCCATGTTCTCCCCGTGTCCGCGTGGGTTTCCTCCGGGTTCTCCGGTTTCCTCCCACAGTCCAAAAACATGGATCAAGTCAATTGAGTTCTTCAAATTGCCCCATATAGAGTGTGTGTGTGTGAGTGAGTGTGTGCCCAGCGATGGATTGGTGCCCTGTCCCTGTCCTATCTGCCCAGCGCCCGAAACGTTCTCCCCTGGATGGGCATGGATGCGGATGAAGCGGAAGATAATGAATGAAAGGACGTATTTCAGTGCAGAGGGCTTCGGAAATCCTCAAATCATTCAATCCATTAGATCCTTCAGCTGCAGGTTTACAGTGAAGCTATTATAGGATTGTGTGTGTGTGTGTGTGTGTGTGTGTGTGTGTGTGTGTGTGTGTGTGTGTGTGTGAGTGTGTGTGTGTCCTAACAAAAGGCTAAAGACAGATGTCTGCTGAAAGCTCAGAGGACTGCAGTGATGGAGGAGCAGCTAATGGAGGTGTCCGTCTCCACCTCTGGAACAGCTGGATCTGGAGGAGGTGGTAAGACTGTAGAACCGTCATTCTGTCTAAAAAGAACCCCCCCCCCCCCCCCCCCGTGTTTCCGGTCCAGCAGAGTGAGTTCAGGACGGTGATGTTGTTTTAAATCCTGTTTCCTTCAGCGGTGCAGAGCTCAGTGCTGATCCTCCGTCACAGCAGAGCCAATCAGCAGCTTTTAAAGTCGGGGGGGGGGGGGGGGGGTAATTAAATGTTCCCTCTGTCAGTTCACTGGACCACTTCTCTTTTTCATTCTCACCTTCTCTCGCCGTCTGCAGAGCGCACATTCTCATTCAGCTGCCGGTCAGCACTTTTCAACTCACCTCCATGTTTCCTGCTCATTGCTGACGTCTCTGGAATTAAAACACAGTTTTTTACGGACTGACAGGAAATAGGAAATCACATCTCATATTAATAAATGTCTACGACGAGGCTGAGCCGCTCGGCTGTCGGGAAAAACCTCCATTCTGATCCTCACTGCCCTAATTCATCCTCCATCCATCCATCCCTCCGTCCATCCCTCCGTCCATCCCTCCGTCCATGCGTGTGTATATACTGTGAATGATTAAAACTCAGCAAACCCAAATCTAATCCAAATCTCTAAATCCAGAGGTTTTATTAAACCGCTCTGTAAAGCTGAAGGTGGATGGAGATGATTGAACAGCTGATCCTCCGTTCCATCTTCTCTTGATCAGAAAGCTTTGAGTTTCATCAGGGGAAGAACGTAAACATACAGAGAAATTATGATGTCATAGGGACGCTACAGAGCAGCAGGTGTGTGTGTGTGTGTGTGTGTGTGTGTGTGTGTGTGTGTGTGTGTGTGTGTGTGTGTGTGTGTGTGTTGCTTTGATTACCAAAAAATAAATAATTCAATTCAATTTAAATCCAACCATTGGTGCAGTTAATTAACCCGGCGTGAGGGAGGGAATCAGGGCAGAAGGAGTTTAATGACCTCAGGCTTCTGAACTTTACTAACACTGTAGGAACTTAAAATAGTTCTAGAGCATCCATCCATCCATTATCCTCCACTTTATCCTCAATTAGGGTCGGGGGGGGGGGGGGTTCCCCATGTCCATCCAGGCGCTGGGCAGATAGACCCAAGACAGAGGGGCAATCTATCACTGGACACACACTCACACAGACACACTATATATTGGGGCAATTTGGAGAATTCAATTCACCTTGATCCATGTTTTTGGACTGTGGGAGGAAACCGGAGGAAACCCATGCGGACACAGGGAGAACTCCACCCAGATTGGGATTCGAACCAGGAATCCCTAACGCTGAGAGGAGAACATGCCAACCACTAAGCCAGCGTGCCACCCTGGTTCTGGAGCAGTACCGCTTCAATGATCAGCTTCAAATCTCTGCAGATTGGAACTCTGATAGAAAATACAACTTTACGAACCTCATGATCTTTCATTCATTATGTTTCATATGAATGGGGGGGCGATGCGGGAGGGGGAGAACATTTTGGGCGCTGGGCAGATATCCAGGAAAGGGCGTCAATCTATTACTGTACACACACTCACTCTCACACACACACACACACACACACACACACACAGCGCTGAAAGGCGAACATGCTACCCACTGAGACACTGTGCCACTCCTTAACGATCTTAATGATTTTTTAATCTGAAAACTAAGAACTTAATTATTAATGTTATGCAGCACCCTCCTCAGATTCAGGATTTTAATCTGTTCTTTCTGATTTATCCAGTTTCATAAAAATTTCATAAAATAAACATTGTGCTTTTATTCTGTGAACGTTCAAAATGTATGAATTATAATTAAATAAAGAGAATTTAGAGATTAAAGCAGAAACCTTATCACACGGGGACGTGCAGAAGTTTGTGCTCCCCCCCCCCTTTATTAGCTTTCATAAAGGATGTTATTGTAATAATTATGAATTAATGCAGATTTCGAGCCGTGCTTTGTTCTCTGTGTGTAGATGTGGTTCCTCGGTGGAAGCAGAACATGGCTGAGTGACGGTGAATGGATTATGACTCAGGTCTGGAATAAAGCGAGATTAATGCTAATGACTTGGCCTCGGTGAGTGTAGGGGTCGGGTCTGCGGGGTTTAAATGAAAACTGCATTAGCTGATGTTCATTTAATTCCTCTGGACCGCTTTCAATTCCTTTACAGCGTGCGCGGGGGGAGCGGGCGGGGGGCGGGCGGTGGGGGGGGGTTCAATTATTTTAAGTAATGTGAAAACAGTGAAATTGTCTGCTTCAGCAAACAGACTTAAATCCTGCTCTATGAGAGAACCCCCACCACTCACAGCATGGAGATTGGCAGGTTCTTCATGTGGGTTCTCATTGGTGGGTGGACGGGCCTTGGTTTTTACTGTGGGCTCCGTACAGGTCAGATATGTATTGTTTAGAAAGTGGCCCTCTCTCACAGCGGGTGTCATTTCAAAGCCCTCATCGTCCGTCCCCGCACCTCGCGCCCTCCCGTCCGCAGCCGGCGCCTCTTTGGTGTCTTCTTTATTGTAATTTGGTTTCTGAAGGTCAGCGCGCTCGTGCTTGAAGCTCGTCGACGGCATCTGAAGTGTTTTTCTTCAGACTAAAAGCCCTGGTCGTACGACGGCACTCGAGTGTTCTGTTCGTATTGAACTCTGAAAGTTCAGCGGAATGAAAACGCAGACTTTCAGACGAAGCTTCCCGGAGCCTGAGAAAAAAGGCTGCTGCAGTTCGGCTGATAAAAGGTCAGACGCGCGGCTCGATCCCGGCTCCGGCTTTAAGTGCCTCGTAAATCTGCACCGCTCAGAGCTGCAACTCGGCACCGAGCTCCAGAACACAGAGCTCCACCTCAGAAATGATCAATTGTTTGTGGACAGCCTTCGTACGTCCAATTTAGAAAATGAATCAATATTACACTGGACAATATAAAACGACTGCTGAGTCGGGTGGTTCTGTTAGTTCGGTTACCACAGATAAATAAAATCCAAATCCACCACCGGCCATGAATTCTGGGCCCTTTCTCGTTCCAGGATGTCCATAAAGACTCGGCTGGGTGAGTTTGCGACTCATTCGTTATATTGGTTCTGGTTTCCTCCACAGCCCAAAAACCTCGTTGCGGTGAATCTGAGATGATGGATCGTTCAGTAGATGTGGCTGCTCGTGTTTCCACCCTGCAGTTGACACGCAATCTGTCTCTCCCTAAATGAAAGCTGGGATAGGCCCCAACATCTCCTGTTCAGCATGTATGAATGAGACAGCATGACTATAGGTCCATTGTGCACTGAAAAGTGGCAGGTTCTGGTTTAATCCGAGCATCGGATCAGGATGCACTGCGATTGTGGGTCCGGCCTTTCTGCTTGACACAAGTGCCAAAAGAAATGAGATCAGATCTGATTGGAACCTTTTAATTTGGACCGGAACTTATTCAGCGTTCTCATGTTTAGAACGCACTAAGCTTGTGTGCGTGTTGTTCTGTGAGTCAGCTGATTTACATATTTAATTCTCACTGGACGTGTATCACGCATTTAATTAACTCTAATAAATATGCGTATAAAAGTGTTTGTGCTCTTGGTTTTGGTTTTATCTTCTTCTCTGTGTAACCTATCCCGTCCATGTGTGGATTCATTATCGCTCCCAGCATATGAGCTGCTGGAGCTTTTCTTTTTCACGCTTATCTCGGTGTTGCAGACGGAACGTGTCGTATTTCTGTAGGTGTGGGTGGCCGAGAGCCTGCTGGATTCTGGGTTCTGGTTCCAGTAAAAGTTCTGCCCTCTAAACGCCGTCATATTATTCACAGTCGTGATGTAAGTATAAAAACCTCGTACGCTGCAGGACAACAGCTTCCTGTAAGTCTGGACCAAACCGCTGTTACCATGGTAACCACAATCAAACCTACCGTTTACACAGTTGCACTACAACCTAATGGTTTCACACTTTTTCTTGTGCACATAAAATTAAATGAAAAGTAATGACGATGCATTTTGTATTAAACATTCAGCCGCCAGCGTGCTTCAGCTCTGCCGAGGTTTCAGAGGAGGGCATGACTTTTGCTAACATACTTTTTGTAGTTCAAACATTTTGAGTCTTCTATCTCATTTTGCGGCTGCTATCTCATTTTGAGTCTGCTATCTCATTTTGAGTCTGCTATCTCATTTTGAGTCTGCTATCTCATTTTGAGTCTGCTATCTCATTTTGAGTCTGCTATCTCATTTTGAGTCTTCTATCTCATTTTGAGTCTTCTATCTCATTTTGCGGCTGCTATCTCATTTTGCGGCTGCTATCTCATTTTGAGGCTGCTTTCTCATTTTGAGGCTGCTATCTCATTTTGAGGCTGCTATCTCATTCATCTGAAGATAAAAAGATTGAAAGCTTCCTTTTTTTAAAAACAAGTTAAGAAGCCCGATCTTTTCACCCCATGGACTGCGGTTTGAGGACATCCCAGATTTCATAACAACTCAGTCGCCCATTTAATGCGAAGCTGAACAAAGGGCTTCTTGAGGGGTCGTGGTTCCCATTCTGTGGGTTTTTACCTTTCACAGTTTAAAGGGTTTAATCTCGGCTCATCAATTGTTCAGTGAGTGAAGAGAATCTGTTCTGAAGTCTGCTTTTAAAGAGCTTTTCCTTCTCCTTTCAGAGGGTTTGGACCGGGTTAAAGCCTCCCTTTATCTTTTATTCAGGACAGAGCCGGATCAGCGTGGGACGCGACCCCCACACCACCTTCCCTGCTTCAGGTGCAGCTTTTAACACACACCTCGAGAACTATTAACTTGAACTTAACTTTAATCTCTACTCTGATTAATAACCAAACACAGCACTTAAGGTACATCATACTCACCATGAAGCACGGTGGTGGCAGCATTATGATGCGAGAATGATCCTTTTTAACAGGAAGGTTCTCAATATTTAACAGGTTCTTTACATAAAATAATCTCTTCATTCAGGTTCTTCCTCCAAATTTACTGTGAAATGGTTTCTTTGGTTTCAAAGTACTTTAAACATGACCTTAGAGGAGCTCCATCTTAAAAACAGGGGTGATGTCTAAATTCCTTTTGCTGTAACATGTTTGTTTTAGAATGATTTTAATCTTATATTTTCGTATTTTATGGCAGACTCTTAAATCAGAGCGTCATGAAGCCGTTTGGTTTAAAATCTTTTATATAAAATGAACAGAGGTAGAGAAAATCACAGGTTTGTTCTCAGAAATATCTTCAGTACAGCAGAAAAAAAATTAAGACAACATTTATTTTCTTCTCATGTTGTTTTCCTCTTTTTAACCTTTTTACATAAATCTGAACCTGCATAGTTAAAAAAAAATCCATCTCTTTGTTATTTGTAATCATACATATGCATGAATAAGTCTTCATTTATTTTTGTATAAGCCAAAATTGGTTGTATACATGAATGGGGCTTAATGTCTTCAGCCAATCACGTTTCACCTCATTGTGTATTAACTGCTACACTGAACTCATACAACCTGAAGCAGCGGTCAATTAAGCTGTGCTCATGAATAATTAAAAATTGGAGACACGCCCACACGGAGCAGTGTGTGAAGAAAATGATGCAAATCAAATATGATTAAGAATTAATTTTGAGGAAACTTTAATGAATGAGATCTGATATTGTTCCGTTGTTTTGATGGTTGCTGTTGTCTTTTTAAATCTCAGTATGAAGTTGATTAACTCTCTTCTCTGTTCTGAGGATAATCACTGGACCCACGATAAGCATCACTACAGTTAAGCAACAGTAGTATTTCTTTTAGCAACATCAAAATTTATAATGAAATGTAGACTTTGTGGCACCTGATACATAAAACCATGGCTTTAAAGATTTAAGACCATATTCAACAATTACATCCATAATCCTGTACATACATATTATTTTTAGACCGGTTCAGCTGGTTGGAGGTTTAATCCGACACACATGGCTCCTGTTATCATCCGCGTCTGAATTAACACGTAAGCCGTCGTGGTCATGGCTCCCGGCTGACGGGTCGGTCCAGAAAACAGGTCAGGCGCAGGAAGAAAACGCTGTCAGCTTCGATGCTCCATCAAGACCAACCCGCTCCATTTTGCTGCTGCAGTTCCTGAAAATACACTCGCTGAGTCACTGCGAAGACGAAGTGTGTGTCCGCCGCCGCCGTCGCCTCCGCACAGAAACGCACGGACTCATGTTTACAACACACACACACACACACACACACGCCGCAAAGCCCGCGGCCACGATTATCCACCAGCCGTTCACATCCCCATCCGACGTCCAGGAAACATCTGCTCTCTGACCTCCGGCTCCTGCAGCCGACTCACGGGCTGCCTCCTGAACCGCTTCGTTAACAGGCGCTTAGATAATTACATTAATCTTGTGTCTTTTCGGACAAAGTTTAAAGCGGTCCTCTCGACCTCCTTTCGCACATTTCACTGCTGTGTCTTCTTGTTCATTTTGGTCATTTGAGGATGAAGCTCCATAAAGGCTCATAAAGCATCTGCTCTGCCCCTCTGTTGCATGACCAAAACGAAGCCTCTGCTTCCCTTAATACTCCTAAATCTGTGCGTGAAGTCTGAAGGGGTCGAAAAAAGCAGCAGCTTCCTTACTGTCTTCCGAGTTAAAGTTTTAAGTCTCAGATGCAATGACGTCCTTTCAGCATTTTAACGCCTCGTGGACCCCTACGGCCGACAGCCGGCGGTTGATGTTGCGATAGCGACAGCGCAGCAGATCCCAGTAGGTGGAGCGTAAATCCCGGTTGAAGAAGGCGTAGATGAAGGGGTTAACGAGTGAGTTGGCGTAGCCGAACCACAGGAGGGTCCTTTCGATCCAGATGGGGATGCAGCTGCACTCGATGCCGCACACGAACGGCCTGGCCGTGGACAGGATGAAGAACGGCAGCCAGCAGATAAAGAACACGCCCAGGATGACCCCCAGGGTGGTGGCGGCCTTCTGCTCGCGCTTGAAGATGGACATGTTGTGTCGTTCGGGGCTGAGGAGCCGGGACAGCGCCACGCACTCCTCACCCACCTGGTGCTGCTGCGTTTTCTTTAGGCCCTGCATCCGCACCGACTCGAACCGGTGCTTGGCGCCACTCTTGCGAGCGGCTTTGAAGATCTTGTAGTACATGAAGAGCATGACGATCATGGGGATGTAGAAGGCCACGGCAGTGGAGTAGATGGTGTAGCTGAAGTCCTGGCTGATCAGACACACGCCGTCTTCGTTCACGTTCTTGGCCCAGCCGCAGAACGGAGGAAGGGTTATGGAGGCCGACGCCAACCACACGCCAAAGATCATCTTCGCCATCAGCTGACCGTTCTGCCGGGCTGGGTAGGTCAGGGGGCGCGTGATTCCCAAATACCTAGAAAAATGTTAAAAGTGTTCAGTAACAGTCCATCAACAAACATTCTGTCGTCTCTGTCTCACTAACATGTTCCGTCTGCAGTTGGTTCATTCTGAAGTGGACACCCTGGGTTTGGAAAATTAAAGTGTTTCTTTTTAAAATCCTTTGTTACAGTGGACTCCGAATAGAGAACCTGCCATGTCTTTAAAAATGAGTGTGTATTAGACACAGCACAACACACAGGGTTCTGAGGGTGGACCAGTCCTGAGTAAAGGCTGCTGCGCGTGTGTGTGTGTGTATATATTTATATTCATTCATACATTATCTCCCGCTTTATCCTATATTAGGGTCGCGGGGGGGGTGTTCCCCATGCCCATCCAGGGGAGAACGTTTCGGGCGCTGGGCAGATACACCCAGGACAGGGCACCAATCTATCGCTGGGCACACACTCACTCACACAGACACACTCTATATGGGGCAATTTGGAGAATTCAATTGACTTGATCCATGTTTTTGGACTGTGGGAGGAACCCGGAGAACCCGGAGGAAACCCACGCGGACAAGGGAAGAACATGCAAACTCCACCCAGATGGGGATTCGAACCGGGAATCCCTAGTGCTGAGAGGAGAACATGCCAAACAACTAAGCTACCGTGCCGCCTATATATATATGTGTGTGTGTGTGTGTGTGTGGATTCTGCTGAACTGATGAGTTCTGACATACGGAAGCCAAACAGCGTTCTGCTTTAAGGACGAATAGAAGACGAACAGGAGAAGACACTTTTCTCTCTTTTAGGGAAATTCAAGACGTCTGTTCTGAATATTCATTTCCTCGACCAGCAGCCTTCATGTTTAAGTTATACATCTAAATCCTGAGGTAGATATGGGCAGATATGTCCGCGTGGGTTTCCTCCAGGTTCTCCGGTTTCCTCCCACAGTCCAAAAACATGGATCAAGTCAATTGAGTTTTCCAAAAACGTTCCCCTGGATGGGCATGGGGACCGCCCCCCCCCCCCCCCCCCCCCCCCCCCCCCGTGACCCTAATAGAGGATAAAGTAGAAGATAATGTATGGATGAATGAATCATTACCACAGATGTACAAAATCAAGCACCAGGTCAAACAGTTTGGGGAAGGCCCACTGTGCTTCAGTGCACAAAGCAAAGCCCATAAAGGAATTTTTTATTTTAGTGTGCCAGAATTTGAACAGAACCCCTTAGGGATGAACAAGAACTGAGATTGTGAGGCAGTCTACTCGTCCAACGTCGGTGTCTGACTTTACAGATGCTCGTTTGGATGAACGGGATGTTAACATTCCAACAGACTCACGCGAAAATTAACCTTAAAGACGTGGAAGCTGTGAAGGAACCCGTCATTCATCCACTGAGAGGAACGTACGAGTGACTGCAGAAGCAGACCTGTCCTTCAGACCTGTCCTTCAGACCTGTTCTTCAGACCTGTCCTTCAGACCTGTCCTTCAGTGGAATTTAGGTGAGCATTTAAACAGAACAACAGGAAACCGTTTTGATGTTATTTACAGAAGATTAAAACATTATCTCCTTATCTTTAGTATTGGTGGGATTACAAACATCCCCACATGATCAGCGGAGCAGTTGCCTAGCAACCGACATGTTTACTGGTAAACAAAGACAGGCAGGTAAGCTGAATGTGAAACACCTGGATGTATTTATAGCAGCAGGTCTGAACTGAAACATGATTCCTCTCAGTTCTTTACCAAAGCAAACAGTCGCCATTGTTCGTCCCTGCGCTTCCCTTTACGCCTAAAGAAAAAGCCCAGGCCGCGTTTGAGGAACGGAAAGTCTGTTGGTGGAGTGTCAATAGGGAAATGGGAGTATTTCTGGCATGTGAAAGCGGCGTCCTCGTTCATGTGGAGGAGCCGGAGTGGCTAATTGGTCTCGGCGCATTCGATGGCACCTGCTCTATTGAGTCACTATTGACTCTGCTTAATAAACACATCAAAGGCTCTCCATTAGAGATGCTGCTCTTAATTAAGCCAATATTCCGGCATGCTAATGGCTGCGTTATAAATACCTGCTCTCGCTCCCGGCTGTAATAACGCACGATAACCGTCATGTCAATGTGAAATCAAGGTAAGAATTCACAGCGAAAGCTGCAACTCCACATCTGTCCCGACATATGGCACGGTCCGGCCAGAGTGTCCTCCTGAATCAGTGTCCTCAGTTCATGTTTATAAAATATGAACAGCTCTTTTATTCCACCTCAGGGAACAGGACACACTTTTATAACCTTTAAAAGAACCTCCGGATGCAGAGTCTCCTTTTTAAAACTGTGAACTGAGGTCAGTTCTGAGGATGTATAAGGGACAAAAATGATATATAATTAATTACGGTGGTTTGCATGTTCTCCCCTCAGCGCTGGGGATTCCAGGTTTAAATTCCAATCTGGGTGGAGTTTCATGTGGATTTCTCCAGTTCTCCGGTTTCCGCCCACAGTCCAAAAACATGGATCCAAGGTAAATTGAATGCTCTAAATTGCCTCATATAGAGTGTGTGTGTGCCTAGTGATAGATTGGCGCCCGAAATGTTCTCCGCTGGATGGGCATGGGGAACCCCCCACCACCACCCTAAAGGATTAAGCGGAAGATAATGAATGAATGAATAATTAATTACACCTTATCTTTATTAATAGAATGTATATGTTCTTATTTAAATGTTTTTGCTTCGTGCACATGATGGCGCAGAGAGAGACCTTCCCCAAAGTGTTCAGTCGTCTGAAGTACGTGGCTAGGTTCTCTGTTTTATTCACCTGCAGAAACAGAACGCTGAGTTCTAAGGTGAATCCCAAAAGTCCCAGTGCTTTTGCTGAAGCGGTATTATATGTTTGGTCTGAGGTCTCAGTGTGCTCAGGATGAGTAGGAACGTGTATGTGGACTCGTTTTGGATTTAAAGTCCTGAGGACCGGCGTCCCGGCGAGCGTTCACCTGCTGCTGAAGATGATACGGCTGTGGATTTAACACTGGACGTCGATTTCAGAGGAACATTAGGAGGAAGCTCCATCTCCTAATGCATCAGCACCTGATTGACTCCAAATCTAATCAGGACCTAAACTGATCCCACGCTGACATGGTTCAGGTTTCAAACGGGAACTCTGAGATGAGAACACAAGTAGCTTTGAGCCACAATGAAGCAAGATTCTAAAACGAGTACGTTAAACAACGTTCAGGTTCAAGACCTGCAGAGCCATTTCTCCTGAGAGCTCCTCACGTGTTCCTTCATATGATCATGTTCTCATCAATTATTTTAATTATAGCTGAAAATGCTTTATGTTTTGTAAATTGGAGTTTGGTCCATTTATCCATGAGTCTCCCATCACGTTTCAGACATCCAGTCTCGTGTGACACCTCACAGAGACGCTGCAGAAGGGAGTTAAAAATCTTATTATCCAAAAAATAGATTAGGAGTCGTGGAAAGTTAAGAGTTCAGAACAATGTGAGCTCTCCAATTGGAGGAACAATACCAGCTGATAGGAGGCGTGACAGGACAGTTGTATTGATTAGAATTCCTGTCCCCTGCGTGATGGAGGTGGCTGTATAATTGAGGACACTGGTGGATAACGAGGTCCAGCACGATTTACGGTGTGAAGCTGAGAACGGCGCTGGGCTTTTATCTGCAGCACGACGTGTGTCTGTAATCGAGCGGAGAGAGGAGTTTATTGTTCTGAAGTTAAGCGCTCAGCGTTATCTGTCGTTAAAGCCGCCGCAAGGCGAGGAGGTGAGAGTGCCGTGAGAGTCGTTTAATCCTCTACTAATACAGATTCATCTAATCACTTTCTCATTAACTTTCATCCCTTAGAGTGACCAACTTTGACCAAAAGTAAGAGGACTGAACAAACCCACTCAGAACCACAGCCGAGCAGTGGACGTTTCTCATTACCATGGCTCCTCCCACTCATCAACATACGGACTTTATCACAGGTATTTTCACCTGAATTATATTTTTTGGTCTAATTTGAAGGAATTATTCCAAATATCTGCCAAATGTTGCGTTTGGGACATAAGGGCCATGCTCTGCCCTTTGTATTATATATACATAATTGAGTATTTTATTTTATTTTGTATATGTACAGATTTCTATTTCTATTTTATATATATATGTATGTGTATATATATATATATATATATATATATATATATATATATATATATATATATATATATATATATATGAGCCTGCAGTACTGTATATCAGCCAGCAGTGGCCCGTATGATAAATGGGTCAAAGGTCGTAGTTTTAACCTACCATAAAGTTTGACGAGGACAAAATCTCTCCTGCACAGTGAATCTGTTTCAGTATATTAATATTGTTTTAACTAATAATCAATATAATAAGAGTTCAATTCTCTAAACTAGTGTTCCATTGAGCTTTCAGTGGAACTGTGTACCATGTGTTTGTTTGCCGGCCTCAGTAACACTAATCTCTACAGGATTCTGCAGTCCGAGCGAGAGTGTTGTGTTATATAAAAGAGGGCGTGGCTTCTGTTCTGCTCTCAAAACAATCAGGACGGCTCTTTAGCTGGAGTGGAATCAGGTGTGTGGAGAGCGAACGCTCAGCACTCGCACTCTGAATTGCAGAGAGATTGATTTTCCCTAAACGTTTACTGAAAGAGCTCGATATGAAACATGAAGAGTCATAAAGTCAGACTGCTGTGAGAATCAGACTCTGAAACTGCACACACTCTCACACACACACTCACACACACACACACACTCACACACACACACAAGAACATTTCATACTGATGCTTTAAGGCAGAGTAGAATTTTTAAAAACATTTATGACCTAATTTATAGTTATTTTGATTTGAACTCTCACAGGTTTCTCTTCACTTCATCAATACACTCATAATTAAATGCAAAGCAACTCATTTATGCAGAATAGAAAAAAATCATAAATGCGTCGATGTAATGAATACCTATAACTGTAAAAGCCCAGTACACACTGCTGTTCTAATGATCCAGTGTGTTTATCCATGCCAATCTCGGACACACTCCACCATAACTCCACCATAACTCCATCATAACTCCACCATAACGCCACCATAACTCCACCATAACTCCACCATAACGCCACCATAACGTCACCATAACGTCACCATAACTCCACCATAACTCCACCATAACTCCACCATAACTCCACCATAACGCCACCATAACTCCACCATAACTCCACCATAACTCCACCATAACGCCACCATAACTCCACCATAACTCCATCATAACTCCATCATAACTCCATCATAACTCCATCATAACGCCACCATAACGCCACCATAACTCCACCATAACTCCACCATAACACCACCATAACTCCACCATAACGCCACCATAACGCCACCATAACACCACCATAACTCCACCATAACTCCACCATAACGCCACCATAACTCCACCATAACTCCACCATAACTCCATCATAACTCCATCATAACGCCACCATAACGCCACCATAACTCCACCATAACTCCACCATAACTCCACCATAACGCCACCATAACTCCACCATAACACCACCATAACTCCACCATAACGCCACCATAACGCCACCATAACGCCACCATAACACCACCATAACTCCACCATAACGCCACCATAACTCCACCATAACTCCACCATAACGCCACCATAACGCCACCATAACACCACCATAACTCCACCATAACGCCACCATAACTCCACCATAACTCCACCATAACTCCACCATAACGCCACCATAACGCCACCATAACGCCACCATAACTCCATCATATCTCATGTGATCCATTCGACATCAAACCCTTGATCATAACATCATAGCATCATCTGCATATATATATATATATATATATACACACACACACATTTTATTTATCATGGCTTATAGTATGTTATGATTGTGTGTGTATGTGTGTGTGTGTGTGTGTGTGTATGTACACACTGCGTGACTCTGATGAGTGTGTTTTTTAAGCACCCTGCTGAATGAGTGAATCACTCTGCGCTTTAGTTTATGGAAATTAAAACTGCTTTGCAAGTGAAATAAGATGAGATTTATCTGCCGGGGTTTTATGAAGGTTTTTTAACTCGGACGGCCGTGACCTGTTTATTCAGCTTTAAGCTTCGACTTTCATCTAAAGTCTGGAGTTTAACGTCATTAGATGCAGCAGCAAATGAACACGCAGCACTTCGAACCGCAGTCTGTTCCTCCATCACGAAAACTCCTGGACCTGCGATCTGTGTGTGTGTGTGTGTGTGTGTGTGTGTGTGTGTGTGTGTGTGTGTGTGTGTGTGTGTGTGGGGGGGGGGGGGCGTCTATTAGTGAAGAGGAGTAAAGATGTGAGTTCAGAACCCAGATGGACATGCGTGCTGAATCGCTGCCTATGTGCTAACTAATTCTAGGTGTGTGTGTGTGTGTGTGTGTGTGTTTTAATGTTGTAAACATAATGCAGTTGTATGCACCAGTTCCATTAACACACTACATCTAATTAAATCCAAATAAATTATGAATGTACATTAAATTAATTGAATTCCATTAAATCACTGAAACCTTTGATCTGAATTCAGTTCAGTTCAGACTGAAACACGTAAACCATGAGGTCTAAACTTAAACCACAACACAGGAGTTTAAAATAGAATGATTCACTGATTCACACTCTGACACACTAAAAGAGAGGAGTCATTTATAATATTGTACAAACGATTCGGTCAATGTGTCAATGTGAACCAGTATGGTGCTAAATGATTCTGAAACGATACACGCCTGAAGTCATTCTAAATTATATTTAAGCAATTAACAAATTCACATTAACCTTAAATAAACGATAGTAAATCTTAATTATGGCGGAATGATTCACTCAACACTCAGGGTGTAAACATCTGTACGCTGTAATCCTCTGATTCAGTTGTTCATTGTAACGTTCTGCGTTTTTAATACAGACTGCAATTACGATCTTTTACGAATCTGTAGATCTGTACACATCGAGTGACAGAGTCTGAATGAGCGTCTCGTGAGGAAGAGAAACGTACGACAGGAACTCTCTCTCTCTCTCTCCTTTACCTGCTCAGGTGTGGTTCTTCATGGTTGGTTTGCACTGCAGGAGTTTACCATATTTTGGATAACAAAGCAGGTCTGTGTTCCTATAGTTACCATAGAAACGGGTACAGCATGCCATCACCTGATGACTTTATTTTAATATAAATTAAAAATCCTTTCAAACAAAACGTTGGATGAAACGTAGTTTGTTATTCAGGAATTGTTTTCATTCATTCATTATCTCCCGCTTTATCCTCTATTGGGGTCGCGGTGGGGTTCCCCATGCCCATCCAGGGGAGAACGTCTCGGGCGCTGGGCAGATAGACCCAGGACAGGACGCCAATCCATCGCTGTATTCAGGAATTGTGTATCGTTTAATTAAAGAGAGAGGAAATAGAAAAGTTCTTATAGTGAGGTGGGGTTTTGCATGTTCTCTCCATGTCAGTGTGGGCTGCCCCTGGTTTTCTTCTCACAGTCCAAACTCATCATTTAAAAAGTGAGAATGGATGGCTGGCGGGGGAGTGCGGGGATGGAGATCGTACTGAAGCTCTACAGGGTTTCTGTGCAGGTTCTGCAGACGTTCTCTCGGTTACGTTCTGATGCGGTGCTTTCTGGATCTGATCTAAACCCGCTGAGGTGGACGTGGTCTATGGTTCCGGTTCTTTTCCCCGGCTGGGCCGTCGTGCCAGTGGGGTTCCGTCCTCGTCTCGATGCAGTGTGAGATGAATATTGTGACTCTGAACGAGGCTGCCGTTCACGCCGGTGCGTAATGAATAAAGATCTGACACTCGGCGGCGGCGGCGGCGGCGTGAACGTGAACATGAGGAACAGGGTCTGATATAAACCCTCCTCCACCTCCTCCCCCCGCTGCTATTCATCCGCCTCTTAATTGCTTTCCTTTTATTCCTCTCTGATAACATTTCCAGCTTCGGGCCTGGTCCTCACTCCTCACCGGAGACCGATGCCCTCTTTTGTTCTCTTTCTCCTGACACTCACTCGTTCCACCTTCTCTCAGATTCGATGGGGTTTTTTTCTGCTTCATCTCGTACTCATGCTGATGCTCACTGCAGATATACATCACCCAGTATGCTCACAATAAACACCTCTGGGTTGAACTGGAATGCAAATCCTGTATTATCATCTCCTGGTTTCACAATGAGATGGTCCGCTGGCTCAGTTATGGGATGTCCTGGTTACTGCTTTGGTTCTTATTTGGTCCTTTGTGATTGGTGCGGCTGATTGGGGGTTCTCATAGACGCTCGTGTTCAGTGACCCACAGCTCAGGTGATGATCTGATGGTGAATTAGTTCATGGTTCTGTTAGTGCTCTATGTATCAAAGAGCAGAGAACCTGTCAGGAGCATATGGAGGTTCCACCTGATTGAGGTCACCTTTACGCTTCGTCTCTCTGTACAGCGCAGTGAAGGTGAACGTGAGGATCGATCCAGCGTTAGAGACGCTCTCAGTTCAGTTCACTCTCTGAACACAGTGTCGCACTTCAGACGTTCTCTTAATACGTTCTGTTCACCAGCCGCATTTCATCTTTATTATAAACTGAATGTCAGAATTAACAGTATAGTTTGGTATCAACTCTTTGGAATCTGGTTCTTGGACGATTGACAGGAACCTAAAAGCTCAGTCCTAATGTTCTAGAATGTCTGACAGACACCAATCTGCAGTGAATTCTGAATTGGTACTTCCTAAAAGGGATCGAAAACATGTTCTAGGACGCCTCATAGGCCCTAACCTGCATTACTATCTGATTAAGGAACTTGTGGTTAATATGTACAGACATACTAACTTGATTGTACCCATGTTCTAGAACAACTGGCTGACCAATCGAGTTCTTAATTGTGCCGTGAGTTGGCTGGTGGCCTCCACTCGGAACCCTATCAGAATTTTGGGTACCTGATTTTGTCTAAACACACTTCCAGTCTCGAGTAACTGAAAACTGAAGCATGTCTCTGGGTTTTTGTCTGTTGTTTGTTTTTGTGGTATTTACGTTGTTAGTTTAGTCTTTTGTTTCCGTTCCGGTCGTTATGGAGCTTTGTTAGCTTTGCCTCACTGAGAGTGCGCACCTGCTGAGACCTGATCACAGATCTGTGATAACGCCCCCCCCCCCCACCACCCCCCACCTCACAGTTCACCTTCATTTCATTTTCTCTAATTAGTGACTTGGGCATGAAGAGGCATTGAAGTGTTAAATCTGTACAAAGTGGAGAGGATGTGTGTTGGACCGCTCTTTAAACACTCTTGCTGGATTATTGCCAACAGAAGATGCTCGGCTTGGCTGTACTCAGGTCCTCAGCTCCGTTGTCTTGTTGTGTTATTTATTATTAAAGCTCTAGGACGTTAGTTTTGTTGTTATGTACGATGCACAGAAGGATATATCTGCAGTTATTTGTGTTCGGCTGAAATGCTTCCTGCTGCTGGAGATCATGCAAATCAGAAATCATTAAGGGCTGAAATACATCGTGTGGATCATCCATTCACCTGAAGTCAGTTTACAGCACATTTCATTCTTATGTTCCAATAAATAAAGCCATTAGACATCAGAGGAAAAGTGCTGATACATCGCTGCTGCCACCTCACCACACACTCCATTACTACCTCCACCCATAAAGCCCCGCTGCACGGCCTGCATCTGTTTCCTCCACCGAGCCGTATTAAATCCTGTAGTTTGATTTGATTTGAGATATCAGCTGCACAATATTAATCGATATTAATCATCACAGCGCTAACGTGGAAGTGATGCAACCACATTCATCCCGTCACAATCGGGATCCCGATGTCCTGAGTTTAAATACCTGATAAACCACCATGAACCTTTTTTATAGGGATTTTCCTGATATTCCTGATATATCTTTATATATACAGAGAGAGAGAGAGAGAGAGATTCATCAACAATTAGCAGTAATTCATTCAAGTAATTATTTCATTGTGCAAGTTATACATGGCCTACAAGAATGACTGAAAAAATAAGCAAGCCTTTTTTTGCAGTAAAAAGCTTTGCCCACATGCTGATGGAATCGAACCTTCTTCTCTGAGGCTTTAAACAAACCTTTAATAAATCTATTCTATTCACTCATCATCACATGTGAGTGAAATACACAGTATACTTCATTATTTTAAACAAGCTTTCTTATAATTCTGCCATTGTTTGGGGTCTAAACCGATGTTCTGGAGCGGTTCCTCCCCCCACAGCTGGAGCTACACCTCACCTCTCACAAGATTAAAGAGATAAAGCAGCTGGATTTCTGCGTTTCTAAATGAAGCAGGACGTTTGCAAGTAAAAGTTCAAGCTGGGTTTAGTGTCCAGTATCTGAATACAGAAGCATTTGCATGTTGCTTTAGAGAGAGAGAGAGAAAGAGAGAGAGAGAGAGAGAGAGAGAGAGAGAGTGTACAGATCACTAAAGGGACTTCAGCGGTTAAAGGTTTTTCATTTTCACCTTCTGATAATTAACAGAATTAATGAGCCACAAATTAGTCGATATACAGTGCAGCACATGACGC
Organism: Corydoras sp. C115; assembly: GCA_019802505.1. Taxonomy (NCBI): domain Eukaryota; kingdom Metazoa; phylum Chordata; class Actinopteri; order Siluriformes; family Callichthyidae; genus Corydoras; species Corydoras sp. C115. The sequence goes on along the minus strand of JAFMOC010000358.1, from coordinate 89,444 downwards.
AGCGCCGCGACTCGAAGCCGAGCAAAGTCGAGCTGAGACCGAAGAGTCCCTCTCTGTTCAGAGTGTAGAGTCATTCTGCAGAACCATCACTGTCCCTGCAAAGACCCACAGCTGTTCCACTGCAGAACCATCACTGTCCCACCACAGAACCAAGGGTTTCCCATCTCTGAAGCAGCATTAATCTAATACAGAACCATCACTGTCCCACCACAGAACCAGTTTCATGAATGTCTACAGTTTAACTAAAATATAAAGTGTGTAAAATGTGATGGTTAACCACCTTATTGTTTCTGTTCAGTGGTGGTGTGTTCGAGGGGATGTGTGTTACCAGTCACAACGTTCTGCTCGCTCACAACCCGTGGGTGTCACATCAGTTCAGAGTCTGATGGCAGTGTGATGTCACACTTCCTGTGTGTTAGTGGCTTGTTGACCCGTTTTCATGAGAGCGCGGCGGCGTTCAGATCGGACGCCACCACACAACCCCTCTCACGAACACGGAACCACGAGGACGAGCGAACACGCCTCCGAATTACAATCCGACCCTGAGGATTCATCATGATGCCCATCACCTGCTGATACCGTCCCTAACGTCCTGCTCGCTGACCTTTCACATGTCTGCTGATAATCTCATGTTGCATATCCATGAGTACAGCTTGACTGACAGTTCTGAGGTGTTATTAAATTATCATAAAGCATATAAAACTGCGATGTCCACTCACCCGCCCCAACTCTGCACCTTAACCCCACTGAACACCTTTGGGATGAATTGGAATTTCACATTCATGTATTTCATTATTTATTAATTAGGTCTAATTCATCTAAATGGGATGAACCGAGAGAACCTGGCTGAAACCCCTGCAGACAGACCTTGAACCTTAACCCTAATCCTAACCCTACAGCGCTCCCCACTGCATGGTGCGCCACCCACTGCGACCTACTGACCAAAATGACTGGAGAAGGTGTATTGGTATGGCAGTAATTATAATTATTAATTCATTTATTATTTAATATTTAACAGAACCAAACAGCAGCAGGGACGGGTACCAAAACTGTTTTTTCAACAAAACCCATCCATCCAGAAGCATCAACCTTCAAGAACCCTTTAGAAAACATCACTGATGGAACTGCAGGATGTAAAGGAACTACACAGCAGCAAGGAGAAGATGAAGAACTATGATGAAGAACTATGATGAAGAACTATCCATCCATCCATTATCTCCTGCTTTATCCTATATCAGGTTCGCGGGGGGGGGGGGGGGGTCGCCATGCCCATCCCATCCAGGGGAGAACGTCTTGGGCACTGGGCAGATACACCCAGGACAGGAGGGCAATCTATCACTGGGCACACACTCACACACACAGACACATACACACTCTATATGGGGCAATTTGGAGAACACAATTGACTTGATCCATGTTTTTGGACTGTGGGAGGAAACCGGAGAACCCGGAGGAAACCCACGAACATGGAAATTCCACCCAGATGGGGATTCGAACCGGGAATCCCTAGCGGATGAAGAACTATTCATTCATATTGTGATTGTTGCAAGAACTTTTACTCTGCACTTAAATAGTTCTTCCCAAAGCCCGTGACCAGTGAGAACACCTCGGCAGGTGTGTCTGAGCTCACCTGTCCACGCTGATGACGCAGAGGGTCATGATGCTGGCGGTGCAGCACATCACGTCCATGCCGATGAAGACGTTACAGAACGCCTCTCCAAACAGCCACTTCCCGCCGGTCAGGTCGGTCGCCATGGCGAAAGGCATGACCCCGACGGCCACCGACAGGTCCGCCGCGGCCAGGGACACCAGAAGGTAGTTGGAGGGCTGCCGGAGCTTCTTCACCACGCACACCGCCACCACCACCAGCACGTTACCGATCACCGTCACCACCGTGACCGCGGCCAGCGCGAGACCCACGGCCACGCGCTCCGCCGCCGCGAACTCGAGCGGCCGCTCCGTGCACGAGCCGTTGTCGTCCGCGCCCGACGCATTGCCGACGTCGTCCCGACCCCCCGCCGACCAAAGACTGGGAGCGGACGGAGAGGAGTTGAACATCTCTCTCTCTCTCCCTCTTGCCCTCTCTCTCTCTCTCTCTCTCTCTGAGCGCCGTGCGCGCGCGCGCGAGACACACCTCTCCAAGAGCGCACGCCGGACCCGCGCGCTCTCAACTCCTCTCACACCCCCCCCCCCCCCCCCCGCGCGCGCGCTCTCTCCCTCACGCCAGCCTCCCAAAAATCACAACAGAGCAACCCTAACCCCCCCCCACACACCCCCACCCCCCCCCAACTTACAAAAGAAACTCCGAGATCAAAGCAGCGGCTCGATCAGTCCAAGTGCTCCATCAACCGCCGGAGCGCAAAACGACACACACACACACACACACACACACACACACACACACACACACACACACACATACACATACACACACACACAAACTGATTCAGCCACATCTGTAAGTGTCCCGCGGCCGGTGCATCCATTTGCGCTCTGACGCGTCGAGGACCCCCGGGTTCCACCTCCCACACGGGGGGGGGGGGGATCCTCAAACCTCGGATCCTGGTGTAATGTCCAGCGAAGAATGTTGTCGACGCCCCAAAAATAAAGTTTAATTCAGAGTCGGATCCAAATTCTGCCCCCATCATTTAATACTCGATGCGTGAAGATTTATTTTTATTCCGGCAAATGTTTAAATTGAATGTAAAGTAATGATGGATGTGAGACCCCACACTAAAGACCAACTTCAGCTGAGACGAGCAGGAGGCGTGGACGTGACGTCAGAATACACGTGTTCATACTTTCACTTTCTGTGGCGACGTGATGTCACCACGCGGCATGTTGATTACGCCATCCTCCTACCTCTGAGGTTGTGTTAAACAAAAATATATAATTTAGCTGACGTGAAATAAAAAAGTTTAATTTATTTCAGAATCTTATATACTAATTAGGAAAGGTTTTGGGACACCCCACACATAACCCCCTTAGGAACTAATATGACGTCAGACTAAGCTGTCACTCATTTGGGAATGAGTGTTGATCTCTGTCTGTCTGTCTGGGAGACATCTAGTTAGTTATTTACTTATTTATCATTTTCTTTATTTAGTTCTTGTGTTTGTTTCACCCCCCCCCCCCCCTCTCTCTTTTATTTCTTTTCTTCTTTTATGTTTTATGTTTTACTTTATTTTATTCTGAGCTCTTGAGTGTGTTGTCCTTCAGCTCAGTCACTGACATTGTAAAGCATTTTTTCTTTTATTTAATCTTTTTCAAGTCTGAAAAAAATTATATAAAAAAATAATTGTATTATTTTCATTTATATAATTTATATAATTATTCTTATTTAGGCAGTTTAAAGTTTCACTTAATTATTCATTTTAGTTCTCATAGGACAAAGAAAAACCAGCACTCTGAGAAAACAATTAAAATTGAATTTAAATTTCATATCTAAATTGTAATTTTAAAAAAGTGTTATTTATATTTTTATTAATCACGTTTCCTATATGGTTAGGGTTATTGCTGTCTCTCAGGGTTAGGGAACTCATTCAGGATTTTGTACTCATACAGTTCAGGTGAAATCTGAATCTCACAAGTAAATCTGTTGAAACCGTTATTAATTTTTAATGTTTAAAGCTTTAAAAACTACTGATGGTACATTTGCATGTCATATGGTTCCTGACAGCATGAGAAAGTCAGGCGTGTTTAAGGATATGTTTGGATATAGTCCATAGTCTTCAGGCAGAATGAAATCATGTATCTGTAATGAGGAGGGAAAAAAAGGACAGTGATTTCTCAGGGAGCTTCACTGTCATTATGATTATTATGCTATGGGACAGCTGGGTCACATCACCTGCTGCATCCTCTATCCTCCTGAGAGAATGTGAATCACTTAAATACATCCACTCATTTATCAGGCTTCAGTTACACAATACAGACTCACCCCAAGTTTGATTTGTTCTCCACTTCTTGACTACAGTTGATTTATTTATAATTTTTCACAGATATATTTCACATTGTATTGTAAACAGTGCACATGGGCCCTTCAGCCATGGCACTTGGTGGGACAGGGAATTGAACCGGGGACCTTCAGGTTGCAAAGCTAGATCGTTAACCACAAGCTCACGACTTCTCCCTTTTTATCTTTACGTTTCATCATTAAGCCACGACCACAGGAACCATCGAGGAACCTTATTGTATCCAGATAACCAAAAAGCATATGCATATCAAAACCACATTGCACACACATACAGCATCTGCCTAATATCTACATAGCAACCACATAGCAACCATAACCCACTGCACCCTCACAGCAATCAAACAAGCATCCACACATTATTTCCACAGAACAATATATTACTTTGTTATTTATCATTCATTTACAAGCACCATTGGATTCAGTGTGTATGTTATTTACACAGAAAAAGTTAAAAGTGGACTAAAGTGGAATGCAGAATCAGACGTTGTTTTTCTCAGGCTCCTGGAGGACGGCTGAAGTGTCTCTTGCTCATTACTGGACATTAGTCACAGCGCTTCTTGTGTTTTGCCCTTTTCCTCTTCCCTCAGGTTAGTGCACTTGTTTTCCTCTATAATGGATTGTAATAGTCGGTGTGGTCAGTTTGGACTGGGTGCAGGTACAAAATGTCACATGTCCCCAGGAGACCTCACCGCTGTACACGGCATGGCTCTCTGCTCATTACTTATTCAATAATCTGAGAGTGTGTCAGTGACACGTGTCACATCCACTTAAAGCAGCGCACCGAGCAACAACACATAGCTGCTACACACACACACACACACATACACACGGGTTAAAATGAAATATAATGATAAAAGGCCATATTTATAAAAAAAAAAAGATAAATAGTATAATGTATAAATAGTATAATGATGTAATGAAGTGTGTGTGTGTGTGTGTGTGTGTGTGTGTGTGTTGGGGGGAGGGGGGGGGGGTCACAACCCTCTTCTGGTGTACAGTTTTAATCTAACAGGTCTCTCTTCTCATTTTACTGATGGATTTTCAAACCTGTATTTTTTGACCCGATGTCTAAGGAATTGTAACAGAATGACTGTCTTTTTTTTTCTGAATCTGTCATTTAGCACTTAACAGTCAGACAGGTCCATTTTTAGCTCCTTTTTTTGAATGCAGTTATGAAACAGACTCTTCAGATCACCGATCTGCACCGTGAGTCACCATGTTATTTTTCTCTCCACATCTTATTCAACACACTTAGAACTGGACCGGGTCCAAACCCAACTCAGAATGCTTTTTAGAAAACTTTTAGAAAATGAGAAAATGATGACTTTTTTTTTTTTTTAGAAAATGAGTTGGTTTCTGTTAACAGGTTTCTGCTAACAAGTACAGTTTACTTCTGGGTTCGTTGATGATACACTCATAAACTTAACGATGAGAATTATTAGTGATGTTCTGTTTATTTTATTCACATACACCATTAGTGTCTCTCTCTCTCTCTCTATCTGTTTCTCTCTGTCACTCTACCTCAGTTTTTCATGGTATGGTTCTGGTTCCACAATATATTGGTTCTGTATAAACTAAATGTATAAACCACAAGACTGAGAAACAGCTTCATACCAGAAGCTGTAAGGCTCTCCTAACTCATCAGACACTCCTCATGGAGACTTTACACTGTCAATTTCCTCAACAGACACTTTTCAAATGACCTCATCTCACTGCTGCTATATTTTTATATTTATTTTTAATTGTACATTTTAGTTTTATAATTTATATTTATGCTATATTATATTCTAAACTTTTCATTCATTCATTATCTTCCGCATTATCCTCTATTAGGGTCGCGAGGGGGGGGGGGGGTTCCCCCTGCCCATCCAGGGGAGAACGTTTCGGGCGCTGGGCAGATACACCCAGGACAGGGTGCCAATCCATCGCTGGGCACACACACTCACTCACACAGACACACACACAAGCACACTCTATATGGGGCAATTTGGAGAACTCAATTGACTTGATCCATGTTTTTGGACTGTGGGAGGAAACCGGAGAACCCGGAGGAAACCCACACGGACACGGGGAGAACATGTAAACTCCACCCAGATGGGGATTCGAACCGGGAATCCCTAGTGCTGAGAGGAGAACATGCCAACCACTAAGCCACCGTGCCGCCCTTATTCTAAACTAATATTTAAATAAAAATTACGTCTACCGCTTAGGTTAAACTGGGTCTGTAAAAAAGCCTTTTTTTGCATTTCATGTACCACATGTTATATAAATGACAATGAAGTCTCATTGAATCCTTAAATCCTATCTTTATTATAAATGCTGAGTGTAAAAGGGAGATGCCGTTGCAGTACAGAATCTACGTAGATTTATATCAGAACTTTATCAGAGTCTAATCTCACAGTCCGAGCAGCAGAGAGGGTGACGTATAAACACCTGGCTCTCATGTTCAGTCCACACTGTCCACTCTGCTGACACAGTCTGTCAGGTCCACTCTGCTGATATGATCCAACTCTGCCCAGTATTCAGCTGTGTTGGTGTTCCAATGCATATCATGGTCACTGAGAGGGAGACGCCTGAGCGGCTGTCCCACGGTAATCAGTGCAGAAGAATGAATCATTAGATTAGCTACTCGTGCAGAAACCAGCTGCATACAGAAGCCTGCAAAAACAAAACAAGCTCACGGCAACTATCCGCATTCGCAAAGGTTAATGATACGTTTAATTCCAGACGCGGCCCGATGGGCGACTCACAAACACAACATCAGCATCTGTTATTGACAGAGGAACAATAAAACCACATCAGGTCATTCCCCTTCAGACACAAGGTACATGTCTATAAATCTGTTAGGAATACATTTTCTGATTTATGTACATTTTCATATTTCAATATTTATGGTTTAAAAGTTTTTACTAAGTCTGTGTGTTTTGGATTTAAAACCAATGTTTCAGTGTCTCTTTTTAATGTCCACCAATCACTGATCCAGTTTGGAGATGTATTTAAGATGGCGTGCATATGCATGCTGATGTGTCTGCAGTGCTCTCAGCTGCACTGCGCTGCATGCTGTTCCAGACAGTCCTGATTCTAACTGCAGACCAATGTGGTGTAACTTGTGTTTCAGAGATGCACGAAGTGTCTTACTGAGTCTGGCTGCTCTGTGTGGATGGAGGGATGAGCAGTTGAAGACTCAGTGGTGAAGGAGTCCACAGTATGATTCCCTGGTTCTTCACCCTCCTTGTCGGTGAGGATCCCCCATCTTCCTGGAAGAGCGAGGGTGAATATCTGATATCCAAAATGAAAACATTCAGAAATTGGTGGCAGTCATTCTATTTTGATTTGTAAATTATTTAGGTGACCTTGGGATTTTGTAATAATTATAATTAGATAATAACTGGATAATATTTGATTGATGTGCAAAAGAGCTTCTCTGAACCCGCCACCTCACGAGGAGGCTCCTGATTAATCATTTATAAATGAATGTTGTGAAATGCCAAAATGTCAGATTTAATTACGGACCAATTAAACGTCTGACAGACAGCTGTCTCCTTCTCCGTCTAATTACAGACCAGTCCAGAATTAAAACAGGTTAATATAGAAAGCAAAACAAAACAAACTAACTTACATTAACATTACACCCAGATATAAATGATGACATGTACAGAAAACAAAAAATAATAACATATATTTAATACACGGTTTATGGTTTCCAAATGTTGTAGAAATAAGTTTTAAACCTTAATGTATAAAACAATTCTTAATATAGACAAAGTAAAAATGCTTTCTTTTAGATGCAGAGAAATTGATTTTCATGTTTATTAGTTGCAACCCTGACAGCATTTTTACTATAATAGCAATAGTGCTAACCACAATGACTCAGAGACAACAATCAAACCTTTTTAACAATATCACACAAAAATGTCAGGTGAAAAAATCTCTAAAATGTTAAATGAATCCTCCCTTTGTTTATTTGATCACTGACGTAAGGAACATTGTGTAATATATCAATATTCCTAGAGATAAGTTAAATCGTCTTGTGCAGTTATAGACCTTACAGGACAACATTATCACAATGCAATTCAGGGATTGGGAACTTATATAGAATAAACACCCTGAATTATTGAAAGGTTTAAAGTTAGTTGTCCACATACTTTTGGTTTTAAAGTTAGCCTGAAGCTCAGTACCTCCGGTGATGTCCATGCAGTTTGGGCTTTACATGAGCAGCATGGCGTGAGTGACACCCCCACCCCTGATCATGGGCAGTAGAACTTTATGCCATGTGTTAAAGGGCATCAAAGCAGCAACTCTTTGTTGGGTTTGTGAGTCAGGACGTTATTAGACGGGTTGGTCCAGGCGATGATGAATCACCCGCGGGGATGTGAGTCATTCCTCGTTCACTGGATTAGAAATGAGTTTAATAGCATGCCTCATTAAAATAGCAGGTCTAGGTGTATGTATTATAATGACAAGCAAAAGTATTCAGACTGCGTTGTCATGGATACTCTGTTAGAATCAGCCTCACGTGGACCAATTACATTTTATTTTCTTTTATAAAGCATTAAAACTCTGTATTGTCTTTAAAACTTGACACTATATAGAGTAACCTTAATGAGATATCCTAATTACTCTGTAGGTGTCATTTGAGTGGGTGTCTCCATACTTTTGGCCTTATACTTACTGTGTAAGTGCCTCAGAGACAATTTTGGTGGTGGGAGGGGTCACGGTGCCGCTTTGTTCCAATCAAATTTACAGCTGTATTGCTTGACAGCAAATTAAGCCAATAGGAGAACAAATCAGAAACCCGCCTTATTTGGAAGTTTTCCCTCCGTGATTGCGGTCTCTCAGTCTAACGGTCTTTAGGTCTCAGGTGTTTCGGCTGCAGGTGTGTATCTGTCTTCAAGTCGTGACTTTTATCTTTAAATAAATATAATTAGCGGCTGTTAAACATAGACTCTTTGGTTGTGGACCCCGCGATGTAAAGTTATTAGTGCTTTTGCACAGTTTACGGGCAAAAACGGAGCGTTTGTACTGAGTTCCACCTTCAGCGTGAGTCAGCAAATTAACTTTCCCGCTTATAAAATGTCATGTTTGAAATATACAATAAAAATAATGTTGCCAGAAAAGTTTTTATGTCACGATGTCGTACAGCTGAAAAGTTAAAACTGAGGGGAAAAAAATACGTGGCTAGCAATACTTTTTTTTTTTTTTTATTAAACCCGACCTACTAAGATAAAAAAAAATAATTCAGCCCTTTTATTTATGTCGAGCGTGTTTGTGTAAGTTAAGTTCTATACCAAAGCACTTTTAGGTTATCAAACATCTTTAATTAAAAACACGTGTTTAGATTAACACATTTTGCAGTGTCATGTTAAAATCCCCCCCCCCCCCCCCCCCCCCCCGCAACAATGATTCTTTAGTGTGGTATCAAACGTGGAACTTTAATGACCATTTCCAAGGTCTTTGTATGTTTTAAAGCAAGTTAAATCTTTATTTTAACCATTTAAAACAGAGTTTATAATACCTCACACTTACTAATAAGGACAGTTTTATACTGACATCACTTATACTTTATTTATATATACTGTAATAAAGAAAATAATGATGAATTCTTTTCCTTTCCTTTTTACTGCAGTTTTTGTGCTTTAGATGTCTTGACTTAGACTACTGGGTTAAAAATAATGAATGTTGTGTGTTTTATTTTGTGGCACATTTTTGTTCATTAGGTATTAACAGGTAAAGATCTAATGGATCCAAACAAGCTGGCGATGCTGGGACTACCCGACACTGCCCCAAAGGAGGGGTTACCGTTTAGGGGTCGAGGGCTGTTTACGGATGAACCCTCATTATCTAGAGGAAGCAGAATTGGTGCACTTACAGATGAACCTCTTTTAGGACAAGGCAGAGGTATGGTAAATATCACAGAGGAGCCCACTACAGGGCAAGCGCAAGGATTGGGCAGGATAAAAGACAGGCCAGTGGTAGGACACGCTCGTGGTCTAGTGCCCACGGTTTCTGATGTGCCTAGATTCGGAAGGTCAAGGGGTGCAATTTCCATGTCATCGGAGATGCCCTTGTTAACGTTTGGTCGTGGAGCCCCAGTTTTAGGCATAGACAAACCTATCAGCTTTGCCCGGGGTTTGGCACCGCCGTCGGTAGAGGACCAGGGGTCAGGCCGAGCCAGAGGGATGATTCTGACATCACAGGAGCCTGTGGGTTTTAGAGGACAGGGTTCTGTTCTGGAGCCGACACCTGCAGCCATGCCAAGTTTGCAGAAGGATCGGGTGGAAAGTGTCCCACCTAAATTGCAGGTATATGTTTGACGTGTCGATATGTGGTTAATATGACTGAGTGTAAATAACGTACCTATTGACTTTAATACTGATTTAGCATGCTGATGATGATATTGATCCAGGTTTAATGGTGTGTGTGCAGACTGAACTTGGTGCACAATGCACTCTTGTGTCTATGATGAGGGGGATGGGCATTAACGTGACTGCAGCAGGAGGCAGAGGTCTTGCACCTACAGGTAAACAAAACGAATAATTAGTATGTTGTTAAGCTGATTAATTCAAATGAGCAATCTGTATAACTTTAGTATTCTGGATGCTGTTCCTGTGTGTTTCTTGAAGTGGGGGGGTTAAGAGAAGCACTTCCCGAAAAGTTTACTTCAGTTGGAGCAGAAGAGTCCGGCAGGTACAGAACCTAAAATTAAGGCTAACCACACTGATGATGATGAATTTTTATTTATTTTTTATTTAATTGCTTGTTTTTGTGGTGTGATGAGAAGAAAGCAGATGAGTGCTGGGAGAGCTGCACTTGCGTCACTTGGCAGAGCAGGCGGTTCTTCGTTTATACCCCCAATTTCCGTCATATTCTCTGAATTTATAAAGAATCAGCTTTTATTTCTTATATTTTGCTTTTAAAACTGATTTATAGTATGGTACATAGTCGGCTCACAGTACAGCACTCTAATCTATTTAATAGAGTGTTGATATAAATCCTTGTAGCTTCTAAATTGCAAACGTCTGCCTACAGATTGAGAACCAAAATTTGCAGTGCATGTGGTTCTGGTTCTACAAATTCTAAAGAAAAATGTCTGGTTCTATAAGTTTTAACTGAAAATGTCAGGACATCAGTGTGAGCTGCAGCTTAAGAGAATGTAAGTCATGCAGACCTGACCTTAATCCAATAGAAATGGTAAGGACATGCGGAAAACACTTCATCAACATCAGCGTTCTGTACAAATGGGCAAAAATTTGTTCGAGTCCATGTGCCGCACTAATCAAGAATTATCTGAAAAATGTACAGTTCCTGCCGTAGGGGTTTACGCCAGGTACTAAAAGCAAAGGTTTCTATTATTTTTCCAGCTACAGATCTTCAGATATTCTATAATTTTCCTTAAATAAGTCTGACATTATTCTCTATGTGCAGATTTTTTGAATGTTTGTTGTTTACAGTGAGCCACTGGCCAAGAGGGGAACGAAGGGAGATCCAGTGGCCATCGCCTCTAACCATGTCCCCATCCAGTGCAAAAACCAGGCTGTGTACCAATATCACGTCACCTTCACGTATGTACAGCTCCGCCTAATACATTAGGGCTGTGAACCCACTGTCGACATTAAATTCATCTGCGCATGGAGAAACGGCACTTTCAGAAATTGGTGTAGTCAGTAAAGGATCTGCCTGCTGTGAAGCTGATTGGGGAACTGATTTAATTCAACTGATGGATCAATGGCACTTATTTTTTTGGAATTCTGTTTTAACTTCACACCTAATATTAAGATAAAATGCTGTAAAGAAGAACATTAATGTGGGTCACTGATCTAGTAGAATTCAATAGAACCTGGACTTCTTTATCGCTCTAATTGTATCAAAAATAAAATCTTTTCCAACACTAAATAACTACACAGTTAAAAAGTCAAAGAGATTGAATGGTTCCCATGTCTCTGGTTTCTTCTTTCCATTTTACTAAAACTATGTATTGTTGAATGTAAAGCCTGTATAAAGAGCCTTTTTAGAACTTTCTCTTTAGTAAAATTGTATTAATGGAATAAATATAAACTAAATTTAGCTGGAATTTAATTTAACTGGTGAAGTTGGTTAATTACAGAAATGATATTAACACCTGATGTGACCGCAGCCAAGAGCTCCTGTGGACATGCTGACCAGAGGCACTTAATGTTAACCATGTGAACATGTAACTTCATCTCAGGCCAAACGTGGAGGCTCTAAACATGCGCTTTCAGATGATGAGGGAACATCGCTCCACCACAGGGGAGGTGGTAGCGTTCGATGGCTCCATCCTGTATCTTCCTAAACGTCTGGATGAGGTACCACCCTGTGTGTGTGTGTGTGTGTGTGTGTGTGTGCACTAAGTATGTATTTTTTAAATATATACTGTATATGTATAAGAAATGAAAATATTTGTATAAATGTTTTGTTGTTAATTTTTTTTTCTGAACCTGAACTTTCATCTTGTGTTCTCAGCTGCTTCATCTTAAATCTGAGCGGAGAACTGATAACCAAGAAATTGATATCAAGGTCCAGATGACAAAGATTGTTTCCCCAAACTCTGATCTGTGTTTACCGTTTTACAACGTGGTCCTTCGCAGGTGCGTCGCTCCCTTATACATGTGATTCTTCATTTTCTATACACCTGTTCAGTACACAATTCGTCGTGAATCAGTTCTTCATACGACTGATTCAGCAGTGTTCATTAATTCAGTCGTAAGATTTGAAGATGATCAAATTGGTCAGAGATCTATCTTTTCATTATAAAACATAATGGAAGTGCGACTTAATGCTATGATCTGCTGCATTACCATGGTAACAGGAACAGTACAATAAATTTCTGCTGAAGAGAAAATAATGCGTTGATTTCAGATCCTTTTCTTTGTACGGCGTTACAGTGTTGGAGACACCTGAACCCCCCCTCTGAGACTTTTTCCTCAATGTGACCGCTTTCACTCTTTCTCATTTTGTTTCACAGGGTAATGAGGATTTTGGAGCTGAAGCTGATTGGTCGGAATCATTTTGATCCAAAGAGTGCAGTGGTTTTGGGGAAGCACAGGTAATAATCAGGCGTCTGATAATCACCTTCAGCTGAGGGCTTTTATTAATCTGCAGTGAACAGGAACGAAATCATCACCTCTGTTGTGTTCTCATCATCCATACGCACTGTATCAAACATTGGTTTGAATCTGGCTTGTGACGAGATCCTGAACTTTAGAGCATCTGAAGTTAATCTGAACCTGATAGGCGGTGTCTGATGAGACTTGAATGCTGCCGATGGAGTAGTGTGGTCATAGATTTAAGTTAATGCTGACGTTCATGACTGATTCTGATTTCATTCTGTATTGATGTGCTGTATGTATAAAAACTGAAACCGTCATGTGTGAAACAGACTGCAGGTGTGGCCTGGTTACTCTACCAGTATTAAGCGCACTGATGGAGGATTGTATCTCTGTGTGGATGTTGCTCACAAAGTTCTGCGCAATGACTCTGTCCTTGACGTTATGTAAGTGTGCATAGTTTTTTTTTAATTTATTTTGGAACCAACCTCTTTAGAATAGAAACACCAGCAGTATTTAATTCTCATACTGTAACCAGATCTGTTAAACAGCAGGATTCGTCACTTTGTGGGTTTAAATCCACATGGTGTTCTTGTACAACATTAAAGTACTTAAGTAAGTGAATGTGACACTGAGTGTTAATCTCAGGAGGCTGAGGCTGCTGCAGGCATCACAATGATGATGCTGTGGCCCGTTACAGTTCAGTTTCACAGTCAGTCCGTTCTAAATGATTAAACTATTTTTTTTTTTTAAATCAGGAACGTTATTTATCAGCAGAGTCGCGAAAGGTTTCAGGAAGAATGCATGAAGGAATTCATCGGTGCCATCGTCCTCACACGCTACAACAACCGTACCTACCGCATCGATGACATCGAATGGTCCAAGTCCCCCAAGGACTCCTTCACGATGGCCGACGGTTCCCAGACCACCTTCATTGATTACTACAGGTTTATACGGAGCTGTTCATTTGTTTGTGCTGTGGTTGTTATTATTATTCTTTATTTAATTCTGTGTACATTAATTCTGTAGTTCTGTTTTATTATTTAAATGTTGTTTTACTGAAAATAATGTGATATTTTACAAAAATGTAGGAAGAATTATGGTATCACCATGAACGAAGTGGATCAGCCTTTATTAGTGCACAGACCCAAAGAACGCTCCAGACCTGGTGGAAAGGTGAGAACATGCAAACAGCTCTGCACTGAAGAAGAGGCTGGTTCCTGTCATGTTCCTCTTTTGTCTTTGTCTTTTTTTTAGTAGAAAGTCTGTTTAAATGTGAACACGGGTACCAGTGTACATCCATGTAGCTCATTTTGGGTATTATTGGTGATGTAAGACCACTTTAATGGTCAGGCAGTAGTGAGACACTTCAAATTCAGGTGAACTTGCTCAGAAATCCTCAAACTTCTGTACTGAGCCGAGAATGTTGTAACAGAGCTAAGTGTTATCGCCACCTTGTGGCTGAAGCAGGATTTACAGGTGGAGTGGTTTGTATGAATTGCATTTATCATGTGGACAGGCGTTTGTAATTGTGTGTATGAGAGAGAGTAATACAGTGGTTCTCTATTTTTAATGCAGCAGATTATAACAGGTGAGATCCTGCTGGTCCCTGAACTGTCCTTCATGACTGGAATCCCTGAGAAAATGAGGAAAGATATGAGAGCCATGAAGGTTAAAGTTCTTATTTAATTACTCTGATCTGATTTTATTAAACTAATAATTGATGTAAGTTTCATCAGCTGTAACTCGTCCTTTGTACTAAACAGAATGCACAGATGTAATTTTAAACGGTGATTTATTGATCTGCAATTCTATTTAGTTTTTCACATTTTTGTCTTTGAATCAGGATTTAACGATGCACATTAATGTGAACGCGGAGCAGCACACTCAATCCATTAAACAGCTGCTTCACAACATCAGCACCAACAAAGACGCCTTGAATGAACTGTCACGCTGGGGTTTGGAGATCAGCTCTGAGATCATGGTGGTGAGACACACACTTTAATGGACACTTTTAAAACCACAGCTGATGTTAAAATGTTGTTAGAGGTTAAAATGGTTCTGTAGGGATATCGGTCCATTCTGACATGGATGCTGCAAATTAGACGGCTGTACTGAGATGCTCTGAACATCATCTCATTTGAAGCCTAGGTGTCAAGGCCAGAGAAACAAATAGAACTCAGTCATGTTACTAGAACTAATTCACAACTATTTAATACTTTAAGTCCAAACCATTGTTCTGACAGTGTTCTTTAGCCTTTAGTTCTTTAGCTGCATTGAAGGGATGAGTGAATATTTATATGGTCACAATCATTTCCAAATAATTGTAAGATTTGTAGAAAAGAAACTACATACTTCTTTGTGTGTGTGTGTGTGTAGACTGAGGGAAGAATTCTGAACATGGAGACAATTTGTCTGCAGACCACCTCATTCATTACTTCTCCAAATGTGGATTGGTCCAGAGAGGTGGTGAGAGACCGGTCTATTTGCAGTGTAAGTACACACACACTACAGACTGCCACTGACCTCAGCTACTTTAATGCTGCACAGAAGGTGTGAATGGGTACTGTGTCCAAATACACAGCATGTCAAAATTCCCCAGATGACCCATTAAATTGGAAGTGGTGGCAGCACATTTAAATGTATTATAATTTTCACTGTATGATGTACTTTTAAATGAGTTTAACATAAGTGTCCAACAGGAGTTGATAACATATCTTATTTATGATTCTCTGAACAATTTAATAACCATGCAATCTGCAACCTCACCACTCGCTCCTTTAGTGCAACTGTCAATATTTCATTAATGGTATAGGTTCAGTATTGTCAACCATAGTTTGTATTTTTTTGCCTTTGTCAGATCCCTCTGCACTGCTGGGCGGTGTTGTACCCCTGCAGAGCTGCGAAGCAGGCCGAGGAGCTGGAGATGACATTCAAGAAGGTGGCAGGACCAATGGGGATCAGACTGGAGCGACCCATCTGTGTGGAGCTGCGTGATGATCGAACAGAGACCTACATCAAAACCCTGCAGTCACACCTGACCAGCGTGGTATACACACACACACACACACACACACAGGATTCCTCTCCTGTGTTCACACCATGAATCAAATGATCTGTACTTTCAGCCCGACATGCAGCTGGTTGTTTGTATTATTTCGGGGAACCGAGACGATTTGTACAGCGCCATTAAGAAGCTCTGCTGTGTTCAGAGTCCATGTCCCTCTCAGGTTAGAACCCATCATCAACACACGTTATTTCTGCACACCGCAGTGTGTGGGGCAGGAAGTGATGGCTCTGCCGTGTTTCAGGTAATCAATATTCGGACCATCTCGCAGCCTCAGAAGCTCCGCAGCATCGCGCAAAAGATCCTGCTTCAGATTAACTGCAAGATGGGAGGAGAGCTGTGGACCGTCAGTGTTCCTCTGGTCAGTAACCAGCAGAACCCAAACTGAAGGTCCCCTTACAGCAGAACCCTGAGGATCAGCTCAGCATAATTCATTCATTCATTCATTATCACCCGCTTTTCCTCTATTAGGGTCGCGGTGGGGTTCCCCATGCCCATCCAAGGGAGAATGTCTCGGGCGCTGGGCAGATAGACCCAGGACAGGGCGCCAATCCATCGCTGGGTACACACTCACTCACTCAAACACACTTTATATGGGGCAATTTTTAGAGAACTCAATTGACTTGATCCATGTTTTTGGACTGTGGGAGGAAACCGGAGAACCCGGAGGAAACCCACGCGGACACGGGGAGAACATGGAAACTCCACCCAGATGGGGATTCGAACCGGGAATCCCTAGCGCTGAGAGGCGAACGTGCTAACCACTAAGCCACCGTGCTCAGCATAATCATTTTTTAATTATATAAGAGTAGAAATAGACGTGAATTTTTTTTTTTTTTTTTTTTTTTTTTTTTTTTTTTTTTTTTTTTTTAATTGATTAAATCATAAAAAATCCATGTCAAAAATATACCTCTACAAACCTGTTCTTGAAAACATTAATGCTGTTCTACCTGCCAGTGTATGCCTTTTATAGCACCATCTGTAGGATTACCAAGGAATAACATGTTTTTCAACTGCTTCACTTTTAACTAAAAGTCTCATTATATCATCGTACCAGAACTGAGTGCTGTGGTGCTCTCTGCACTTAATATTCAGGATAAATAATCATTACTTCTATTATTAAAGATTGTTTGAACTTCTTTAGATTAGTGATTCTTATTCTATCATAATGTCAGCAAAGAGTGTTTGAATTAATCTGAAATTTGTCATTATTTATTTTTTGGGTGGGGTGGTGGTGCAGAAACAGCTGATGGTGGTTGGAGTGGATGTTCATCATGACACCAGCAAAAAGAGCAGATCAGTGATGGGATTTGTGGCGAGTCTTAACAGGTACTGAATATCAACATCATAGTGCGTTATGAATTACGATGTTTCTATCATTGTAAAACTTACTGAGTATGTGTCCATGTGTATTCCATCATATGGTCAGTAAATGAGTTTCAGCAACTCTGGAACAGGAAGGTTCTCCCTAAAAGTTTATACATTAAATGTCATGCATATGGTATAAAGCAGTTAAAAGTTGTGTTGTTTTTATTAAGAAACATTTTAAATGTTCTAAAGCTATTAAAAAAAACTAAAATTGATATGTAGTGATTTATTAAGAGTTCCTGATGAACCGTTAACTCGTTTATAATGAGTGAAGAAGATTGAGGTCAAAGTTCAGAAGTTTCCACTCTTATCCTTCAGCCTGCTGACGAGGTGGTACTCCAGAGTCACGTTCCTGTTGGCTAACGAGGAGATGATTAACGGCTTCCGCGTGTGTTTCCTGGCCGCTCTGCAGAAATATTACGAGGTAAAGGATTAAAGTGTGGCGTACGTGTAGTGTTAACGCTGCTCACCTTGTGTGGGATTCATGATCCACACACACGTCCTGTGATGCCGTAACATTCAGATTCATATTATAATCACATGCATGTAAACCTCTTGATTTGTGTTCATTACAAACCTGTGATTTTGACATTCTCAGTCCACTGGGTAATGTCGCATCACAGGAAGACGAACCTAACTCCCCTCCTAACTTTTTGAGGTGGTCAGGGTTCAGTGTTAAAACCACAATGATTTGCTTCTTCCATGAACCCATCATATTGAAAGGTTTAAATTCACATTAAATCCAGGAGGTGCTGCAGTGCCGTTTGTTCTAACAAACTATATATTTAATAATTCTGATCATTACAACTTGTCCAGAACAGGTCATTTTTAGCCCCCTCCCTCCCCCCCTCTGTAGGTGAACCATGGCTTTCCAGAGAAGATTGTCATTTACCGGGACGGCGTGTCGGAAGGTCAGCTGAAAATGGTCGAACTGTACGAGATCCCGCAGGTTCTCAAATGCTTCGAGATTTTCCCCAACTACTTGCCCAAGTTGGTGTTCATAGTGGTGCAAAAGAGGATCAACACCACACTGTACTCATTTGGAGGACAAGTATTTGGAACACCGCCCCCTGGAACCGTGCTGGATCACACAGTCACCAACAGAGAGTGGTACTACGCACATGTGGGACCATGAGTACCAGTGCAAGGGAACTGGATTAAGTTTGGGGAATAATGCATTGACACTAAAGTATGCATACAAGTGTTTAATCATGGAAAATTATTTATAAACACTAATGCAAAGGGATTGGCCCTCATGTGTGGCTACCCAAACGTTAATCCCTGAACATTACATTTAAAAACATTTTAATACCCTCAGATTGTTTATGTATAAATATCAACATGTTCTGCTTCAGTTACACACAAAGATCATTAGAATGTTTTGTTTATATTTAGGGTGGATTTTTATCTGATGGCCCACTCGATTCGTCAGGGCTGTGGAATGCCCACTCACTACGTCTGTGTTTACAACACTGCCAACCTCACACCGGACCACCTGCAGAGGTACTGTACCCTCCAACAGGAACCATACTGTACAATCTGCTTCCCTCAGACACTGTAGTGTATGCAGTATGTAGTTCCTGTATGAAGTGAGCATGTGGATGTACAGAGAGCCGTCAGTGCAACTTTAATATCAGCCTTTAAATAAAACATGTTGTTAATACTGTTTAACCAGATGAAATAATAATGTTAATATTTAAATGTATGTATGTATGCAGTGGTGGCTTAGTGGTTTAGCATGTTCTCCTCTCAGCGCTGGGGATTCCCGGTTCGAATCCCCATCTGGGTGGAGTTTCCATGTTCTCCCCGTTTCCTCCCACAGTCCAAAAACATGGATCAAGTCAATTGAATTCTCCAAATTGCCCCATATAGAGTGTGTGTGTCTGTGTGAGTGTGTGCTCAGCGATAGATTGGCGCCCTGTCCTGGGTGTATCTGACCAGTGCCCGAAACCTTCTCCCCTGGATGGGCATGGGTAACCCCCCCACGACCCTAATAGAGGATAAAGCAGAAGATAATGGATGAATGTATGCGGTGGTGGAGTATGAACACCAAGGTGTGAGGGGCTTTTATTTTGAAGGACTTGATTTTGAAATCTTTTCATCAGGTTAACCTACAAGATGTGTCACCTCTACTGGAACTGGCCCGGAACCATCCGCGTCCCCGCACCGTGCAAGTACGCACACAAACTGGCCTTTCTGACGGGTCAGTTCCTTCACTCGGAACCTGCCATCCAGCTTTGTGATAAGCTTTACTTCCTCTGAGCCACGCCCAATGCAGACGCACGCCCTCCAGAGCCGAAGCTGCAGTTCTCAATAATAATCAGGAACTATACTCTTTAGTTGGTGTTAGTCTTGGGAACCATTTGTTTCAACAGTTCTGTTTGTATTTTTATAAAAGTTAAAAACAATCTAACAGGTTTGTATTTGTATAAAAGCAGCAGGAACTTCCCCGGTTCAGTTCTTCGTTGGGTTCGTTGTTGGTGTGATCAATAAAAGCAGCCTGCACTCATCCACTTTCAACTCTTATTACAAGAACCACGGTTTGTAAAGATCCTCTCACCAAAATCAATCAGCATGTTGATCAGAGGTGTTTCAACTGAGGAGCGCTGCCCCCTATTGGTGTGTAGAAGAATCACAGGGTGAAGGTGAGTCATGAATCTGATACCTTCATTTTTTTGCTTTGTTCTTAATTCCTTGTTTTGAATGTAAGCTTTAACACAACGACCTCAGATGCCTTCTAAAGCTTGACCTGAGATAAAGAAATTTATTTTCATAAGTTGAAGTAGGTTTTCAGATTCTGCTTCAGTGTGTCACTCTGTAACCTCACCACTGGTAGCTCTGTGTGTGTGTGTGTATGTATGTATGTATATATACATATATATGTATGTGTCTATATACACACGCGCATAAAATTAAAATCTGATATGTGTGTCCTGATTGTCATAAGCCTTGAGATTCTGTTGTGATGATGATGATGATGATGATGGACATTTTGACATGTGTTCTGGAAAAAAAAGTGGAAACGAATGAGTCTCCTTTTACAGACAAATTAGTTGCTTCTACAAATTTGTTTATTGGGTTGTGTTCTGTGTCTCTGAGCTTTACATGTAAATCTGGTGTTTGTAACAATTTTTTTAAAAAACGTCATCTGGGGCTCATCCTAAAGAATTACACGAGATGTTTTACGTATATTGATTACATTATTTATATATATATATATATATATTTACTTATTTATTTATTTTTTCATTTTAACATGGTTTACATTCTGAGAAACATTATGGTTGTTACATTAAACGGGAAAAATCGATTATAATGATTAAATCCAGGAGGTGCTGCAGTGCCATTTGTTCTAACAAACTATATATTTAATAATTCTGATCATTACAACTTGTCCAGAACATGTCATTTTTAGCCCTCCCCCTCTGTAGGTGAACCATGGCTCTACTCACTACGTCTGTGTTTACAACACTGCCAACCTCACACCGGACCACCTGCAGAGGTACTGTACCCTCCAACAGGAACCATACTGTACAATCTGCTTCCCTCAGACACTGTAGTGTATTTAGTATGTAGTTCCTGTATGAAGTGAGCATATGGATGTACAGAGAGCTGTCAGTGCAACTTTAATATCAGCCTTTAAATAAACCTGGCCTTCCTGACGGGTCAGTTCCTTCACTCGGAACCTGCCATCCAGCTTTGTGATAAGCTTTACTTCCTCTGAGCCACGCCCAATGCAGACACACGCCCTCCAGAGCCGAAGCTGCAGTTCTCAATAATAATCAGGAACTATACTCTTTAGTTGGTGTTAGTCTTGGGAACCATTTGTTTCAACAGTTCTGTTTGTATTTTTATAAAAGTTAAAAACAATCTAACAGGTTTGAATTTGTATAAAAGCAGCAGGAACTTCCCCGGTTCAGTTCTTCGTTGGGTTCGTTGTTGGTGTGATCAATAAAAGCAGCCTGCACTCATCCGGTTTGAACTGGATTTATTTTATTTATTTTAACAAAAACTGCTGTAGGGTTTCAGATTCTCCTTTAGTGTGTCCTTCAGTAACCTCACCACTGGTTTAATCGAAGCAATGTGTGTGTGTTTATATATATATATATATATATATATATATATATATATAATTAAAATCTGGTAATTGTGTCCTGATTGTCATAAGCTTTGAGATTCTGTAGTGATGATGATGATGATGGACATTTTGACATGTGTTCTGGGGAAAAAGTGAAAACGAATGAGTCTCCTTTTACAGACAAATTAGTTGCTTCTAAAAATTTGTTTATTGCGTTGTGTTCTGTGTCCCTGAGCTTTATATGTAAATCTGGTGTCAGAAATTTGTAACAAATTTAAAAAAAAAACGTCATCTGGGGCTCATCCTAAAGAATTACACTAGAGATGTTTTAAGTACATTGATTACATTATTTATATATATATATATATATATATATATATATATATATATATATATATATATTTTTTTTTTTTTTTCTTTTTAACATGGTTTACATTCTGAGGAACAACATTATGGTTGTTACATTAAACGGGAAAAAATAGATTATAATGAGCCCTAAAAAAAGTGAATTAAAGAAGCTGTGATCTAAATCTGTTAAAACAACCTGAAAGATTTATAAAAGTTCATTCTGCAGACGTCTGGTTCTGTTCTTCATGTGAAGCCTGTTCAACAGAGAAGAAAATTAATTACAGCCTTTAGTTAAAATGAATTAAATGTAATTAACAGGACACTGAGAAACATTGTGGATTCTCATTGGTAACAATTTCCCCTAGAATCAAAAATTAATTTATTAAATATCAATTTATTGGTTAACATTAGTGTTGATTGTAGTTTATCACGTCAGTTTAAATAAAGCAGTTCTACAAACTGAGGAGTTTATTTTCAGTGAAGTGATTCTCACACCAACACTGGAGAAGTGTGTTCACTAAAGACTGATCCCCCCCCCCCCCCCCCAACGGCCCTCAACACCCTGCCTCACCAGAGAAACACTCTGTGTAAAACACATGAATTGGAACAACGATGCAGCATTAGTCTGTATTTATTGATCTGTCAGGAAGTATAAGAATCAATGAATCCCATGATTATTATGGTCTATAATCTCTTCACTTGATTTAACAATTAGAAACATGAAGCCATGAGGGTATGACGCTTGTTCTGTGATGATGATGCAAATGCTAATTTTAATGTAAATCAGAGCTGACCAATCAGAATGCAGCTCCATCTGCTTCTACTGTGGTCTATACAGTGAACATTTTACATGAGATGTGGAACCACTGAGCTGCTCGGAGATCTAAAGAAGCTCCTGTTCACCATACAGGAACTGTTTAGTGGAACTCAGTAAGTAACAATTTATATACAGTTCCATTTCAGTTAACGACTCTTTTAATATTGATTTTAATTTATTAATAATTAGTTCTGAAATCAATACATGTTCTTTATTTGATTTTGACTTTATAATGATTTGTACAGAACCTGAGCTGATCATTAAGAGCTGAGTGATGGAGAAACATCTCCTCATCCTGCTGTTCCTCACAGGTGAGCTAGAACTCAATGGAGATCAATCAGAACCATTTTAGTTCCTCTTCAAACCCACTGAGCTGCTCAGTAGAAGAAAAGCACAGTGAGGTCTTTTAGGATCAGCTTACAAACACAGTAATGACATCACTGATAACAGACCTGTACTTCTGATCTACAGGAGTGGGTTCCTCTGTTCCTCGGAGGTACTATCTGATCCAACAGCTCACAACCAGGTCTGATGCTCAGACTTACTGCAGAACTCATTATGATGATCTGGCAACCATTGAAACTCCTGCTGATATGACGCTGGTTACATCTTTAACAATACAATATAATGTTTATAATAATTGGGTTTGGGTTGGTCTGTATAATCAGATCAACAGCTGGAGCTGGTCTTTAGGGGATGAGGCTCCAGGAACTTTTACAAACTGGGCGAGTGGACAACCGAATAATGGAGGTGGACATGAAGCGTGTGCTGAATTACGCGCTGGAGGGTTCTGGTATGATTCATCATGTACCACCACGCTACCCTTCATATGTTTTGATGGTAAGAAAAATCACAGTGTTATTATTCCATCTATCCATTATCTTGTCTGGGGTTCGGGTTGTGGGGGCAGCAACCGAAGTAGGGAGACCCAGACCTCCCTCGCCCCAGACCTCCCTCCACCAGCTCGACTGGGGGAACCCCGAGGCGTTCCCAGACCAGCTGAGAGATATAATCCCTCCAGCGTGTCCTGGGTCGCCCCCGGGGTCTCCTTCCAGCCGGACTTGCCTGAAACACCTCCCTAGGAAGGCGCCCAGGAGGCATCCTGACCAGATGCCCGAACCACCTCAACTGGCTCCTTTCGATGCGGAGGAGCTTCTCACCCCGTCTCTAAGGGAGAGCCCAGCCACCCTGCGGAGAGAACCCATTTCGGCCGCTTGTATTGGCGATCTTGCTCTTTCGGTCATTACCCAAAGCTCATGACCGTAGGTGAGGGTCGGAATGTAGATCGACTGTTAAATCCAGAGCCTTGCCTTGTGGCAGCTCCTTTTTCACCACAACAGACCAGTATAGGGTCCACATCACTGCTGACCCCGCCCCCATCCATCTGTCAATCTCACGTTCCATCTTCCCATCACTCATTAACAAGACCCTGAGATACTTAAACTCCTCCACTTGAGGCAAGATCTGATCCCTGACCCAGAGAGGACTCTCTACTCTTTTCTGACTGAGAACTATGGCCTCAGATTTGGAGGTGCTGATTTTCATCCCATCCTCAGATCACCAAACTGGACACCCTCCATCCCCTGGCTGCGCCTAGAAAACCACACTGCTCCTCCTGGATCCAGAGATTTTTTAAATGTCATATATTTGTATAAACTCTTTTAAACCTTTTTTTTCAATCTTCACAAATTTACATCTTCCTGAGATGGGGGCGGGGGGGTGTAGAAGGTGGAGAATCCTGGTCCTGTATTTCATAATCCACTGGATTTGACTTTCAGGTTGTTTATAATCTAATTTGCATTAACAGCTGATCTGACAACTGTAACTGTTCATACAGATGAGATGATTTTTAACCACAGTCTCTAGTACTGAGGTTCCAAACAATAGATCAAGTTCAATTAAAGTTCTGATGTTTGATCTTAAAATTCACTTATTTATCAGGAAAAAAAAACTATTGTATATAATAATAACCTTTAACAAGATTTTATTTTATAAAGTTCCACACATCTGCTTCTTTTCCTCTGAGCTCACAAATAATGTTCTGTTAATTGTATGGTTTTGATTTATTTCTACAGACAGGTTCACTGGCAGCAGCAGTTACATTTACTACTCCACTGTTATGACTTGGTTTGATGCTCAGACGTTCTGCAGACAGTTCCATACTGATCTCGTCAGTTCCAGAACCTCAACAGAGAACTCGGTTCTTGTTGAAATGATCAGTGGTGGCACCTGGTTCGGTCTGAGCAGAAAGAGTTGGATCTGGTCAGATCAGACCAATGCGTCCTACATCCCATGGAAGCCTGGACAACCTGATAATTACTATGGAAATGCAAATTGTGGTGTTATAGTTCAAAACACGTTTGCTGATTTGTATTGTACATACCCACTGTGGTACGTCTGTCACAGAAGTAAGTTAAATCATCTTAAACCTCAGATTAATTTAACAATGTGAATTTTATCTTATTAAAGTTTCTGTGTCTTTGTGTTTTCAGTCATCAAAGAAAAGAAGATCCTCAGGATGAAGGTTCAGTCGAATCAGGATGTGAACGATCCTGCAGTAATGGCAGCTCTCCTGGTTCAGGTGAGTTTCATCCTCCACATGGTTCCTCTTATAACGTACAGTTCCTCCTCAGTTCCACTTTCTCCAGCTCTGATACATGTGCTGTACTGTAATCATCACCTGATCCTGAATCAGTAATAAACATCATGTTCTGTGCTTCAGATCCAGCAGAAGTTGAAGGATCATGGTTTCTCCAAAGTGAAGGTGACCTTCAGAAAACAACCAGATGGACTGATGTTTCATAAAATCGTTAATTAAACCTGAATCTACATCTTTAACTTTGATTAGATCGGGATTAGATCAGGATTAGATCAGGATTAGTGGATACGGTGAAACTCAACAGGAAACGAACTGGATTATTAATAATGGTTTAAATTCTGTGTAAGAAAATGAAGTAGTGATTAATTAAGCAGCTTTAGATCAGATGATGTTCTTAATGAACACAGTGGAATCTGATGTGATGTCTTTTAGTGAAACATTTCTTTATTCATTTGTTTTAGTTCTTTAGTTCAGAACGTGTGATCTGAGGATCTGATGTTTATTCGGTGATTTTATTAGATTCTAGCTTTATTAGAATTAACTCGATAATATAAGAACCTGATGAACGAACTTGCAGAAATGGGACGAATTGATCAGACTGAACCCTAAATGGACCTGAGAGAACCATGTAAAGACAACCGTGTCCATGGTAACAGCAGGGGGGAGGAGCGAGGCTTTCACCTGAGGACCTGATCCTGCCGCAGGTCAAAATCCAGCGTGACAGCGCCCTCTGTCGGCCATGCCGTTCAGTAACTCCTCCACAAGTCTCCAAACGGCAGGACAAGGTCCGAATAGTTGTTGTGTTTGCAGAGCTACTTTATTTAATAATATTATGTTGTGCCATTTAAACATCTCTCTTAAATCTTGAGTGACTCGAGTGTAATGATCAATTAAGTGTCTAATTAATAAAACTTCTGAAATGATTTTATTAATGAATGTTGTGGTCATTTAGCTTAACACTGGTGTGTGTGTGTGTGTGTGTGTGTGTGTGTGTGTGGGGTGGGGGGTAACGGTCCTCCGGTAAACCAGGTGGTGTTTATATTCCCTGTTACATAAAATTTCATTCTCACGATCGTATTTTAATCTTTAGTCACTTACACACTTTAACTACTTGCTGCAGAAATATAAAGATATATTAATATATTAGTCGAGAAGCAGTCGAGAAATAAAAAAAATACTTGTACTTATAATACTTCTTTTATAGTTAAAGTCTTTATTTTTATTTTAAATCGTTTTTAATTGGTTCCTTTAAGTTTGCCTGTTATAAAAATGTTTTATTAAATAAACCTTTTCGTTTTAAAGCAGCTGCAGTTCGTGTTTCAGACACCAGGGGGCAGGAAATGACATTTTCGTTCATTTGTGTTGTTTCCCGTTGGTTTTCTGTTGTTTTCTTGTCGGTGCGCTGATGGAGGCGGGTGTTGTTGATAAAGTCATGAATATAAAAAAAGTAATATTAATAAAAGTAAAAGTTTAAACAGAAATTAAAACACTTTAAGTGAATCTCTATTATCTGGCAACCCAGCCGCTACTCGGAAAGTGACGTCATTAAAGAGAGGCGTGGTTATGGAACAGCGTTGACGCGATAAAGGGCAGTGCGCATGCGTGCGGGTGCTCACACGCCGAGCTCGGCTGAATGAATCGAGCTGAATCAAAACACTGATCCGGATCAGCCGGACGGCGCGCGGCGGGTTCGGTTCTGCTCTCTGTGTTCTGTTGGGTTCTGCTCTCTGTGTTCTGTTGGGTTCTGTTGTGTTCTGTTGGGTTGTGCTCTCTGTGTTCTGTTGGGTTCTGCTCTCTGTGTTCTGTTGGGTTCTGCTCTCTGTGTTCTGTTGGGTTCTGCTCTCTGTGTTCTGTTGGGTTCTGTTGGGTTCTGCTCTCTGTGTTCTGTTGGGTTCTGCTCTCTGTGTTCTGTTGGGTTCTGCTCTCTGTGTTCTGTTGGGTTGTGCTCTCTGTGTTCTGTTGGGTTCTGCTCTCTGTGTTCTGTTGGGTTCTGCTCTCTGTGTTCTGTTGGGTTCTGTTGTGTTCTGTTGGGTTCTGCTCTCTGTGTTCTGTTGGGTTCTGCTCTCTGTGTTCTGTCGGGTTGTGTCGGGTTGTGCTCTCTGTGTTCTGTTGGGTTCTGCTCTCTGTGTTCTGTTGGGTTCTGCTCTCTGTGTTCTGTTGGGTTCTGTTGTGTTC
This sequence comes from Corydoras sp. C115, assembly GCA_019802505.1. Taxonomy (NCBI): domain Eukaryota; kingdom Metazoa; phylum Chordata; class Actinopteri; order Siluriformes; family Callichthyidae; genus Corydoras; species Corydoras sp. C115. The sequence continues at coordinate 61,954 of JAFMOC010000358.1, read as the reverse complement.
TGTTGGGTTCTGCTCTCTGTGTTCTGTTGGGTTCTGCTCTCTGTGTTCTGTCGGGTTCTGCTCTCTGTGTTCTGTCGGGTTGTGCTCTCTGTGTCCGGTCTCGTTGGTCCCCGGAGCGACGGCAGGACGCGGCAGAGGTGAGGACTCGGTCTCTCGGAGCTTCCACACTGAATAAGACACTGTTACTGAGACAGCCCGGTGCGCATGCGCAGTCCCGTCCTCAAAGTGCTTTCACAATGGGCTTGGTGATGTTTACAAAGTGAAATGAATGAAGGAGGATGTGCACGAGGACGAGGACGTGGACTGAGGACTGAGGATGAGGACTGAGGACGTGGACTGAGGACGTGGACGAGGACTGAGGATGAGGACTGAGGATGAGGACTGTGGACGTGGACTGAGGACTGAGTGAAGCCTCTGATCTGCTCTGTGTTAATGATGATGAAGATGAGGATGAAGATGAGGTCTTTAACATCGTCCTCTGTCTTCATGTCCAGATCGTCTCATTGAAAGCAGCAGCGTCTCAGAGGCGTTTTATTCTGAAACAGATTGAAATCAGACTTTAAAGTTCAGACAGAGATCAGACTGACCTTCAGATTCATTCATTTAAATCAGGTTAATTAGTCACGTGTGTAATTATACAGCCAGCAGTGACGTGCTCTCCCGACATCTCCACACAAAGTTTAAACATTTAGATTTACAAAATAGTTATACAAAAGGATGAGTAAAATAAAATATGTATTTACAATGTGCAATTAAAGTTTCAAAAGAGAACCTGTAGAAATAATGCACTGTAACGAATATGAACTAAAAATAGTTTTATAATTTGTAATTAAAGTGAGTGGTGCGTCTGTGTGCAGATAATGAGGTGCAGGTTAAACTGAGGTCTGAGTTGTGGGGGGTGTGGGGGGTGGGATTGTGTCTGTTTGGTCCTGGTTCGGGGTCCGAATCGCCGTTGGGATGAAAGTCCTCCTCATCCTCACTGTGTTTGCCTTCAGGAGACAAAAAGACATTTTCATTTTTATTCATTCATCCGTTATCTTCCGCTTTATCCTCTATTAGGGTCGCGGTGGGGTTCCCCATGCCCATCTAGGGGAGAACGTCTCAGGCGCTGGGCAGATACACCCAGGACAGGGCGCCAATCCATCGCTGGGCACACACTCACTCACACAGACACACTCTATATGGGGCAATTTTGAGAACTCAATTGACTTCATCCATGTTTTTGGACTGTGGGAGGAAACCGGAGAACCCGGAGGAAACCCTCACAGACACGGGGAGAACATGGAAACTCCACCCAGATGGGGATTCGAACCGGGAATCCCTAGCGCTGAGAGGCGAACGTGCCAAACCACTAAGCCACCGTGCCGCCCATTTTTATTTAATTTTTTAAAATATTGATAAAGCATGTCCTTAAATCTGTTCCTGTCCATCCGAATAAGCGCTGACTAGGTGTCCAAATCCTTTAAAATCCCTCGTTGGGCTGCTGATGGGTTTGTTTTTGGTGATTGAATGGACCTTGTGCAGGTTTTCGGCTGACCTTCGGGGCGGCGCTTCCCGTTCGTTGTTGGTGTGATCAATAAAAGCAGCCTGCACTCATCCGGTTAGAACTCTTATTACAAGAACCCCTGTTTGTAAAGATCCTCTCACCAAAATCAATCAGCATGTTGATCAGAGGTGTTTAAACTGAGGAGCGCTGCCATCACCATAGACTCTGTCCTCACCGCATCCGTCACAGCTCAGCCACCGGACACGACACCCACAGACTGCAGCGCATTATCAGGTCTGCAGACAGAACCATCGGCGTGAAGCTACCCTCCATAACGGACCTGCACATGGACAGAACCAGGAAGCGGGCAGAGAACATCATCTGTGGTCCATCACAGCCTGGACATCAGCTGTTCCAGAAACCTCCCTCAGGCCGGCGGTTCAGCCAGTCGAGGGTCAAGATCTCCAGACGACAGAGACAGTCCACACGCCATCACACTCAGGAACAGCTGAACATTAAAACAGTGCTTCTGGGATACAGTCTACCACCCACATCCTCATCCTCATCCAGATGTCCTCTCACTAACTCAGTCTGCACTGTCCTTTACTGCTGCACTCAGCACTTCATTTTAAATACACAACTCTGCACATGTCAAGTTTACAGGTGTGTGTGTGTGTGTGTGTGTGTGTGTAGGAGGATGGCTAGTTGGATGTGTTTGTTTCTTCTGTAAAGTCAGTTTATTGTGCACTGTGAGCTACTGCAACCAAAAATAAACTCCTTGTGTGTGTGAGTGTAATTCGTCAATAAAGTCTGATTCTGATTCTGATTCTGATTCTGTTGGTGTGTAGAAGAATCACAGGGTGAAGGTGAGTCATGAATCTGATACCTTCATTTTTTTTTGCTTTGTTCTTAAATCCTTGTTTTGAATGTAAGCTTTAACCCAACGACCTCAGACGCCTTCTAAAGCTTGACCTGAGAAAGGAACTTATTTTCATAAGTTGAAGTAGGTTTTCAGATTCTGCTTCAGTGTGTCACTCTGTAACCTCACCACTGCTGTAATGGCCGCGCTGCGTGTGTGTGTGTGTGTGTATATATATATATATATATATATACACACACACACATAAAATTAAAATCTGATATGAGTGTCCTGATTGTCATAAACCTTGCAGAGATTCTGTAGTGATGATGATGATGATGATCCATTAAGACGATGGACATTTTGACATGTGTTCTGGAAAAAAGTGGAAACTTTTTTGAGTCTGCTTTTACAGACAAATTAGACTCTTCTACAAATTTGTTTTTTGGGTTGTGTACTGTCTCGCTGAGCTTTACATGTAAATATGGTTTTAGAAACTTGAAACACATTTTAAAAAGAAAACGTCTGTGGCTCATCCTAAAGAATTACACTAGAGATGTTTAAGAGATTAATGTTTTAAGTATATTGATTACATTATTTATATATATATATATATATATATATATATATATGTGTGTGTGTGTGTGTGTGTGTGTGTTAACATGGTTTACATTCTGAAAAAATATGGTTGTTAAATAGATTGAATTAAAGAAGCTGTGATCTAAATCTGTTGAAACAACCTGAAAGGAGATTTATAAAAGTTTATTCTGCAGACGTCTGGTTCTGTTCTTCATGTGAAGCCTGTTCAACAGAGAAGAAAATTAATTACAGCCTTTAGTTAAAATGAATTAAATGTAATTAACAGGACACTGAGAAACATTGTGGATTCTCATTGGTAACAATTTCCCCTAGAATCAAATATCAATTTATTAAATATCAATTAATTGGTTAACATTAGTGTTAAAACTGAAAGCTCTTGTGAACTGCTGCTGATTGTAGTTTATCACGTCAGTTTAAATGAAAGCAGTTCTACAAACTGAGATTAATTTCAGTGAAGTTACAGATTGAAGTGATTCTCACACCAACACTGGAGAAGTGTTTTCACTAAAGAGTGATCCCCCCCCCCCCCCCCCACGGCCCTCAACACCCTGCCTCATCAGAGAAACACCTAGGAGAAGCAGTGTGTAAAACACATGAATTGGAACAACGATGCAGCATTAGTCTGTATTTATTGATCTGTCAGGAAGTATAAGAATCAATGAATCTCATGATTATTATGGTCTATAATTTCTTCACTTAATTCAACATTTAGAAACATGAAGCCATGAGGGTATGACACCTGATCTGGGTTCAGTGATGATGCTCATGTTAATTTTAATGTAAATCAGAGCTGACCAATCAGCATGCAGCTCCATCTGCTTCTACTGTGGTCTAGACAGTGAACGTTTCACATGAGATGTGGAACCACTGAGCTGCTCAGAGATCTAAAGAAGCTCCTGTTCACCATACAGGAACTGTTTAGTGGAACTCAGTAAGTAACAATTTATATACAGTTCCATTTCAGTTAACGACTCTTTTAATATTGATTTTAATTTATTAATAATTAGTTCTGAAATCAATACATGTTCTTTATTTGATTTTGACTTTATAATGATTTGTACAGAACCTGAGCTGATCATTAAGAGCTGAGTGATGGAGAAACATCTCCTCATCCTGCTGTTCCTCACAGGTGAGCTAGAACTCAATGGAGATCAATCAGAACTACTTTAGTTCCTCTTCAAACCCACTGAGCTGCTCAGTAGAAGAAAAGCACAGTGAGGTCTTTTAGGATCAGCTTACAAACACAGTAATGACATCACTGATAACAGACCTGTACTTCTGATCTACAGGAGTGGGTTCCTCTGTTCCTCGGAAGTACTATCTGATCCAACAGCTCAAAACCTGGACTGATGCTCAGACTTACTGCAGAAATAATTATGATGATCTGGCAACCATTGAAACTCCTGCTGATATGAACCTGGCTACATCCATAACAACAAAATACAACGTTTATAATACTTGGGTTTGGGTTGGACTGTACAATCAGGTCAACAGCTGGAGCTGGTCTTTAGGGAATGAGACTCTAGGAACTTTTACAAACTGGGCAAGTGCAGAACCAAATAATGCACGTGGACATGAAGAGTGTGGTGTATTAAGTGCTGGAGGGGCCTGGTATGATTCACCATGTACCATCACGCAACCCTTCATATGTTTTGATGGTAAGAAAAATCACAGTATTGTTATACATTTGTATTGTTATTATTATTATTATTATTATTATTATTATGTTTTTTAGTTTTTGTATGTTTTTTTGTCCAGCTTCTTTTCCCGCAATTTTCAAACTATCCCAAAGGTTTGTGCAGTATGTGCACCTCATTAATGAAACGAGTGTGTTTACAGATAAGGAATCCGTCAAAGTCTTTTCTCGTGCAAAAATTTTCATTTACTTTGCATTATGGTGATTTTTGCTCGCTGGAGTCACTGGGGTCGGCTGCAGCCACATCGGTCTTTGTTCGTTAGTCTTTGTTCGTTAGTGATCACTCTTGAAAAATGGCTTGCTTCATTGTCTATGAGAAAAATCTGATTTTCACACTATATTAAAGAAATTCTCCTACTTTCACCTAGAATCTCATTTTTGACTTTAAACTGTAGAGCTGGGTCTCCACGTTACGCTGGATATAAAATATATACCTTATATCTCATTGATTGAATAATTAGTTAATCCAGTTAATAGCAATTTGTTTGGTGTAAAATCCTCCAGTGTTGAATTTGAAACTCAGAGGACATATTATTTAAATGTCTTTTTTTTATAAACTCTTCTAAAACTTTTTTTTTTTTCAATCTTCACAAATTTATATCTTCCTGAGATGGGGGGGGGGTGTAGAAGGTGGAGAATCCTGGTCCTGTATTTCATAATCCACTGGATTTGACTTTCAGGTTGTTTATAATCTAATTTGCATTAACAGCTGATCTGAGAACTGTAACTGTTCATACAGATGAGATGATTTTTAACCACAGTCTCTAGTACTGAGGTTCCAAACAATAGATCAAGGTCAATTAAAGTTCTGATGTTTGATCTTAAAATTCACTTATTTATCAGGAAAAAAAAACTATTGTATATAATAATAACCTTTAACAAGATTTTATTTTATTTTAAAGTTTTAAAATAAATTATAATTTAAAATTATAAATTTAAATTATATATTTTTTTGATAAATTCTTTTCTATAAAGTTCCACACATCTGCTTCTTTCCCTCAGAGCTCAAAAATAATGTTCTGTTAATTTTATTGTTTTGATTTATTTCCAAAGGCAACTCCGCTGGCAGTGGTTTTATTTTTTACTCCACTTCTAAATCGTGGTTCAATGCTCAGACGTACTGCAGACAGTTCCATACTGACCTCGCCAGCGCCAGAACCTCAACAGAGAACTCACTTCTTGCTGGAATGATTAGTGGTAGTGCCTGGTTCGGTCTGAGCAGAAAGAATTGGATCTGGTCAGATCAGACCAACACAGCTAACATCCCATGGGAGCCTGGACAGCCTGATAATGTATATGTAACTGAAAACTGTGGCCTTATAATTCATAACACATTTTGTGATTTGTATTGTACAAAACCATTGTGGTTCTTCTGTCACAGATGTAAGTTAAATCATCTTAAATCTCAGATTAATTTAACATGTGAATCTGATCTTATTAAAGTTTCTGTGTGTTTGTATCTTCAGTCATCACTGGAAAGCAGAAGATCGTCAGGATGAAGGTTCAGTCGAATCAGGATGTGAACGATCCTGCAGTAATGGCAGCTCTCCTGGTTCAGGTGAGTTTCATCCTCCACATGGTTCCTCTTATAACGTACAGTTCCTCCTCAGTTCCACTTTCTCCAGCTCTGATACATGTGCTGTACTGTAATCATCACCTGATCCTGAATCAGTAATAAACATCATGTTCTGTGCTTCAGATCCAGCAGAAGTTGAAGGATCATGGTTTCACCAACGTGAAGGTGACCTTCAGAAAACAACCAGATGGACTGAAGTTTCATAAAACTGTTAAATAAACCTGAATCTAAATCTATAACTTGGATTAGATCAGCATTAGATCAGGATTAGATCGGGATTAGATCGGGATTAGATCAGTGGGATTCGGTGAAACTCAACAGGAAACGAACTGGATTATTAATAATGGTTTAAATTCTGTGTAAGAAAATGAAGTAGTGATTAATTAAGCAGCTTTAGATCAGATGATGTTCTTAATGAACACAGTGGAATCTGATGTGATGTCTTTTAGTGAAACATTTCTTTATTCATTTGTTTTAGTTCTTTAGTTCAGAACGTGTGATCTGAGGATCTGATGTTTATTCGGTGATTTTATTAGATTCTAGCTTTATTAGAATTAACTCGATAATATAAGAACCTGATGAACGAACTTGCAGAAATGGGACGAATTGATCAGACTGAACCCTAAATGGACCTGAGAGAACCATGTAAAGACAACCGTGTCCATGGTAACAGCAGGGGGGAGGAGCGAGGCTTTCACCTGAGGACCTGATCCTGCCGCAGGTCAAAATCCAGCGTGACAGCGCCCTCTGTCGGCCATGCCGTTCAGTAACTCCTCCACAAGTCTCCAAACGGCAGGACAAGGTCCGAATAGTTGTTGTGTTTGCAGAGCTACTTTATTTAATAATATTATGTTGTGCCATTTAAACATCTCTCTTAAATCTTGAGTGACTCGAGTGTGATGATCAATTAAGTGTCTAATTAATAAACACTTCTGAAATGATTTATTAATGAATGTGTTTATATTCCCTGTTACATAAACTTTCATTCTCACGATCGTATTTTAATCTTTAGTCACTTACACACTTTAACTACTTGCTGCAGAAATATAAATATATATTAATATATTAGTCGAGAAGCAGATTGAAAGGAAAATGTTTGTGGAGAAACAAAAACGAAACAAATGTGAGGAAAGCAATAAACTGAAGACGTGAACTCTTCGTGAGCACGTGAACACCAGGGGGCAGAAAATGACATTCTCTTTCATTTGTGTTTTTGACAATTTTGTGTCACTGTGTGTGTGTGTGTGTGTGTGTGTGTGTGTGTGTGTGTGTGTGTGTGTGTGTGTGTGTTTGTGTATATACTGTATATATATACACTCACACATAAAATAAAAATCTGATCTGAGTGTCCTGATTGTCATAAACCTTGAGGAGATTCTGTAGTGATGATGATGATGAAGATGATGATGATCCATTAAGACGATGGACATTTTCATGTGTTCTGGAAAAAAGTCTAAACAAATGAGTCTCCTTTTACATACAAATTAGATTCTTCTAAAACATTTGTTTTTTTGGGTTGTGTACTGTGTCTCTGTGTCTTGAATTAAAGAAGCTGTGATCTAAATCTGTTGAAACAACCTGAAAGGAGATTTATAAAAGTTTATTCTGCAGACGTCTGGTTCTGTTCTTCATGTGAAGCCTGTTCAACAGAGAAGAAAATTAATTACAGCCTTTAGTTAAAGTGAATTAAATGTAATTAACAGGACACTGAGAAACATTGTGGATTCTCATTGGTAACAATTTCCCCTAGAATCAAATATCAATTTATTAAATATCAATTTATTGGTTAACATTAGTGTTAAAACTGAAAGCTCTTGTGAACTGCTGCTGATTGTAGTTTATCACGTCAGTTTAAATGAAAGCAGTTCTACAAACTGAGATTAATTTCAGTGAAGTGATTCTCACACAAACACTGGAGAAGTGCAAATCTCAGTTTATTCACTACAGAGTGATTGTTCTCCCCCCCCCCCCCCCCAACTAGTTCACATAATTCTCACTGAAGCATCTCAGAACCCGGCCGTCCACCCCCCGCCTCACCAGAGAAACATCTTGAAGATGCAGTGTGTGAAACACATGAATTAGAACAACGAACAACGACCTGATCTGGGTTCAGTGATGATGCTCATGCTAATTTTAATATAAATCAGAGCTGACCAATCAGAATGCAGCTCCATCTGCTTCTTCTGTGGTCTAGACAGTGAACATTTTACATGAGATGTGGAACCTCTGAGCTGCTCAGATATCTAAGGAAGCTCCTGTTCACCATACAGGAACTGTTTAGTGGAACTCAGTAAGTAACAATTTATATACAGTTCCATTTCAGCTAACGACTCTTTAACGACTCTATAATATTTAAATTTTAATTTATTAATAATTAGTTATGATATCAATGCATGTTCTTTATTTGATTTTGACTTTATAATGATTTGTACAGAACCTGAGCTGATCATTAAGAGCTGAGTGATGGAGCAACATCTCCTCATCCTGCTGTTCCTCACAGGTGAGCTAGAACTCAATGGAGATCAATCAGAACTACTTTAGTTCCTCTTCAAACCCACTGAGCTGCTCAGTAGAAGAAAAGCACAGTGAGGTCTTTTAGGATCAGCTTACAAACACAGTAATGACATCACTGATAACTGACCTGTACTTCTGATCTACAGGAGTGGGTTCCTCTGTTCCTCGGCGGTACTATCTGATCCAACAGCTCAAAACATGGACTGATGCTCAGACTTACTGCAGAACTTACCATGTTGATCTGGCCACCATTGAAACTCCTGCTGATATGAACCTGGCTACATCAATAACAACAAAATATAATGTTTATAATAGTTGGGTTTGGGTTGGTCTGTATAATCAGATCAACAGCTGGAGCTGGTCTTTAGGGGATGAGGCTCTAGGAGCTTTTACAAACTGGGCGAGTGCAGAACCAAATAATGCACGTGGACATGAAGAGTGTGGTGTATTAAGTGCTGGAGGGGCCTGGTATGATTTATCATGTACCAACACACTACCCTTCATATGTTTTGATGGTAAGAAAAATCACAGTATTGTTATACATTTGTATTATTATTATTATGTTTTTTTGTTTTTGTGTGTTTTTTGGTCGAGCTTCTTCTCCTGCAATTTTCAAACTATCCCAAAGGTTTGTGCAGTATGTGCACCTCATTAATGAAACGAGTTTGTTTACAGATAAGGAATCCGTCTATTTTTGTGCCAAAATTTTCATGTACTCTGTGATTTTTGCATGAGACTCGCTGCAGCCAAATCAGTCTTTGTTCATTAGTCTTTGTTCGTTAGTCTTTGTTCGTTAGTGATCACTCTTGAAAAATGGCTTGCTTCATTGTCTATGAGAAAAATCTGATTTTCACACTATATTAAAAAAATTCTCCTACTTTCACCTAGAATCTCATTTTTGACTTTAAACTGTAGAGCTGGGTCTCCAAGTTACGCTGTATATAAAATATATACCTTATATCTCATTGATTGAATAATTAATTCATCCATAAATTCCTCCAGTGTTGACTTTGTGTAACAGGTGCCTAGGGCACCTGTCACCTGTTCTGCTGTTCTTTGAGTTAATTAACTTCATTGATGGTCGTTAGTTTAGTTAATTAACTCGTTCCTTTCATTGGTTTGTTTTGTGCACGTGGTCGGGTGTTTATGTATTTATTTCCTGTGTTCCCCTTCCTCGGTGCACGTCGTTAGTTTTTTGTTCGCTCGTTGGTTGTACCACTTGTTTTTTGATGTCCCGACACCTTTAATAAAATATCCATTATTCTGCTACCTGCGTGCCTGGCTCCCTTCAGCGCGTTATGGCGCTGCGGCTCTGCGCTTCACTTGCTCAGCCGCTTTAGTTCGAGGTAGGTGAGTGTGACACTTTGAAACTCTGAGGGCAGAGATTATTTAAATGTATTATTATTTTTTTTTTTTATTAACTCTTCTAAAACTATTTTTTTTTCAATCTTCACTAATTTATATCTTCCTGAGATGGGGGGGGGGGTGTAGAAGGTGGAGAATCCTGGTCCTGTATTTCATAATCCACTGGATTTGACTTTCAGGTTGTTTATAATCTAATTTGCATTAACAGCTGATCTGAGAACTGTAACTGTTCATACAGATGAGATGATTTTTAACCACAGTCTCTAGTACTGAGGTTCCAAACAATAGATCAAGGTCAAATAAAGTTCTGATGTTTAGTCTTAAAATTCACTTATTTATCAAGAAAAAAATGTATTGTTTATTATAATAATAACCTTTAACAAGATTTTATTTTATAAAGTTCCACACATCTGCTGCTTTTCCTCTGAGCTCACAAATAATGTTCTGTTAATTTCATTGTTTTGATTTATTTCCACAGACAGGTTCACTGGCAACAGCAGTTACATTTACTGCTCCACTGCTAAATCTTGGTTTGATGCTCAGACGTTCTGCAGACAGTTCCATACTGACCTCGCCAGCGCCAGAACCTCAACAGAGAACTCAGCTCTTGCTGGAATGATCAGTGGTTTGACCTGGTTCGGTCTGAGCAGAAAATCTTGGACATGGGCAGATCAGACCAACGCCTCCAACATCCCATGGGAGCCTGGACAACCTGATAATGGAAGTGGAAATGAAAACTGTGGCATTATAATTTATAACACATTTTGTGATTATTATTGTACAAAACCACTGTGGTTCATCTGTCACAGATGTAAGTTAAATCATCTTAAACCTCAGATTAATTAAACAATGTGAATCTGATCTTATTAAAGTGTCTGTGTCTTTGTATCTTCAGTCATCACTGGACAGCAGAAGATCGTCAGGATGAAGGTTCAGTCGAATCAGGATGTGAACGATCCTGCAGTAATGGCAGCTCTCCTGGTTCAGGTGAGTTTCATCCTCCACATGGTTCCTCTTATAACGTACAGTTCCTCCTCAGTTCCACTTTCTCCAGCTCTGATACATGTGCTGTACTGTAATCATCACCTGATCCTGAATCAGTAATAAACATCATGTTCTGTGCTTCAGATCCAGCAGAAGTTGAAGGATCATGGTTTCACCAACGTGAAGGTGACCTTCAGAAAACAACCAGATGGACTGATGTTTCATAAAACTGTTAAATAAACTTTAATCTAAAACTATAACTTGGATTAGATCGGGATTAGATCAGGATTAGATCGGGATTAGATCAGGATCAGTGGATTCGGTGAAAACTCAACAGGAAACGAACTGGATTATTAATAATGGTTTAAATTCTGTGTAAGAAAATGAAGTAGTGATTAATTAAGCAGCTTTAGATCAGATGATGTTCTTAATGAACACAGTGGAATCTGATGTCTTTTAGTGAAACATTTCTTTATTCATTTGTTTTAGTTCTTTAGTTCAGAACGTGTGATCTGAGGATCTGATGTTTATTCGGTGATTTTATTAGATTCTAGCTTTATTAGAATTAACTCGATAATATAAGAACCTGATGAACGAACTTGCAGAAATGGGACGAATTGATCAGACTGAACCCTAAATGGACCTGAGAGAACCATGTAAAGACAACCGTGTCCATGGTAACAGCAGGGGGGAGGAGCGAGGCTTTCACCTGAGGACCTGATCCTGCCGCAGGTCAAAATCCAGCGTGACAGCGCCCTCTGTCGGCCATGCCGTTCAGTAACTCCTCCACAAGTCTCCAAACGGCAGGACAAGGTCCGAATAGTTGTTGTGTTTGCAGAGCTACTTTATTTAATAATATTATGTTGTGCCATTTAAACATCTCTCTTAAATCTTGAGTGACTCGAGTGTAATGCTCAATTAAGTGTCTAATTAATAAACACTTCTGAAATGATTTATTAATGAATGTTGTGGTCATTTAGCTTAACACCGGTGTGTGTGCGTTGGGGGGGGGGGGGGGGGGTAAAGGTCCTCCGGTAAACAGGTGGTGTTTATATTCCCTGTTACATAAACTTTCATTCTCACGATCGTATTTTAATCTTTAGTCACTTACACACTTTAACTACTTGCTGCAGAAATATAAAGATATATTAATATATTAGTCGAGAAGCAGATTGAAAGGAAAATGTTTGTGGAGAAACAAAAACGAAACAAATGTGAGGAAAGCAATAAACTGAAGACGTGAACTCTTCGTGAGCACGTGAACACCAGGGGGCAGAAAATGACATTCTCTTTTATTTGTGTTTTTGACAATTTTGTGTCACTGTGTGTGTGTGTAGGAGGATGGCTAGTTGGGTGTGTTTGTTACTTCTGATCACAGGTTGAAGGTGAGCCATGAATCTGATACCTTCATTTTTTTTTTGCTTTGTTCTTAAATCCTTGTTTTGAATGTAAGCTTTAACCCAACGACCTCAGACGCCTTTTAAAGCTTGACCTGAGATAAAGAAACTTATTTTCATAAGTTGAAGTAAGTTTTCAGATTCTGCTTCAGTGTGTCACTCTGTAACCTCACCACTGCTGTAATGGCAGCGCTGTGTGTGTGTGTATATATATATATATATATATATATATATATATATATATACACTCACACATAAAATAAAAATCTGATCTGAGTGTCCTGATTGTCATAAACCTTGAGGAGATTCTGTAGTGATGATGATGATGATGAAGATGATGATGATCTATTAAGATGATGGACATTTTCATGTGTTCTGGAAAAAAGTGTAAACAAATGAGTCTCCTTTTACATACAAATTAGATTCTTCTAAAACATTTGTTTTTTTGGGTTGTGTACTGTGTCTCTGTGTCTTGAATTAAAGAAGCTGTGATCTAAATCTGTTGAAACAACCTGAAAGGAGATTTATAAAAGTTTATTCTGCAGACGTCTGGTTCTGTTCATCATGTGAAGCCTGTTCAACAGAGAAGAAAATTAATTACAGCCTTTAGTTAAAATGAATTAAATGTAATTAACAGGACACTGAGAAACATTGTAGATTCTCATTGGTAACAATTTCCCCTAGAATCAAATATCAATTTATTAAGTATCAATTTATTGGTTAACATTGTGAACCAATCTCTTGCTAAGCTCTTGTGAAGTGCCGCTGATTGTAGTTTATTACGTCAGTTTAAATGAAAGCAGTTCTACAAACTGAGATTAATTTCAGTGAAGTGCCAACACTGGAAGTGCCAACACTGGAGAAGTGCAAATCTCAGTTTATTCACTACAGAGTGATTGCCCCCCCCCCCCCCCCCCCCCCCCCCAACTAGTTCACATAATTCTCACTGAAGCATCTCAGAACCCGGCCCTCCACCCCCCGCCTCACCAGAGAAACATCTTGAAGAAGCAGTGTGTAAAACACATGAATTAGAACAACGAACAACGACCTGATCTGGGTTCAGTGATGATGCTCATGCTAATTTTAATGTAAATCAGAGCTGACCAATCAGAATGCAGCTCCATCTGCTTCTACTGTGATCTAGACAGTGAACATTTTACATGAGATGTGGAACCACTGAGCTGCTCAGAGATCTAAAGAACCTCCTGTTCACCATACAGGAACTGTTTAGTGGAACTCAGTGAGTAACATTTTATATACAGTTCCATTTCAGTTAACGACTCTGTTAATATTGATTTTAATTTATTAATAATTAGTTCTGAAATCAATACTTACTTGATTTTGACTTTATAATGTTTTGTACAGAACCTGAGCTGATCATTAAGAGCTGAGTGATGGAGAAACATCTCCTCATCCTGCTGTTCCTCACAGGTGAGCTAGAACTCAATGGAGATCAATCAGAACTACTTTAGTTCCTCTTCAAACCCACTGAGCTGCTCAGTAGAAGAAAAGCACAGTGAGGTCTTTTAGGATCAGCTTACAAACACAGTAATGACATCACTGATAACAGACCTGTACTTCTGATCTACAGGAGTGGGTTCCTCTGTTCCTCGGAGGTACTATCTGATCCAACAGCTCAGCACCTGGACTGATGCTCAGACTTACTGCAGAAATTATCATGATGATCTGGCAACCATTGAAACTTCTGCTGATATGAACCTGGCTACATCAATAACAACAAAATATAATGTTTATAATAGTTGGGTTTGGATTGGTCTGTATAATCAGATCAACAGCTGGAGTTGGTCTTTAGGGGATCAGACTCTAGGAGCTTTTACAAACTGGGCGAGTGGAGAACCAAATAATGGAGGTGGACATGAAGCGTGTGGTGAATTAAGTACTGGAGGGGCCTGGTACGATTTATCATGTACCAACACACTACCCTTCATATGTTTTGATGGTAAGAAAAATCACAGTATTGTTATACATTTGTATTATTTTTATTATTATTATGTTTTTTTGTTTTTGTGTGTTTTTTTGGTCCAGCGTCTTCTCCCGCAATTTTCAAACTATCCCAAAGGTTTGTGCAGTATGTGCACCTCATTAATGAAACGAGTGTGTTTACAGATAAGGAATCCGTCTTTTTTTTGTGCCAAAATTTTCATGTACTCTGTGATTTTTTGCACACAATGAGCTCACAATGAACGGTCTAATGACCGAGCGAGGCGGATCCGCTTCTCGGAGAAACGAGCTGAACCACAGGTACAATCACAACAGGATTTATTCTTCCAAGCGAGAGTCAATAGTATGGCAAACACAAAACACAGGACGTAGATGATACGAGGCGAAGGGTGATGACGTCAGCGTGAGGAGCACAAATGACCAGGGTGACTGTAACGAAGTGTAGACAGCGGGAGACGAACTGCACACACACAAAGCACAGGACAGCACAACAGGTCGAGGCAACATGAACACAAAGAATTCTAGGATGTCTAGGCTGGGCAAACTGCGTGGCACAAGACAAACTGGCAGTGAGGGTAGGGCCTGCAGGGTATAAATAACAAAAACGTGATTGATCACAGGTGCGCGTGATTATGGGGGCGTGACACAGAAACCAACCCACACCACGTGATCAAAACAAACCATGACATTACCCCCCCTTCAACGGGTGCCTCCTGGCGCCCTAAATGGCTTGTCCGGAAAGCAGCGGTGGAAATCCGCGATGAGGGAAGGGTCCAGTATTGCCGCTCGAGGGACCCAGGCCGTACGGCTCCTCCGGGCCGTACCCCTTCCAGTCCACCAAGAATTGGATTCCCTGGCCATGGCGTCGGGAGTCCAGCAGGCGGTGGACAGTATAGGCAGGCTGACCATCGATCAGGTGGGGGGTTGAGCAGGGTTGATATGGGAGACGTGGAAGGTGGGGTGAATACGCATGGACCGGGGCAACTGAAGGCGGACGGCTGCAGGGCTGATGATGCGGGAGATGGGAAAGGGGCCGATGAAAGGGGGTATGTCCTTGCTCGAGAGCCAAACGAGTTGCCCCACATTGTAACTGGGGGCCAGGTGGCGTCTTCTGTTGGCCGAGGCGGCGTACGTTGACTGGGCCTGGCGGAGCGCGATCAGGGTGTTTTTCCAGGTGCGGTGGCAGCGGCGGATGTGCTGGTTCACCGATGGTACGCAGATTTTGGTCTGGTCTTCAGGGAACAAGGGGGGCTGGTAGCCCAGTGCTACTTCGAATGGGGACTTCCCCGTGGCGGAGCTGCGCACGGTGTTGATCGCATATTCCGCCCACGACAGGTTCTCGCTCCAGCGTTCCGGGTGTTGGGCAGCCATGCAGCGCAGGGTGGTCTCCACCACTTGGTTGGCCCTCTCAGCTTGCCCGTTGGACTGGGGGTGGCCACCTGACTTCAGCGAAACATCAGTCCCAAAAAACTTGTGGAAGGCTCTCCACACCTGGGAGATGACTTGAGGTCCCTGGTCCAAGACGATGTCCATTGGTATGCCGAACATCCTGAAGACCTATTCGAAACATATCTTGGCAGTCTCTAAGGCAGAGGGAAGCTTGGACAGAGCGATTAGTCGAACAGATTTGGAAAAGCGGTCTACTACTGTGAGAATGACGGAATTACCTCTTGAATTAGGCAAACCGGTTACAAAGTCCAGGGCAATGTGGGACCAGGGACGCCCAGGTATGGAGAGCGGCTGAAGTAGTCCGGCAGGGGGCTGATGCGACGCCTTGTTGTGAGCGCAGGTGGTGCAGGCGGCGACGAACTGTCGGACGTCGGCTGCCAAGGTGGGCCACCTGAACCGACGCCTGATGAGTTCCTCTGTGCGCACTCCCCCAGGGTGGCAGGCCCAGCGAGACTCATGCCCCCATTTGAGCACTGCGGAGCGGGCGGCGGAGGGCACGAAGGTCCGGTTGGGTGGCCCCAACCCAGGATCCGGATCCTTAGCCAGCTCGCGTTCGATGATGCGACGGACCTCCCAGGAAACACCTGCAATTACACGGCTGGGAGGAAGAATAGTGTCAGTGCTGGGTTCCTCCTTCTCGTCTGAGAAGAGGCGTGACAAGGCGTCGGTCTTAGCGTTTCGTGTGCCGGGACGATAGGACATGGTGAAGTGGAACCGACCAAAGAACAAGGCCCACTGAGCCTGAACGGAATTCAGGCGCTTGGCTGACTGGATGTAGGCCAAGTTCTTGTGGTCGGTCCAGACTATGAATAGCTGGGCTGCCCCCTCCAGCCAGTGTCGCCATTCCGCCAACGCGAGCTTCACTGCCAACAGTTCGCGATTCCCCACGTCATAATTCTTCTCCGCTGCCGTCAGCTTCCTGGAAAAGAAGGCACATGGATGAAGCCGACCCTCCTCCGACTTCTGCAAGAGGACGGCCCCCACTCCAGCGCCCGACGCATCGACCTCCACGATGAACTGCTTGGACGGGTCAGGTTGGACCAGAATGGGGGCCGTGGTGAACCGGTCTTTGAGGATGTCCATGGCGTCTTGGGCCTCCTGGGTCCAGCGAAATCTCTCCTTGGTGGAGGTGAGAGCGGTTAGTGGGGCAGTGATGCTGCTGTAGTTGTGGATGAATCGGCGATAAAATTTGGCGAACCCCAGGAAACGCTGTAGTTCAGTTCTAGACGTGGGGGTCGGCCAGTCGGCAATGGCCCTTACCTTCTCGGGGTCCGGTCGCACCGCTCCGGGTGTCAGGATGAATCCCAGGAAGGACACCGACCGCTGGTGGAAGCTGCACTTCTCTGCCTTGGCGAATAGGCGGTTCTGCAGTAAGCGGTTCAAGACGAGTCGTACGTGCCGGGTGTGCTCGCCGGGTGTCCTGGAGAAGATCAGTATGTCGTCTAGGTAAACGAAGACGAATCTGTCATGGAAGTCCCGCAACACATCGTTCACCAAGGACTGGAACACGGCCGGGGCGTTCTTGAGGCCGAAGGGGACCACGCGGTACTCGTAGTGGCCGCTGGGGGTGTTGAACGCCGTCTTCCATTCGTCCCCCTCCCTTATACGGACCAGGTGGTAGGCGTTCCGCAAGTCCAGCTTGGTGAAGATGGTTGCTCTCTGCAAAGACTCAAATACGGAGGATGTTAATGGCAGAGGGTATTTGTAGGGGACCGTGATGGCATTTAGTCCCCTATAGTCTATGCAGGGACGTAGGGAGCCGTCCTTTTTAGACACAAAGAAGAAACTGGCCCCTACGGGGGAGGTCGAGGGCTGAATGAGTCCGGTGGCGAGACACTCCGACACGTACCTTTCCATAGCCTCTCTCTCCGGACGTGACGGCGGGTAAATCCGGCTGGAAGGAAGGGGGGCTCCGGGCAGGAGATCGATGGCGCAGTCGTAACTCCTGTGAGGTGGAAGTTGACAGGCCTTGTCCTTGCAGAAGACCTCCCCAAGGTCATGGTACTCCTTGGGCACCCAGGAGAGGTCCACAGGGTCCGGGCTGTTCTGGGCCGGAGGGCTGCTGGGAGGGACGGCGGCGAGCAGACAGGATGAATGACAACCCGTTCCCCAGGTCAGGATGCGGGCGCTGACCCAGTCTATGTGGGGGTTGGGCTTTCGGAGCCAGGGGTATCCCAGGATGATGGGGGCCTCAGGAGACTGGAACACCGAGAAGCAGATCCTCTCCTGGTGGTTGCCCTCCATTGGTGAGGTGCGGTGAGTGATGGGCGACAGCCGTCTGCCATCCAGTGCCAAGGTGTGGAGTGGATGCGCTAGGGAAGAAACAGTTAGACCGTTACGGTTAGCAAACCCCACGTCTATCAGATTCTCCTCTGCCCCAGAATCTAATAGCACGTTTACGGTCACCTGTTTCTCCTGGATGGTGAGCACCGCCGGTAAGCTGAGTCGCTGTGCTTGGGGTTTTAGTGAGGGACTCGACAGAACCCCAAGTCCTACTGCCAAGTCATGTCTTTTGGGCGCACCAGGCAGTCTCGTAGCTGGTGGTCCTCTCCACCACAGTAGAAGCAGAGCCCCTGGTCCTTGCGACGGTTACGAATTTCAGGGGCCAACGCGGTGCGTCCCAGCTGCATCGGTTTGACCCCTTCAGGCTCCTCGGGCTGGGGGATGTCTCTTGAAGGTGCCGGTGATGTACGAGACGAAGCGGTAGTACGGGCCTGGTCCCGGGCTTGGCGTTCTCGGCGACGCAGATTCATATGTCCGTCTATACGTATGGCGAGGTTTACCAGTTCTTGGAGTGTCTCCGGTCGATAACGGGTCGCAAGTTCGTCCCGCATCCGCTCAGTGTGCATGAGTGTGTGGCGGAACACGCCGCGGAGCGAGCGCTCACACCATCCCGACTCCGCGGCGAGGGTCTGAAACTCCACAGCGAACTCTGCCACAGAACGAGCCCCCTGACGTACTGAGAGCAGGCGAGTCTCAACATCCTCAGAGTAGTCCGGACGATCAAACACAGCACGAAATCTCTCCAAAAATGAAGCATAAGATGAACCCAGGGGTGATGTTAATCCCTGTGCCGCCTCCGCCCACCTGAGCGTGCGTCCACGTAGCAACCCGATGACGAATGCGATTTTGTAGGCGTCCGTGGGGAAGCACGTGGGACGGATGCTGAAGTAAAGTTGGCACTGGAATATGAATCCCCGACAACGTTGGAGATCCCCACCATAGGGTTCCGGGAGAACAGCAGCACCGTTGGGGCGTGTGGTGGCGGGTTAAGTACCTGGTTCGGAGGAGGAGTCACCGGTGCGGGAGCTGCGGGCAGCGAGGCGAGCGCAGTCTGCAGCTGTAGAAATAGCTGGCTCACCAGATCTGCCAATCCCTCCTGGCAACTGTATAGCAGCTCGAGCCGTGGGTCGGGCTGCTGTCCGGCTGGTCGTGGTGACGCCGGCTCCGTTCCGGCAGCGCATCACTCAGAGGAATCCATGTAGGCCAGTTTGTAATGTAACGGTCTAATGACCGAGCGAGGCGGATCCGCTTCTCGGAGAAACGAGCTGAACCACAGGTGCAATCACAACAGGATTTATTCTTCCAAGCGAGAGTCAATAGTATGGCAAACACAAAACACAGGACGTAGATGATACGAGGCGAAGGGTGATGACGTCAGCGGGAGGAGCACAAATGACCAGGGTGACTGTAGCGAAGTGGACTAGACGAAGTGTAGACGGCTGGAGACGAACTGCACACACACAAAGCACAGGACAGCACAACAGGTCGAGGCAACATGAACACAAAGAATTCTAGGTTGGGGCTAGTAGTGTCTAGGCTGGGCAAACGGCGTGGCACAAGACAAACTGGCGGTGAGGGTAGGGAGTGCAGGGTATAAATAACAAAAACATGATTGATCCCAGGTGCGCGTGATTACGGGGGCGTGACACAGAAACCAACCCACACCACGTGATCAAAACAAACCGTGACACACAAATAATGTTCTGTTAATTTTATTGATTTATTTCCAAAGGCAACTCCGCTGGCAGTGGTTTTAGTTACATCTCCACTCCTAAATCGTGGTTTGATGCTCAGACGTACTGCAGACAGTTCCATACTGACCTCGCCAGTGCCAGAACCTCAACAGAGAACTCAGCTCTTGCTGGAATGATCAGTGGTGGTACCTGGTTCGGTCTGAGCAGAAAGAGTTGGACCTGGTCAGATCAGACCAACGCATCCTACATCCCATGGTGGCCTGGACAACCTGAAAATGCAAATGGAAATGAAAACAGTGGCCTTATAGTTCAAAACACGTTTGCTGATTATTATTGTACAAAACCATTGTGGTTCATCTGTCACAGATGTAAGTTAAATCATCTTAAACTTCAGATTAATTAAACATGTGAATCTGATCTTATTAAAGTTTCTGTGTGTTTGTGTCTTCAGTCATCACAGAACAGAAGATCCTCAGGATGAAGGTTCAGTCGAATCAGGATGTGAACGATCCTGCAGTAATGGCAGCTCTCCTGGTTCAGGTGAGTTTCATCCTCCACATGGTTCTTCTTATAACGTACAGTTCCTCCTCAGTTCCACTTTCTCCAGCTCTGATACATGTGCTGTACTGTAATCATCACCTGATCCTGAATCAGTAATAAACATCATGTTCTGTGCTTCAGATCCAGCAGAAGTTGATGGATCATGGTTTCTCCAAAGTGAAGGTGACCTTCAGAAAACAACCAGATGGACTGAAGTTTCATAAAACTGTTAATTAAACCTGAATCTAAAGCTATAACTTGGATTAGATCAGCATTAGATCAGGATTAGATCAGGATTAGATCAGGATTAGATCAGCATTAGATCAGCATTAGATCAGGATTAGATCAGGATTAGATCAGGATTAGTGGATTATTAATAATGGTTTAAATTCTGTGTAAGAAAATGAAGTAGTGATTAATTAAGCAGCTTTAGATCAGATGATGTTCTTAATGAACACAGTGGAATCTGATGTCTTTTAGTGAAACATTTCTTTATTCATTTGTTTTAGTTCTTTACTTCAGAACGTGTGATCTGAGGATCTGATGTTTATTCGGTGATTTTATTAGATTCTAGCTTTATTAGAATTAACTCGATAATATAAGAACCTGATGAACGAACTTGCAGAAATGGGACGAATTGATCAGACTGAACCCTAAATGGACCTGAGAGAACCATGTAAAGACAACCGTGTCCATGGTAACAGCAGGGGGGAGGAGCGAGGCTTTCACCTGAGGACCTGATCCTGCCGCAGGTCAAAATCCAGCGTGACAGCGCCCTCTGTCGGCCATGCCGTTCAGTAACTCCTCCACAAGTCTCCAAACGGCAGGACAAGGTCCGAATAGTTGTTGTGTTTGCAGAGCTACTTTATTTAATAATATTATGTTGTGCCATTTAAACATCTCTCTTAAATCTTGAGTGACTCGAGTGTAATGCTCAATTAAGTGTCTAATTAATAAACACTTCTGAAATGATTTATTAATGAATGTTGTGGTCATTTAGCTTAACACTGGTGTGTGTGTGTGTGTGTGTGTGTGTGTTGGCGGGGGGGTGGGGGGGTAAAGGTCCTCCGGTAAACCAGGTGGTGTTTATATTCCCTGTTACATAAACTTTCATTCTCACGATCGTATTTTAATCTTTAGTCACTTACACACTTTAACTACTTGCTGCAAAAATATAAAGATATATTAATATATTATACCCAGCGATGGACTGGCGCCCTGTCCTGGGTGTATCTGCCCAGCGCCCGAGACGTTCTCCCCTGGATGGGCTTGGGGAACCCCACCGCGACCCTAATAGAGGATAAAGCGGGAGATAATGAATGAATTAATATATTAGTCGAGAAGCAGATTGAAAGGAAAATGTTTGTGGAGAAACAAAAACGAAACAAATGTGAGGAAAGCAATAAACTGAAGACGTGAACTCTTCTGTCATATAATGCTTTTATTAGTATTAGTAATAATATTACATTATTGATTTTTATTAAATGAAATTAAATAAAAATACTTATTAAGCTGAAGCAGGTTTTGTTTCATAGTCTTTAATTTTTATTTTAAATCGTTTTTAATTGGTTCCTTTAAGTTTGCCTGTTATAAAAATGTTTTATTAAATAAACCGTTTTAAAGCAGCTGCAGTTCGTGTTTCAGACACCAGGGGGCAGGAAATGACATTTTCGTTCATTTGTGTTGTTTCCCGTTGGTTTTCTGTTGTTTTCTTGTCGGTGCGCTGATGGAGGCGGGTGTTGTTGATAAAGTCATGAATATAAAAAAAGTAATATTAATAAAAGTAAAGGTTTAAACAGAAATTAAAACACTTTTAAATGAATCTCTATTATCTGGCAACCCAGCCTCGACCTCTGAAGTGACGTCATTAAAGAGAGGCGTGGTTATGGAACAGCGTTGACGCGATAAAGGGCAGTGCGCATGCGTGCGGGTGCTCACACGCCGAGCTCGGCTGAATGAATCGAGCTGAATCAAAACACTGATCCGGATCAGCCGGACGGCGCGCGGCGGGTTCGGTTCTGCTCTCTGGGTTCTGTTGGGTTCTGCTCTCTGGGTTCTGTCGGGTTGTGCTCTCTGTGTCCGGTCTCGTTGGTCCCCGGAGCGACGGCAGGACGCGGCAGAGGTGAGGACTCGGTCTCTCGGAGCTTCCACACTGAATAAGACACTGTTACTGAGACAGCCCGGTGCGCATGCGCAGTCCCGTCCTCAAAGTGCTTTCACAATGGGCTTGGTGATGTTTACAAAGTGAAATGAATGAAGGAGGACGTGCACGAGGACGAGGACTGAGGACGAGGACGAGGACGTGGACTGAGGACGAGGACTGAGGACGTGGACTGAGGACGTGCACGAGGACGAGGACTGAGGACGTGGACGAGGACTGAGGACGAGGACTGAGGACGAGGACTGAGGACGTGGACGAGGACTGAGGACGTGGACTGAGTGAAGCCTCTGATCTGCTCTGTGTTAATGATGATGATGAGGATGATGATGATGATGAAGATGAGGTCTTTAACATCGTCCTCTGTCTTCATGTCCAGATCGTCTCATTGAAAGCAGCAGCGTCTCAGAGGCGTTTTATTCTGAAACAGATTGAAATCAGACTTTAAAGTTCAGACAGAGATCAGACTGACCTTCAGATTCATTCATTCATTCATTATCTTCCGCTTTATCCTCTATTAGGGTCGGGGGGATGGGGTTCCCCATGCCCGTCCAGGGGAGAACGTCTCGGGCGCTGGGCAGATACACCCAGGACAGGACGCCAATCCATCGCTGGGCACACACTCACTCACACAGACACACTCTATATGGGGCAATTTGGAGAACTCAATTGACTTGATCCATGTTTTTGGACTGTGGGAGGAAACCGGAGAACCCGGAGGAAACCCACGCGGACACGGGGAGAACATGGAAACTCCACCCAGATGGGGATTCGAACCGGGAATCCCTAGTGCTGAGAGGAGAACATGCTAACCACTAAGCCACCTCATCAGATTAAATTAAATTAAATCAGGTTTATTAGTCACGTGTGTAAAGTTTCAAAAGAGAACCTGTAGAGATGTGCACTGAAACGAATATGAACTAAAAATAGTTTTATAATTTGTAATTAAAGTGAGTGGTGCGTCTGTGTGCAGATAATGAGGTGCAGGGTAAACTGAGGTGTGGGGGGTGTGGGGGGTGGGATTGTGTCCTCCTCATCCTCACTGTGTTTGTGTTTTCATGTCTTCATTTACAAACAGCCAGGTTTGGTTCAGTTGTTTGGTTGATTTGATTTGATTGTTGACTTTTACTTCATAATTAGTGTTAATGATGTCATTAATAATTAGTAAACAAACTAACATCTCTAATCTGGTCCTCTACATCAGCGTGTCAAACCCAAATGCAGCAGGGACCAAAACTCAAAGCCCACTTTGGGTGGCAGGACGAACAGGATCGACATTTATTGAACAAAAAAAAAGTTCATTAAAAGTTCATTAAAAGTGTTGTGAATAGGAATAAAAACAGACCGATATATTACTGCACAATAAATAAACTTCAACTTTATATAACTTTAAATACTTTACTCTTTATAAAAATATTCCGGGTCAAAAATCATAAAAAAAAAAAAACATGAAAAATGAAATAAGAATGATGCTTTTCCACAAAAGTAAAAATAACAAATCAAAACATTCAGTTCTCTTTGCTCTTGGACCATTTTAGAAAAATAAACTGAAACTTTAAATATATCTGCTCTCCATCGTTCTGTCAAAATCATACAAATTTAAAATATGAGCACAGGCCATCAATGTAAAATGATCTCGTGGGCCGGATATAATTGTATCGGCCCGCTGGCCTCGAGTTTAACACCTATGATCTACGTTCTTTTAAAGGACTTTTTAAATGAAATACTACTGTGTGTTTTTTTTAAATAATGCAGGTCCTGTTCCTGTCCACCTGAATAAGCGCTGACTAGGTGTCCAAATCCTTTAAAATCCCCCTGAAGCTGCTGATGGGTTTGTTTTTGGTGATTGAATGGACCTTGTGCAGGTTTAATTATGACCTGCATGCAGTAAAGTGCTGGTCATCAGGGTTACACTTACATGTAATGACGGGTTGGTGGCTGTAATGAGCACTCCTATTGAACCTGCCTGGACCGCCGAGCGTCGCGCTCTGACCCCCGGGCCTGACCCCCGGGCCTGAGCGGTGAATCGGGAGCTTCCTGAGGTGACTCGGGGCTTTTGTGCTGTTCTTGTTGAAACGGGACACTGGGGAGGCTCGGCTTTCGGCTGACCTTCGGGGCGGCGCTTCCTCGTCGTGTGCTGTATTGTTTGTGAGCGCGGCGATGCTCGGCGTCCCGGCGTCCTTGATCACGGAGTCTGAGTGAGATTAGAGCGGCGTGCTGGATGTTTAGACTGCAGTTCAGAGGTGGAGGTTCATCAGTGTTCGTTCTGTACTGCAGGACAGTCTTTAGGTCGTTAAATCATCTTTAATAATATCCATTTATTCATTCATTCATTATCTCCCGCTTTATCCTCTATTAGGGTCGCGGGGGGGGTTCCCCATGCCCATCCAGGGGAGAACATTTCGGGCGCTTGGCAGATACACCCAGGACAGGGCGCCAATCTATCGCTGGGCACACACTCACTCACACACACACTCTATATGGGGCAATTTGGAGAATTCAATTGAATTGATCCATGTTTTTGGACTGTGGGAGGAAACCAGAGAACCCGGAGGAAACTCACGCAGACACGGGGAGAACATGGAAACCCACCTAGAACATGGAAACTCCACCCAGATGGGGATTCGAACCGGGAATCCCTAGTGCTGAGAGGAGAACATGCTAAGCCACCGTGCCGCCCTTCTTGAATAATATTTATGATGTAATTCATCACAAAGTAAAACGTTCTCATTGTTTTATAATCTCTAACTGATATTGAAATACTGAAGTGCCAAACGGATCTTCCCGAAATTTTATCAGCTGATGCTTCTAAGAAATGTGGTGTTGGTACACACACACACACACACACACACACACTCACACACCTCTACAGTTCCACTTCCATTAAAATCTCCTCCAGCGTTTCGACATTTCCGTCTTCTCGCCGCAGGTCCTCGTGGAGAGTCATGACCCAGAGGTCGGCCCATGGCTGCACTCAGCTGACCCTCGTCCTCCTGCTGACCCTGGCACCGTGGCACTGGCCCCCGGTTCACGGTCAGACCCGGCCCTCCGTAACGATCCTGCAGGACCTTCTGAGTCGTTATGGCGAGAACGGAACCATCTCAATACCCCAACTGCGCTCGCTCCTGGGGCACCTCATCACAGAGCGGGAAGTTCAGGAGGAGAAAGAAGAACCCAGCCCCAAAAGGAACGGGTCCACGGTGAGAACTGCTTTTATTTTCCTGAGCTTCGTGTCTCTCATTCTTTATTCTCTGGATAATCGTGTGTGTGTGTGTGTGTGTGTGTGTGTGTGTGTGTGTGTGTGTGTGTGTGTGTGTGTGGGAGGTTTACAGACAGTAAGAAGTACAAACGTCGACTCTAACAGCTCTGGGTTCCCCGGCGTCAGGGCTTTAGCATCAGGAGTTCTTACATTTACATTTGGTCATTTATTGGACGCTTTTATCCAAAGCGACTTACAAGCTGAGCACAGGGTTCATCACAGCGCCCCCTGGAGCAATAAGGGTTAAGGGTCAAGGGTAACTTCAATGGAACTGGGATTTGAACCCCCAACCTTCAGATTAATAGCCCTGAGCACTGAGCTACTGCTCCATCATGTCAGCATCATGTGTTCTTTACAGTGATGCTGACATGCGGGAGTTCTTGATCCTGATTGGTTGTTTATAACATTTCGTTACACGTTGATCAGAGGAATCATTTGAGCTGATGACCTTTAGAAGACATTGACTTTAAGGATTGACCCTGTGTGAATGTAAACCTGACGTTCTCACTGTAAAGAACACGTGAGGCTGACCTGCGGCACTGACCGGGTCATGACTGACGATGCTGAGTGACCGTGATGACCGGCTTTTGTACAAAACTGATGACGGGTGATTGTGTTCGAGGCTCTGGACCCGTCATCATCAATATAAACCAAAAATACTAACTTTTTTTGCTTCATTTCTTTGGATTGATTTTTTTTTAATGTGGTTGCCAACAGTAAAGTTTGGTGGATGATGGACGTTCTTAATGTTCTAACAATCGGTGGCTCCGGTCTTTTGAACTGTTGCTCGTGTGTTCAGTGTTTAGGTGCCAGCACTCTGGAGGTTCATGGTCTGAGCGAGCAGTCTCATCTGGATAAAGAAGGTCTGCAGCAGTTCTGTCCCATCATGCTGCAGCAACTGGACTCTCGATCCTGTGGAGCGCAGAAGAACCAGGAACCGGAAACCAGCGCCAAACCGTCCGCCGCTGAGGGTGAGCACGTGAAGCACGTTCCTCAGATCTGAATGTTTTTAACTCTGGACTCTGTACGGTCCCGCGTCGGTCCGATGGTTAACGTGTACTAGATCCCATGAGCCACACGGGTTCAGGGTTTAAACTTTATGAGGATTAATCTTTATTAATCTTTGGAGGGATGACTCCGCTGAACTCGGGCAGCATGCGTCTGTCCTCCTTCTCTTGAGTTTGATGTGGAAGAACTTGACTGACCCACTCACACACCTGCACCACCATGTCAGTACCACTGCAGTACTGAGAATCATCCACCTCCCTAATGATACCTGCTCTGTCCGTGGTCCTGATCATCAGAGAACAGAGGGACAGGACGCAGCTGTAATGTATGATCAGCTGATGGAATGGACAGGGAGGTCATTTAAGGAGGTGTATCTAATAAAGTGGCCGGTGTGTGTGTGTGTGTGTGTGTGTGTGTGTGTGTGTGTTAATCTTATTCTGAATTTTAGACTCTGGGTTTTTGAGGTGATTCAGGGTCACGGGTGGAGTCAGATGTGGGAGTATAAAGTGTCTATAAAAAGCGGTCAGATTCCAGTGGTACAGCGCCGGACTATAACGGTTCACCACAGCGCGGCACCGAGGCACCACCCCCCCCCCCCCCACACACACCCCACCACCCTCCTGCCAGCTACTGCTTCCCTTAAAAATAAAACAGTCAGCAGTACAGTGCAGCACAGGGTGTGTGTGTGGGGGGGGGGGTGGTGTTAAAGCATGTGATCATTATAAATTAACATTGAAATGTTTTTGAGATTTGCAGATGACCGCTGTATGAATCCGGAGCCTGCAGGGGGCAGTAAAGTGATCATCATGTTCTGCATTAACGTCTTTATTCTTTCAGTTCGTCCAGCGATGAGGTTTAACAAATCCACAGCTCAGAATGGACTGATCCACGTGTCCACCCAACAGCGTGTGTCTCTGTGTGTGTAGACAGCGTGTGGCCGTTCAGTAACGTGTGTGTGTGTGTGTGTGTGTGTGTGTGTGTGTGTGTGGTGCAGTGTGGGGTTATTCGCTCCTCAGTGTTACAGTTGTGAGTGCGTTTGCGCTGACCGGTGTGTTTGTGGTTCCGTTGATGAGGACACGCTTCATGCGCAGAGTCCTCACCTTTTTCATCGCTCTGTCCATCGGAACGCTCTACTCCACCGCCGTCTTCCAGCTGCTGCCAGAGGTCCAGTATGCCCTCCGTCCTTATAACTGATCTTCAGAGCTCTGTCAGCTCCGTACGCTCTGAGTTACATTCAGTTCCTCTCTTTGCACTCAGCACTGACCCCGGTCATCACCTCGCTTCCTGGAACTTTTTTTTTTTTTTTTTTTTTTTTTTTAGTTTCAAACGGGAAGCTTTTCTTCTTTCTCTTTAATCTCAGTTTTTCCCTCTTTGTTTATTTTGGCTCATTATTTCTTTGTTAATTACGACTGATGCAGATTCAGTTCCGGCTGCGGACACCGTGACGCACAGGTGAACGGGAGGGGGCGGGGCTTTGTGCACAGGTTGCTCAGGTTCATTAAGAGGGTTAATGAGCTGCTGAGCACCGCAGAGGAAGTGCAGCCTGGGGGCCTGCAGACACACAACAGCAGTGTCATCGGGGGGTGGGGGGGGGTATGGGTTTGTGGCCTCAGGTGTGCAATGAATATAGAGCAAATAAAAAGGGAGCAGTCAGTGACGTGTGTGTGTGTGTGTGTGTGTGTGTGTGTCCTGAGGTGCAGAACCGATGCAACTGAATGTGTGCTGTTTGTTGTGATCAAAGCTCCTTTGTTCTTGCTCACTTAATGACCGATTCTGTTGAGATTAATCAATCAATGCTTGAAGGTTCTAATTGCTGGTTATATTACCGTATTTCTTGGATTATAGGTCATGCGTTACAGTTAGTGTTTTTAAAGGATCATGACTTGGCACTAAACATACTCTTTAAAAAGACTGTAAATGTTTGGCCAACAAAAATACAGTCATCCGCTATTGTGTAACAAAAAAGTGACCTATAAATCAGGAACATGGCGTGTTGATCTTTTCTCTACAGATTTAACGGACGCTCTGATAACTCGAGCGTTTCGATTGGGATTTTAATGATTAACCCTCACTGTTCCTTTCTCTTTTGTTTCTCAGGGTCCGAGCTTCACCTGGTGCTTCTGTTCTGATGTTACACACTAATTAAATCTCGATTTCTCTTTTTCTTTCGGGCCGACCCCCGGTCAGTGTGGGGTTACGGATTCGTGTGCGTCACGGTGATCTCGCTGTGCTCGCTGCTGGGGGCCAGCGTGGTGCCGTTCATGAGGAAAACCTTTTACAAACGCCTGCTGCTCTACTTCATAGCGCTGGCCATCGGCACGCTCTATTCCAACGCCCTCTTTCAGCTCATCCCAGAGGTAGAGTCCCAAACCGGCGAGGCGCTGAGCGATGTTCAGATTGCTGTGATGAAGGAGGAGACGCGTTTCTGAGCGCGTCGCTTTATTCAACACGAACCCAACGATGGCGATGAAGGGGAACGTGTTCTGTTTTGTGGTGCATTTTGAAAAACGAAACACCTGAGAACACGCTGAAAGAACCATTGATCATGAGAGAAAGATTCACCTTTAGGATCCGAGATCAAAAAAACATCTAACAGTTTAGACCTTTTGTTTTTTATATAAACGTTCTTAAGGGTGTGACCCCCGTTTGTAGGCTTGACTTTTTAAAGATGACGTGTTGAACCCCGGCCGTGAGTTGGCTCTTGCAGGGTTGACGTTCCTCCGTTTTTAAAGAACCCAGTCATCCCATCAAATGGACACCTGAACCCCCATCATTCTGTAATCTGATTGGCTCTGAGCGGCATCACAATGGTGCACCATCTCCTGCTGATTACATCACATTATTCCTAAAGTGAATACGGTAACGGCTTTTATTTGAATCTCTGAAACGCTTCACTTTCCTTTCCGTCTGATTGACGCTCGTTTATTAAAAACTATTCTGTAAAATCTGATGGCTTCATCACAGCAATATGAACATGTCGTTAATCCTCAGATTGTCTTAATGAACCTGTCTGAATTTGTCCACCCAGCTCCCGTCCTCACGAGTTTATCCTCAGATCAGAAAATAAAACACATCATCAAATCACTTTCATGTTCATGTTCAATCTGGTGATCACGATTATGATTGGTTAAAGTCCTGAGGGGGCGGAGCTGTGCTGGTGACTCCTGGTTCCTTCACTTTGAATCTTAAAAGTCTCTAAAATGTTTGTTAGAAGCAAAGAGTCGATGAATTACAAATCAGACTTATTAAGAGTCAAAGGGAATCAGTTCAGTGATTTGAAACTTTATTGGGGGTTGGGGGGGGGGGGGTTAATGCTGATTGTTTAAATAATGTTCTCTTTCTTTATCTGACACGTCGACGTCTGACGCACAGTCTGTCCTATCCCGGCTCTGCACCATGATCCATGATCTCCAGTACAATCAATAATGAGACATCACCAAATTATCCATCAGCATGTAAATTTAACATGGGGGGGTGGGGGGGGGTAGCTGGACTATGCATAGAACATGCAGGACCTGCAGACCCCACACAGAAATGTGATGAACATATTCCTCCTGTTCCACAGTGTGTTCAGTGTAGATTTGGTTCTAACGTACGTTCTCTCTGTACTGCATGAGAACGCGGTGCGATCTAAATCTCAGCAGATGAAGGTGAATGAGGTTCTATGTGCAGCACTCCGGTTTAGAGGTTCAGAGGATAGAACATGGCTCTGTTTGTGATGATGGAACTCTGCATTCTCTGATGGAGAACGTGTTTGTGCAGGCGTTCGGTTTCGACCCCATGGAGTCGTACTACGTGTCCAAATCCGCTGTGGTGTTTGGAGGGTTCTATCTCTTCTTCTTCACTGAGAAAGTGCTCAAGATGATCCTCAAACCCAAAGACAAGGTGAGTGTTTCCAAAGCTCCCAAAAAAGCTCCTGTATTTCATACATACAGCAGTCAGAACATCACACCACAGTTCTGTTACATTATGTACTGGGTCGGGCTTTACTGATCCAGGGTTTGGAGGGAGATCAGGCTTTACTGATCCAGGGTTTGGAGGGACGTCAGGCTTTACTGATTCAGGGTTTAGAGGGAGGTCGGGCTTTACTGATCCAGGATTTGGACTGATCCAGGATTTGGACTGATCCAGGGTTTAGAGGGAGGTCGGGCTTTACTGATCCAGGGTTTAGACTGATCCAGGGTTTGGAGGGAGGTCGGGCTTTACTGATCCAGGGTTTGGAGGGAGGTCGGGCTTTACTGATCCAGGGTTTAGACTGATCCAGGGTTTGGAGGGAGGTCGGGCTTTACTGATCCAGGGTTTAGACTGATCCAGGGTTTGGAGGGAGGTCGGGCTTTACTGATCCAGGGTTTGGAGGGAGGTCGGGCTTTACTGATCCAGGGTTTAGACTGATCCAGGGTTTGGAGGGAGGTCGGGCTTTACTGATCCAGGGTTTGGAGGGAGGTCGGGCTTTACTGATCCAGGGTTTGGACTGATCCAGGGTTTGGAGGGAGGTCGGGCTTTACTGATCCAGGGTTTGGAGGGAGGTCAGGCTTTACTGATCCAGGGTTTGGACTGATCCAGGGTTTGGAGGGAGGTCGGGCTTTACTGATCCAGGGTTTGGAGGGAGGTCAGGCTTTACTGATCCAGGGTTTGGACTGATCCAGGGTTTGGAGGGAGGTCGGGCTTTACTGATCCAGGGTTTGGAGGGAGGTCAGGCTTTACTGATCCAGGGTTTGGACTGATCCAGGGTTTGGAGGGAGGTCGGGCTTTACTGATCCAGGTTTCAGAAGGTTTATGGTTCCATGCTGCTGAGATGAATGCTGAAGTTGTGGAACCTGTGCAGCCGGAGCATCAACAGAAAGAATCTTAATCATTTTAGAAATGCGTCAGGTGTTCACGCGCAGCGTTAAACAGAACAAACTTAATTACAGTCTTCATCAGAAGATCAGAGTTCCTGTAGAACCTTCACACTTCAGCTTATTGATCAGCTTCATCTGCGCTTCACTGAAGAACCGCGTTTCATAGAATAACAGAGGTGTGGAGAACATCACGCAGAGAGAGAGAGGACTCAGTTACTGCTGTGGTGTTAAAAGAACCTTAAATATACACACACTCACACACACACACACACTCATACTCACACTCTCACACACCTCCAGTCTGTTTTTAAAGGGTAACTGCCATCTATTCCCTCAGCAGCAGCTCAGTCAGGTCACATGACCACAGGCGTGTTTGAAATGTTCTATTTATGTTAGGGATCGAACGCTGCCGCGTGTTTTTGTGTCTCAAACACAAAGCAGAACAAAGAACAGAGGAATGTTCACCGCTGATCTGCCTTTAACAACCAAAGGATGAATCAGAATGCCGATTCATGTTCAGGATCGACTTGTTTTCTGTAAAATCATAAGTTAGGGTTGAGTTTAACCCTGGAATTCAACCAACTCTAATTCTGACTGACTCTCCAACATGTGCTGGATAATCAGATTATAACCCCCCCCCTATATATAGAACCCGGACCCTCGGGTCAAGGGGGGGGGTAATGCTGTGTTTAATGCTCTTCTCAGGTGTCTTTATTATTTAAAGAATAATGAATTCCCCCTGTTCATTATTATAATCTGTTGTGTTTATAATCAGGTGTATCCACCAATCAGAGCGCTTTGTGATGACTGTAATAATCCTGACTCCGCTTCCAAACTGATCCTCATATTTATATTTCAAACCTTTTTTTTTTTTTTTTTAATACTTGAGATTGTGTTTTGAGTGGGTGGCACGGTGGCTTAGTGGTTTAGCATGTTCTCCTATCAGCATTAGGGATTCCCGGTTCGAATCCCCATCTGGGTGGAGTTTCCATGTCCTCCCCATGTCCGCATGGGTTTCCTCCAGGTTCTCCGGTTTCCTCCCACAGTCCAAAAAACATGGATCAAGTCAATTGAGTTTTCCAAATTGCCCCATAGAGTGTGTGTGTGCGTGAGTGAGTGTGTGTCCAGCGATAGGTTGGCGTCCTGTCCTGGGTGTATCTGCTCAGCGCCCGAAACGCCCCTGGATGGGCATGGGGAACCCCCCCCCCGACCCTAATATAGAATAAAGCAGAAGATAATGGATGAATGAATGAATGGTGTTTTGAGTTTCATCTGAGGATTTGGACTTTGTCTTTAGATTCAGTTTGTCCTCAAACCGCCGGTGACCTCGTTCTGTCCGTCTCTTTTTGCGCTGTCTGATTTTATGCCCCGCCCCCTGTTGTTCCTGTCTCTGTCTTTAGGGTGGTCATGGTCACAGTCATTTCCCGGTGGAGCGTCTCGCCGGTGGCGACCTGGAGGATGGAGTCATGGAGAAGCTGCAGAACGGCGAGGCGGGAGCGGAGCGGGAGCGGGCGTGTCTCTACCGCGGGTGGAGGGAGAGCTGAGGGAGGAGGACAAGATCCTGAGTGCAGGACAGACCGCGCCGGTGAAACACCTTCCCTCTGTCTGTCTGTCTGTCTGTCTGTCTGTCTGTCTGTCTTTCATGTTCTAACGGTCTGTCTGTCTGCAGGAACCTCAGGGGGGGTGTTACTGGTTGAAGGGCAGGTCGTACGCTGATATAGGAACCCTGGCGTGGATGATCACGCTCAGTGATGGACTTCATAACTTTATAGACGGCCTTGCGATTGGCGCCTCCTTCACCGCCTCCGTGTTCCAGGGCATCAGCACCTCTGTGGCCATTCTGTGTGAGGAGTTCCCTCATGAACTGGGTCTGTACCTCCCACCCACCCACCCACCCACCCACTCATCCACCCACCCACTCACTCACACGTCATCCATCCCACTCACCCACTCCACGGGTCACCATCATACCACCATCCACCCACCCACCCACCCACTCATCCACACCAAACACATTCACATCAACGTTGCACTTTATTAATATTCATTCATTATCTTCAGCTTAATCCTCTAGTGTACTATTGTACACACACACCCAGACACACTATATGGGGCAATTTTAAGCATTTGACTTACCTTAAAACCATGTTTTTGGACTGTGGGAGTTCCGGAGGAAAAACCCACATGGACACTGAGAGAAAATGGAGACTCCGCCCAGATTGGGATGGGGGGGGGGGGTTCCCTCCCCATGCCCATCCAGGGGAGAACGTTACACAGATACACCCAGGTGGGCAGATACACCCAGGACAGGGGGGCAATCTATCACTGGACACACACACACTCACACACACACACACACACTCTATATGGGGCAATTTGGAGAATTCAATTGACCTTGATCCATGTTTTTGGACTGTGGGAGGAAACCGGAGAACCCGGAGGAAACCCACACAGACACGGGGAGGATATGGAGAACTCCACCCAGATTGGGATTTAAACCTGAATCCCCAGCTCTGAGAGGAGAACATGCCAACCACTAAGCCACCGTGCCGCCCCTCCATTAATATTATATGAATTTTATTTATGTTCAGTTCTAGAGTATTATTTACAGGAGGTTGAATGTTCACCCCGGTTCTGTTGGTTCCTCAGGGGACTTTGTGATCCTCCTGAACGCAGGAATGAGCATCCAGCAGGCCCTCTTCTTCAACTTCATCTCCGCCTGCTGCTGCTATTTGGGGATGGGGTTTGGAATTCTGGCTGGAAATCAGTTCTCACCAAACTGGATCTTCGCTCTGGCAGGAGGCATGTTCCTCTACATCGCTCTGGCTGACATGGTGAGAGCGGAACATCTGATCCGGGGTTGTGTGTTGATTATGTTGCTGATCTGATGCTCAGACACTCAGCTGATACTTCAGATACTCCAGGTGTTGACATCTGGAGTGTGGTGGTGTAAATGTGCTTTAAACATCTTCCATCAGTTATCTTCCGCTTTATCCTCTATTAGGGTCGCGGGGGGGGGTTCCCCATGCCCATGATACACTCAGGACAGGACGCCAACCTATCGCTGGACACACACACTCACATACACACTCTATATGGGGCAATTTAGAGAACTTGATTGACTTGATCCGTGTTTTTGGACTGTGGGAGGAAACCGGAGAACCCGGAGGAAACCCACGCGGACACGGGGAGAACATGGAAACTCCACCCAGATGGGGATTCAAACCGGGAATACCTAGTGCTGAGAGGAGAACATGCCAACCACTAAGCCACCGTGCCGCCAACTTTAAATATCAAACCGTGATTAAATTTCAGGTTCTTTGGTGACGGAAGCCATGGAACCGTTCTGGGTCGGGGTTTAATTTCTAAACTAACATCTCCTGAACGTTCCCCTTATGCTTCAGTTCCCCGAGATGAACGAGGTCAGTCGTGAGGAAGAGGAAGCCGGAGGTCGAGCACACCTGGTGACCTTCGCCATCCAGAACGCCGGCTTGCTGACGGGGTTCAGCATCATGCTCCTCCTGACTGTTTATTCAGGACAGATCCAGATCGGTTAGCCCCCCCCCCCCCCCCCCCCCCCCCCCCCCCCCGTCCCGAACTCCTCTCTTAACCTCTGCGGTGAGGAGCGTCCCATCACGCCAGCGGCAGTCCAACCGAGCGACGCTTGACCTCATGACGTTAACAGAGACGAGCTTCACTCAAACTGACTGAGCCGGACCCAATGGAAGGCAGTGCTGCACACGGTTCCTCATGGTTCCACCTGTTTATTTTCACTGTCTTTGTTCCTTTTACATTCCGTAAGCTCATTTTTATCTGAATTAATCTGACAACCAGATTAAAAAGCACCTTTGATCTTCTGAGCTGCTGCAGAATCCTCCATTTACTTTTTATATTCGGAGGCAGTTACAGAGTTCCAAAGCAATTTAATTAACTGATTAACATCTAAAAGCAGGACAAATCATTAGTGAGAAACATGTTTACCTGAAAGTGAGAGACTCTTAATTCCTATAAATAATAATAATTCTTTTATTCCTTATTAGTTTGTGGCATAGTGCCATCTGGTGGCCAGTTTTAAATGTACACAACAGTTATTTTTCCTTGCGGTTCGTCTTTAAACGTTTTATAAAAGCTTTTTATTTATTTTATTTTTAATTTTTTTTTTTTTTACATTTTTGTTCAAAAACACCATCATACCTCATCTTCCTTAAAACTCTTAGACCTTTTGTTAACTTATTAACTTATTTGTTAATAAGTTCATTTAATCGATCCTCATTAACTGAACTTATTAACAAATTAATAAGAGATTTTATTAGAGGTTAAAAATCGATCGATGGGAGTTTTAATTTAATTAACATTAGTTTTACTGACGTGATAAAGGAAAGCAAAAGGTTTCAGCAGAGTGGAATATTAAAACTGGAATAAGCGTTTTATATGATATTATATGATATGATATCTAAATGTTTCTGCTTTGCTGGAAGTTTTTTAAACGACTGGATTATTAGTTTTTATTTTTGCTGCTACATTAGCTTAGCTTAACGTTCCCGGGGCCGCGACCTCACTAATTAATGAATTAACTGACGAAAT
This sequence comes from Corydoras sp. C115, assembly GCA_019802505.1. Classification (NCBI taxonomy): domain Eukaryota; kingdom Metazoa; phylum Chordata; class Actinopteri; order Siluriformes; family Callichthyidae; genus Corydoras; species Corydoras sp. C115. The sequence goes on along the minus strand of JAFMOC010000358.1, from coordinate 25,699 downwards.
TAATTTCCTCTTAAAGTTCCTGATCTCTGAATTAATAGGGCCGTTTTTAATTTTGCTGTTAAATTTAATTCTAATCGATTTATTAGCACGTCGTTCTGTATGAATTGTGCAAATTTTAAATTCCCATCATGAATGATGCGAGTCACTATATTTTAATACGTTTTTCTGTTGAATTAAAATGTAAAGAATTAGCCAAATGTTAAAATGAAAAGCCTGGACTATAATATGAGGTGCACAAAAATTTTAAGGAGAGGTGTAGTTTTTTTTTTTTTATTTTTTTTACTTATTTTGCTGCAACTTTTAACTTGTGTAGTTAACCACAGAGGTGAATCATGTTACAGTACATTTCAATGAATTGATAACAAACTTAAAACAACAATTGAATTAAAGTAAGTGTTAGAAAAATTAATCATTAGTAAGAAACTTTTTTTTTCGTAACACAAACCGAAAAAAGTGAACAAAAGAACCTGAACCTTGAAGTAAAAACCCAAATAAGTTGAACAGTGGATGATATAATGTTGATTGACAGTCAAATCAAAAGTGGAATAAAAAAAATGTTTGTTTTTTTAAATATTTAAGACATTAATGATGAACTCTTCACTTAAAAAAACATTTAACAAAAACTACAGGTTTTAAAACTCTTATTATTAATGTTTTAAATGCTTCAGCATCAGAACCCTTTAAAAACTGGAACCAAAGGAAGCATGATCCAAACTGAGTTATTATTATTATTATTATTATTTTATTATCGCTGTGCATTCAGAACCACAAACACAGAATTTCTGTCTCATTATTCTGTTTGTGTTCTTTTAATTTAAAGGGCTATGAACGTTTTCATTAATGGAAATGAAGTTCCATGTATCCACAGTGTTGTTGGTTGTCTTTATGCAGATTAAATTGACTCTGTTATTGTCTCTCAGATGAAGATGTGATGTGTGTATGAGTTCCTGACCCAGAGATGAATAAATAGCTTATAAGTATTATTTGCCTTTAGTGGGTATGAAATATTTAGGCTGAATTAAATTAATTGATCATTTTATTTTAATTATTTTTTAAAGATGTCATTTAATTTGTGTTTTTGACATTGCTGTTTTTGTTTCTCTTCCGTTTAAATAAAATACTAAATAATTATTTACCCCTAAAACCAGTGGGGCAAAATTGAACAGAAGTGTGGAATTGAGATACAGATTAATGTGAAGACTTTTGAATGATATGTGAGTTACTTTAAACGCCACGATCAAAGACATAACGCTGAAATGGACATGATGATGACGTCAGAGACCCTCAGATCGTTTAGGATTAAAGCTTTTTATTCTCTGTGCAAAGCTTCTGCTCTGGACTTTAATTTTGGTAAAGCGGTTTCGAGTCGTTTACGGGGGGTTGGGGGGGGGGGGACTTTAGTTTGGCAGAATTCAACCTGGTTAAATAGTAACACATGCACGTGCGTCACAGAGGCTTTAAATCCGCCGTCACGTCTGAAGCTGCAGATCAAAGGCTCCGCGCCGTCAGCAGGGCGGGGTCACGTGAGCACCGCAGGATTATTCAGGGGGCTGATCAGTGAGGTGGGATTATTTAATCTGTGAGGTCAGGATGTCCAGCTGTGCACCTGTGCTGCTGATGTTGGCTTTGTCCCTCGTCTGTAATCTGCCCCTCCCCCCTGCTGCAGGTGAGAACCGAGCCTCAGATTAAATCTAATCCACACTGAAGTTCAGTCTGAAGATTAGATTCAGATTTCTCTCTGTTAATCTGAACATCTGTAAATTCAGACCAGCAGGTGAGGAAAGGCTCTGAAATTTAATCTGATTTCATTTTAGATTTAATCTGGCCGCTCGGGGATGGGGGGGGGGTCTTCCTTGGATAACAGCATGGCAGGGAGTTTTGTCTTGCCGCTGTCTCCTCGTCTTGCTCTCTGGGGGTTTAAAGGCGTCTCGTTCTGTAAAGCTGCTTTGTGACGACGTTCTGTTATAAAAAAAGCTCTAGAAATAAATAACTTGAAGTGGAACTGGTTCTCTCGCAGCTCAGACATGTGAAGGTCACTGTGGGGAGAAGTTCCCGTCCTGTTCCTGCCACCCAACCTGTGAGAACTTGGGAACCTGCTGTTCGGACCTGAAGCTCTTCTGCCTGGACGTGGCTCCTCACTCGGGCTCGCAGCACGGAGGAACCGACTTCCAGCTGCTGAACGTTCTGTTCCAGAGGAACGTCTCCATCACCTGCAGGTACCCCAACCGGGCTTTACATCAGAATCTCTTTATCCTCATTATAGCAGCTAGAACCAAATGAAGGTTCCATACTTTTCGGTGTCACTAAAATTTACAGAAATAAAGAATATATTTTATTTTATATATTAATTCATTCATTCATTATCTTACACTTTATCCTGTATTAGGGTCGTGGGGGGGGGGGTTCCCCATGCCCATCCAGGGGAGAACGTTTCGGGCGCTGGGCGGATACACCCAGGACAGGGGGGCAATCTATCACTGGGCACACACTCACACAGACACGCACACAGACACACTCTATATGTGTTGAACCATGTTTTTGGACTGTGGGAGGAAACCGGAGAACCCGGAGGAAACCCACACGGACACGGGGAGAACATGAAAACTCCACCCAGATGGGGATTCGAACCGGGAATCCCTAGTGCTGAGAGGAGAACGTGCTAAACCACTAAGCCACCGTGCCACCCTATTTTTTTTATATATATATTTTATATTCTAATTTTATATCTATTCTATTCTATACTACTTTTTATATATAGTGTGTGTGTATATATATATTTTATATATATATATATATATATATATATATATATATATATATATATATATATATATATATAATATATTCTCAAATTTATTTTTATATACTGTATATACATATATGTATATATTATATTTATAGTTAAATATTCTATATTCATAGTGATATATTATATTATATTTCACATAGTGATATTTGTAATTCTCATTTCTTCTCAGAATTAAAATTTAAATAACGGTAATTTCGGGGTCCGTGACCCATAATTTCGTTACTATCTCATGTAACAATGTGATATTAATGATAATAAAATTTTCTTGCATCTTGAGATTTAAAATCTAGCATTATAATTTACAATGTACAAAGTTTTTTAAAGAAAAACATGTATTTACAGGAGTGTATGAACCTGCACAGACTGAGTGAATGTATTTATATTTTGCACGTTGTTTTTTATTTTGCACGTTCAAAAATGTTCAGAACGGAGTGAATATTTATATAAATGTAAAAACTTACAACACGCCATTCAGTGTCCGAACAGCGGGGGGGTAGCTGTTTCTGAGCCGGTTTGTTTTTGTTTTTGTCGCTCTGTGACGTCGACTTGATGGTAGCGGTTCTAGGAGATGGTGACCGGGGTGAGCATTGTGGTCTTTGGTCTTGTCGTGCATCGGAACTCCGCTGCAGGTTCCTGAGTGTGTCTTTGTCTTTGAGGTTTAAGTCTGAGGTGGTGACGCGAGGCTACGTGGACGCCGCCGGCGCCGCTCACTGCATCTCCCCCATGCTCTTTGAATCTGGATGGGTTCCGTTCCACGTCTCCACAGACGGAGTGAACTACACCCGGGCGGGTCGATGGCTCTCAGGTGAATCTGAGTTCTGTTCGGTTCCAATTAAAGAACAGGAACCATGCATCAGATTGTTAGATGCTCCTTCAGGAGCAGATGGATGCTGTTCTCAGATCAGGGTTCTGTGTTGGAGTTCAGATCTTCCGCAGAACTCATGAAGCTCCGGTTCTTTACGTTTACATTCAGTCGTTCAGCCGACGCTTTTATCCAAAACGACTCACAAATGAGAACATCACACGTCAGAGGTTCTGCTGAAAACCATTCATCCATCCATTATCTCCCGCTTTATCCTCTATTAGGGTCGGGGGGGGAGGGGTTCCCCATGCCCATCCAGGGGAGAACGTTTCAGGCGCTGGGCAGATACACCCAGGACAGGGGGGCAATCTATCGCTGGGCACACACTCACTCACACAAACACACTCTATATGGGGCAATTTGGAGAACTCAATTGACTTGATCCATGTTTTTGGACTGTGAGAGGAACTGGAGAACCCGGAGGAAACCCACACGGACACGGGGAGGACATGGAAACTCCACCCAGATGGGGATTCGAACCGGGAATCCCTAGTGCTGAGAGGAGAACATGCTAAACCACTAAGCCACCGTGCCGCCAGATTTGTAATGTTCTCATAAAAAATAGAAGTGGATCAAAGCGTCTGCTGAATGTAAATGTAAATTGTGTTGGTGCATTGATTGATTGATTGATTGATTTATTGATTGATTGATTGATTGATTGATTGATTTTGGGGGTCTGATGATCGGTTGTTGGAACTGATGGTGTGATGTCGCTCAGTGCACCACAGTAAGCTGGATCCTGCCTTTAAGCTCCTGCTGGTGAACGGAACCCAGTGGCAGTACTACGGGACGCCGGGTGTGGGCGGAGCCTTACTGATGGTGTGGAATTCCTCGTTAATTAAATCCGATCGCGTGAACGTGGAGCTGTGGGGCTACGACGAGGTCGGTGAGTCATGCACAACCTGCGGGTTCTGAGGCGGGCGGGGGGGGGGGGAGGACGCTGATGCTGATGCTGAGTGTGTGTGTGTGTGTGTGTGTGTGTGTGTGTGTGTGTTTGTAGGAACATTTTATTCAGAGAGCTGGAGGGCAGAATGGACTTACCTGTACTCCATTAAGAAGAACGTAACAAACGGCGGGGCCTTCACCTTCGTTCCGTCACCGTCCAGCAGGCCGTCCGCAGGCTGGGACGTGGGCAGCGTGCGGGTCAGCCCGGCCGGCGAGGACGACGGAGCGCGGTACGAATCAAACACACCCCGGGATATGGATCAGTGTGCAGCATTCAACCCCAACATTTATCCAAACACTGTGTGTGTGTGTGTGTGTGTGTGTGTGTGTGTGTGTGTGTGTGTGTGTGTGTGTGAAGGGATGTGAATGCCCTGTGGAGTGGCGCCCACGCTCTGGCGTATCACCTGGAGGACGGTTTCAGGAAGGACTCGGCCGGCTGGGCTCTAAAGAAATGTCTGAATTGGGATGCCGAAGAGAGGTCGATGCCCAGCTTCCTGCCGGAGATCGCCGATTGTCCGTGCACGCTGGCGCAGGCGCGCGCCGACACCGGCAGGTTCCACGTGAGCAGAGCGGGGGGGAAGCGGGGGGGGGGGGGGTTAGTTAACGTTGTGGCTGAATGTGATGTGATCGGAACTCCGATGTTCCCGCAGACCGACTACGGCTGTGACATGGAGAGAGGAAGTAAGTGCACCTATCACCCGGGAGCTGTGCACTGCGTCAGAGCCATTCAGAGCAGGTAGAACCCCGACACCCCCCCCCCACCCCGACACCTTCCCCCCACTCCAGTGTCTGGTTCGCTCTGATATATATATAGTTTTTTTTTTGTTTTGTTTTTTTGTTTTTAGTCCAAAATACGCAGCGGGTCAGCAGTGTTGCTATGACCCCAGCGGAACGCAGATCCTCACCGGGGACTCCATTGGAGGGAGCACTCCAGACCGAGGACACGACTGGGGGTCCCCGCCGTACATGAGGCCCCCGCGAGTCCCGGGCCTCTCTCACTGGAAGTACGATGTCATCTCGTTCTACTACTGCTGCCTGTGGTCCGACAACTGCGACTACTACTTCACCCACCGACCGTCCAGTGACTGCAGGACCTACCGACCCCCTCACGCCGGTCAGAGAACCCTCCGTTCACGCTTCCCTAATGATTCATTAACGGAACATCGTTACTTATTGATGATCTGTTGTAAACGGATGTTTGACGGTCCCAGCTTCCGTCCTTGGAGATCCTCACTTCGTGACGTTCGACGGGTTCTCCTACACCTTTAACGGAAAGGGAGAGTACGTTCTGCTGGAATCCGTCACTCGCCGTCTCAGCGTCCAGACCCGCAACGAAGCCATGAGATCAGTGAACGGTAACGCCGCAGAACGTCCAGCTCCGCCCTCACCAGCCGACATCATAACGAGCACGATGTCTGTCCCCTCAGGTTCTGTCGTCATGGCGACGCGCCTCTGCGCCGTGGCAATGAGGGAGAACCTGTCTGACGTCGTCGAGGTCCGTCTCGGCGGGAAACCCAATCAGCTTCAGGTGCTGATGAACCAGCAGGTGCTCGACTTCTCTGAGCAGAACTGGATGGACCTGAAGGGTGAGAACCTCAAACGTTCTTGCAGCAGATAGAGTTCCATCAGCCAGCGATCTGTAGGGCTTAAGAGCATGTTCTCTACAGGACCGCCAAAGGGAACGTTAAGTGTTCCACCTTATGTGTCCTCAGATCTCACCAGGTGGTTCCTGTGTTTGAGAACATTTAGCTTTGGAACATTTAGAACTGGTCCTGGTATAGATCTAGATCATTCTCCAGCCGTGTTTCTGGATTCACACGAGCATCACACAGAACGCAGGGTTCCATGTTCCATCCATCCATTATCTTCTGCTTTATCCTATATCAGAGATGGGGATTCGAACCGGGAATCCCTAGTGCTGAGAGGAGAACATGCCAACCACTAAGCCACCGTGCCGCCGGGTTCCATGTTCATTACTGAATACTGAACCCTGTGGATTCTTGGAACTCTAGGTTCTTGTTCTAGAACAGTCCAGAGTTGTGGTGCAGGTTCTGAGCTGGAACGCCATTTTTGAGAACCTTGCTCATCGCTGTTCTCTGTGTTGCAGGCGTGTTCGTGTTCTCGGCGGTTCCGTCGAATGTGACCGTGATGTTCCCCTCGGGCGCAGGGGTGGAGGTCAGAGGTCGAGGTGGGGTCATGACCCTTACTGTCTTGCTGCCTCAGGAATTTGTGAATGAGACTCGGGGGCTGCTGGGCGTCATGAACGACGACCCCGGCGACGATCTGACCTCCAGAGATGGAACCGTCATCGGAACCGACAGCAGTGCTGAGGACGTGTTCTCCTTCGGTGCTGGGTGTAAGTGTGAAACGTTTCGTACAGAACGCGCAGCGCTGAGCCACGTGATGACGCTACTGAGGGGGCGTGGCCTTTCACTTACCCCACGCCTAAAACCTTTACAGAGCCCATCTGTGAGCAGCGGGGTTCGCTCCTCCATCAGTTTGGTTCTTTATCATCCCATAGAATCCATATCGGCTTTAAAACGTTCTAAAGACGGGACAGCATCATCAGCAGGGTTCCATCGTGGTTCCTAAAGTCCTGCTGAAGCTCGGAATGGTCTTCACATTTACATTACGTTGACATTTGGTCATTTATTGGAAGCTTTTATCCAAAGCGACTTACAAGCTGAGCACAGGGTTCATCACAGCGCCCCCTGGAGCAATGAGGGTTAAGGTTCTCGCTCAAGAACCCACACTGGTAACTTCAGTGGACCTGGGATTTGAACCCCCAACCTTCTGATTGATACCCAACACCCTGACCACTGAGCTACCACACCCTCACCTTCACCCTCACCTTCACATTCTGAAGTCTAGAAACAGATCTTTTCAGATGTTCTTGAACGTTCTGATGATGATGATGAAGGTGGTTTAGTGTCTGATGGATGTTGACGTGCTGATGAAGCAAAAAGATGAAATCGTTAAAAGTTTTATTTTACAATCCCGCACTTTAACTCCACTCCAAAGTCTAAGGATCAGTAAAGATTAGATGTAGGTGGTGGATCAGGATTGGTTTGTTTGTGATCAGAACATTATGTCTGTCACTGAGGGGACGGTATGCAGTGGGGGGGGGGGGGGTGGTGGATCAGGATTGGTTTGTTTGTGATCAGAACATTATGTCTGTCACTGAGGGGACGGTATGCAGTGGGGGGGGGGGGTGGTGGTGGTGGATGAAGGTGGTGGATTATAACCTGTGTCCTGATCGTAGGGGCCATCGTTAACGAGTCGTCCCTCTTCACGTACGACTCGGAGCAGCTGCTGAGCGAGTTCCTCTTCTCCCCGAAGCACGACGCCTCCTTCACCCCCAGCTTCTCTGCGCCGGAGGATCCGTCCGACCCGCTGGTGGCGCCGACGCTCAAGCTGTGCGTGGGAGCCGGGAGCCGGTTCTGTAAATATGACGCGCTGACCGCTCGCAGTCTGGAGCTGGGAAACGACACGCTGCACGCGGTGCGGAGTCACCTCGCCATCGTACACGACCTGCAGCCGGGTCAGGCCACACCCACTTCACCTTAAATACCACATACACACACACACACACGCTCCTCACATCAGCACCCTGCTTTATGCATGCTGACACACAGAGGCCTTCCCCAAACTGTTGGAAACGTACAGTTAATAAGCTCCAGACATGCGTACCATCACTAAACGACATGAGCAGGTTTGATTATAATCTCTGAGTTTAATGGAACGAAATAAATCAGATGATCCAAAATAAAGCTCGTTTATAATAAAGTTTATTACAGAAGATAGACGTTAAAGTTCAAGGTAAGTTTATTTTTCTCATCATCATCCTCATCTTTATTAGAACTGTATCTTTTACGAGGCTGATAAAGTTCAATCGTCACCTCGGAGTGATCTCTCATATCAGATCTGATAACGAGCCGTGCTTCATCAGAGATCAGACCGCTTTCAACTTCTGACCTTTAATCTTTTTATTATTGACATTAAAACACGAAGACAGAGTGATGAGACCGAACCATGTCACAGGGTTCATCCACTTTAAATCCAGCTGTAACCTCAAAACAACCAACTGTGGAACTAATAATAATAATAATAATAATAATAATAAAGTGCTGGTTCCTCCTCAGTGGTCTCCTGCGGATGGTTAAAGCCACCTAAATACGGTCAGAGAGGTGGAACCCTGTACCTGCAGGGGGCAAAGGTCAATTTCTCCTGTAACTCTGGCTACCGTCTCCATGGTTCTCAAGAGCGTGTGTGTCAGGATGATGGCCAGTGGTCAGGAAAAGAAACGCACTGCGTTAAAGGTGAGTTAGTTTTTTTGTTAATAATATTTACAGTGTTGTTAATTATGATTTATTCTTATATATTATGCTATATTTTATTTGTTATATTCGTTCGATGTTAAAGTTTAAATATATCATGATTAAATGAGTCGTGGTGCAATACACAGATCGCACACCAGGTGGCGACATGTACACATTTGACACTGACCACGTGCTCGTGTTTTTCCACGCAGCGGCAGCGGCGTTTATTCCCGTGTCTTCGTGTGTCGTTGAGTTTGGTGAAGGTTGTGTGGAGGTTCGGTGTGATTGTAACTCTTAAGAAAACAGTGTTTTGTTTTTGATGGATGCAGAAGATCAAAGCTGCGCTGGTCCTTTGATCCTGCAGCAGACCCGAGTTTAATCACTTTTATTAACGGATCAGATTTTCTGGAACTGATTACAGATTAAGATTAAGATTCTGGTTTCTGTCCCAGATGAGTCAGGAATCAGGAGGTGTCCTTTACGTTTTTCTCGACGTTTTCGAGTCCAAACCGAGCTGGTTCCTAACAAACGGTTCCTGATCTTCTCCGTAGCGCTCGCGCATTAATCGCCTTCTTATTTCCAGTTTGGATTTTGAGGACGTTGTGTTCCGTTGGTTGAAAGTTTAAAGCATCGCAGGCTCCCTCTAGTGCACATCTGTTTACCACTACGGGCACATCTGGTTCCACTGAGGACCAACTTATTAACTGATCAGACCCGCTGCTGCTGGAATTCAGCAAATCTCTGGAAGAGGTTCCACGTCTCGAGAAGAAGGTTGAGTCACGAACTCGTAGAACTTCGGAATGCGAATTAAACGATCGGATTATTGAGGTCTTTACATTTTATTGAAGATGTTTTTAAATCCATAGAGTTAAGAATTTTGAAAGATCTTAATTAAACTGGTAACATAGCGATGTGGCGTCTATAGCAACCGTCTGTCTTTTTTCTGATCGGCCAATCGGAGTGTTTCAGCTTTAAATGGGCAAGATATCGATCCTGATATCAAATGGGTTCCTTAGGAACCCATTTTAAGAAGTACAGATGTTTGTTTTCATAAAGATGGAACAGTGCATTGTAAAGAGTTTACAAACCCATCTGCTACACACACACACACACACACACACACACACACTTGCTAGACAACATCTCCACAACGGTTCCATGCAGCATCTGATCTGGAGTTCCTCCAGCAGACACATGAAGACGGTTAGCAGCGTCTCAGTTGATGTCTTCTGACCTTCAGAGCGAATCATTGCGGACCACCTGCAGCTCGCGTTCTCCTCGTGTTCCGCCTCTTCAGATCCGACCGTTTTATCAGAGGAGATCCCGTTATTTGAAACATCTGCAGTTATTATTTCATCATCCAATCGCATCTCAGCGACCGTAAAATCTAGCAGACGCAGGCCGAGAGACGAAAAGGTTCACGTGGAGTATCGGAACATCACAGAACCTCGAGGGCTTCGGCTCCACGGGGAGGTCGTGTCGGGGGTTTTATGGTGGAGCCATACAGTGAACTTTAATGTAGATAATAAAGTTCCTGATCTAGTTCCTGTGGCGCTGGAGGCGGAGCTTTATGTTCAGTGAATAAGATTTTCTTAAAATGACCTGAGAACCAAAACTGTCCCTCAGATCTGTAGTTCAGTTCAGAACCCGAGGAAAGGTTCTTGGTTCCTGTTCATCAGGGGTGGAGACGGTGGAGGGATACGGTGTAGGGTGCTCCTCCACCCACGCTCAACACTCCTTCACTCGCATCGCGAAACTGAAGAACAAGAACTCTGTCTTGAACTTGTTCCTAAGAATAAATTTTCCGTCCTGGTGTGTGTTATCAGAGTCTCTCTCTCTCTCTTGCTCGCTCGCTCGCTCAGGCTTTCCTCCTGATCCATCAGATATCAGAGGAGTTTCTTTGATCCAGAGATAATTACAGTAGTGAAGGATACGGGCACTTAGGAACTCTCAAAGCCCGAGGACGGGGTTCTGTTTCAGAACACTTTCCCCCATTAGCCGGTTTATTTGGTGAACATTCCTCGGCGGTGAGGGAGGCGAGCTGTGGGTCAGATGAAAGCGGTGAACGGATGAGGGAGAACCCGAATGAGGGAGCTGAGGGACGAACACGTTCTGCATCTGGAGCTGAAGCGGTGGAACGTTGTGTCAGATGTGATCTGATGGTGAGCTTATTGGAGCGTGAATCTCACTCCGACATCAGGACGGGAACACGGGGACGGGTCCTCATTCTGACCGAAACGCTCAGATTAAAGAACGTGATGCGGGTGAAGAGATCAGAACCAAAATAAGACCTCAGTTCAGTAGAACTCACCGACGCATCAGGGAACGGTCATCACGGGTCCCATGACGGTTCCTCATCACCGAGTAGAACAGACTTAGAATCTTAGAACTTGCGTCTAATTATGGTCATCTGGCAGAAGGTCCGCTGTCCACCAGATTGTGCTTTCATCTCACAGGAAGTTCCCGCTCGGGGTTCTGTTTGGGATGGTTCAAACAAATAAATCTGCAGAACCACGTCCACGCTCAGATGTTCTTCATGTGCTGGATCACGTCCCGCCGACTCTCCGTCATCTCAGTTGTTCTGTTTCAATGAATTTATAATGACCCACTGCTGCCGCCTGGTGGCAAGACATATAAATGAATGCTCATGTAGACCTATCAGTTATATATTTATATTGATTTACATACATTTTGGATTGTAATGAAAAAGGCTCAGGTTTTTTTTGTATTGTTTGCCGACCTCTGACCTGACCTGACCTTTACAACCCTGACTGTTGCCTATAAAATATAAAGTTTTGATTTGTTTGTATGTTTTGTAGACGACACGCTGGGTATCGCGTTGGGCAGCGTGGGGGCCATCCTCACGCTGACCGTCATGGTGGTCGCCATCGTTCACTACACCAGAAAACAGAAGAGGTAAGGTCAGTGAGTCCCCGAGCAGGTGGGAGCACCCTGAACGGAGGTGGGAGGAGCATCGACGGTCGGACGCTCGGAAAGATCACGTATAAGTTTAAATTTCGGGGGGGGGGGGGGGGGGGGGGGGGGGGGGGGGGGGGGTTCTATAGGGGGTATGAAATAAAGTTCTGTAGATGTGATTGATGAGCCGCTTCCTCTCGGCGCTGCAGGTGCTCGCCTCGCGTATCATGTTTTACAAGTGCAGGTGAGTTTTACAGGTGTGTGCCCCCCCCCCCCCCCACAGGCCTGCCATCCCGTCTCACCTCCTCTTTCATCTGTCATTCATGTTAATGGCTTCGAGGTTCGAATTCGTCTCAGGCTGAAACTCAGACGCCGATGAGTTACGAGGATCCGGATCGTCCTCTCATCTCGTTAGCCGTCCCTTCTGCTCGCGGTTTCACTTCGGGGTCAGGTTTACGGTTCCGGGCCGTTACCCTAAAGGTTCCAGGTACCGGGCCCTCGGGTCAATGCTGTGAATATAGAGCTGGACTTTTTCAGGCCCATTTGGTTCCCCGTACCTTCACATGATGGAGCGGCTTTACATCGGTCTCTGACGTGGACGTTCTTACATCACTGAGACGGTTCTTCTAAAGTTCTGCATCCCAGTCCATCTGTCTGTCTGTCTCTCTGTCTGTCTGTCTTCTCATGTTTCTCATTTGACTTCACGCCGTCTGATGTAGACCTGTCTGTCTGCTCCCTACATCGGTCTAGACTTTCTTTGTTCCGGTCTGTCTGTCTGTCTGTCTTTCATTGTGTTAGTCCACCTGTCTGTCTGATTAGCTCACTGTCCGTCCGTCTGTCTGTATTCATCCACCTCATGGACTCTTGTCTCTTTCTCTGCACCGTCTTGTCTTTTGTTCTGTTTATTATACTGTCTGATAGTTTGATAGTTGTGCATACATACCTGCATATCTCTGTGTGTGTGTGTGTGTGTGTGTGTGAGTACGTACATGTGTGTGCTTGTCGTGAGCCTCTTAACCCAGACACTCTGGTACTTTCCAGCGATTGAGTTTCCCAGCATGCCATAGCAGGCCCCGTTCCCTTTAACCACAGCCGTGTAAAGTCATTAGCCCCCCCCCCCCCCCCACAGTGTAATTCCAGGTGCAGGTCGTCTCTCAGACTCGTCTTTAAATTCGTATTAACTGAGATCTTTATTTCTTGATATCAGAACCTTCATGTTTTAGTGTGTGTGGTGTGTGTGGGTGGGGGGTGGGGCGGGGGGGTATTTTAGATGAAACATTCATTCATTTGTTATCGTCCACTTTATTCTCTATCAGGGTCGCGCGGGGGGGTTCCCATGCCCATCCAGGGGAGAACATTTCGGGCGCTGGGCAGATGCACCCAGGACAGGACGCCAATCTATCAGTGGGCACACACTCACTCACACACACACACACACACACACACACTCTATATGGGGCAATTTGGAGAACTCAATTGACTTGATCCATGTTTTTGGACTGTGGGAGGAAACCGGAGAACCCGGAGGAAACCCACGCGGACACGGGGAGAACATGGAAACTCCACCCAGATGGGGAGTCGAACCGGGAATCCCTAGCACTGAGAGGAGAACATGTTAAACCACTAAGCCAGTGTGCCGCCTTTAGATGAAACAGAGATGTTTAAAATAAAAAATAATGAAAACAAAGATAAAACAGTTTTCACTGCGAGTACCAAAGAATGAGAACCCGCCGAGAACCTGAGGGTGGAACCCAAATCGACCGAGAACCTGAGGGTGGAACCCAAATCGACCGAAGGCCAAACTCACGGTTTATAAATAGTTTCTGCTTTATGAGTTTTAATTATTAAAGGTTTTTAATTTTGATCTTTTCAGATTAAAGCTGAGGAGCAGTACGCAGCAGGTGGTTTATCAGCACCACCAAGCTGAAGATCTCTGAATCAACCACCAGGTCCTCATCTGCAGCGGAACCCCCCCCCCCCAGGCGCTCGCTGCGGGGGGCGCTCCTCACGGGTCGGTTCCAAAATCTGTTTTCTGAGGTTAAATTAAAGCCTCGTCCTGAAGACACGATTATATTTTATTCACCAGAGAGTTCTTTCAAGTTTAAACTTTTGAAATCTGCTTTATTTGACGTTCTCTTCATGCTGTGATTGTAATTGCTGCCACTGGGTGGCGCCGTGTTTAGTCTTTGCTGATCAATTTTAAACTTAACTCTAATCTTGATTCGGAGTCACATGTTGGAACTTTGTTCAAGTTCAGTCTTTGATCTTTATATTTTGCTCGTGTCCATTCATGTGCCATAGAAACAGCGGTTGCCACAACTACTATAATCCCTCCAGAACAGCAGAGATATCTGTGGAATCCTTTTGTTTTTTTTCACGGTGTAATTTTTGTGAAATCGTCGCAGGTTGCTTTTTAATTTTCAGGTCTTTATTTTCTCACTTTTCTGAAGGTTCCCCTGCGTCAGCTGCTCGGTAATGTTCTAATGAGAACCCCTTCATGTTTAGTGCACTAGATTAAGCACACTTGACTGTAGCAGGTGAAGTTGTTTCGGCTTTGATGATTGGGGGATCGTCTTTAAAAACGCTGAGCGGTTCGTTTATTAGGAGAACACGCGTTTAAACCTTATTTTTAGAAGAAAGATAATTGTGTAATCTGGCGCTCGTTATCGGGTTTACCTGAAGTGAGTTTAATGTGAACGCTCGTCTCTCGATGGATTAAAGAACAAAGGGTTCGAGGTGCCTTTCATCAGGGGGATTATTGTAAAGATCAAAGCTTTAATTAAAGCTTATTTATTTTAACTCTTGCAGCACCTGAATGTTCTGTTTCATAAACCTCTTCATCTCCTGAGCCTCCTCATCCTTGGCTTCATTACCCATATTTTTTATTTTTTTTGTTCTTTTACCTGAACATGCAGGATGTGGCAGGTGGGCGGGGCTAGCAGTGAGTGAGTGAGCAGGTGAGCCGACTCACCTGAGGTTCTTCACGTCATGTGGTTGCCATACGTATCAAAAATAAAGACCATCAGTTCAAATACAAAACAAACCGGGGGTCAGATCAGACTCCTGAATGAAGCGTGAGCAGGAACAGATGAGACATGTGGGCCTATCCCAGCCGTATCGAGATGATCTCACAGTTTGTGTTTTTACAAGCAACGATTTGTGGTCGATTTAAAATGTGATCATTTCTTCTTTGATCTGATCAGTTTATTATGAACATGATCCGATCTATAATCTGATGACGTCTTCAGAGCAGAAAAGACCTGAGATTGAAAACGGGAAGAAGAGTGGGGACGCGAGAGTGAGACGGAGACGCGAGAGTGAGACGGGGACAGGAGAGTGAGACGGGGACGCGAGAGTGAGACGGGGACGCGAGAGTGAGACGGGGACGCGAGAGTGAGAGAGTGAGACGGGGACGCGAGAGTGAGACGGGGACTGCGAGAGTGAGACGGGGACGGGGACGCGAGAGTGAGACGGGGACGTGAGAGTGACGTGAGAGTGAGAGAGTGAGACGGGGACGCGAGAGTGAGACGGAGACGCGAGAGTGAGACGGGGACGCGAGAGTGAGAGAGTGAGACGGGGACGCGAGAGTGAGACGGGGACGCGAGAGTGAGACGGGGACGCGAGAGTGAGACGGGGACGTGAGAGTGAGAGAGTGAGACGGGGACACGAGAGTGAGACGGGGACGTGAGAGTGAGACGGGGACGCGAGAGTGAGACGGGGAAGGGGGGGGGGGTAAAAGAAGAATATAATGAAGAGAATGAACGCGTGAGGGAGAGATGAACCTTTAAAGTTCCAGCTGCGTAAATCACTGAGTCATAGAACACCAACAAGCTGAGAGAGTGTGTGTGTGTGTGTGTGTGTGAGTGTGTGTGTGTGTGTTTCATCTCTCTGTGTGAGCTGTAATTAAAGTTCCACCGTTTCAGCTTGTGTAGCTGCAGCAGCAGAATCCCCCTCATCCTCTCATCATCCTCATTATCTCACCTTTCATCCTCTCATCATCCTCATTATCTCATCTTTCATCCTCACATCATCCTCATTATCTCACCTTTCATCCTCTCATCATCCTCATTATCTCATCTTTCATCCTCTCATCTCGCTCCTCATTATCTCATCTTTCATCCTCACATCATCCTCATTATCTCACCTTTCATCCTCTAATCTCGCTCCTCATTATCTCATCTTTCATCCTCACATCCTCATTATCTCATCTTTCATCCTCACATCCTCATTATCTCATCTTTCATCCTCACATCCTCATTATCTCACCTTTCATCCTCACATCATCCTCATTATCTCATCTTTCATCCTCACATCATCCTCATTATCTCACCTTTCATCCTCACATCATCCTCATTATCTCACCTTTCATCCTCACATCATCCTCATTATCTCACCTTTCATCCTCACATCATCCTCATTATCTCACCTTTCATCCTCACATCATCCTCATTATCTCACCTTTCATCCTCACATCATCCTCATTGTCTCACCTTTCATCCTCTCATCTCGCTCCTCATTATCTCATATTTAATCTCATATTCCTTTTTTAATTGTAATCTGCATCCTTCCCACATCTCATCTGCTCCTCTTCTTCCCCATTATTCCTCACCGTCTCATCCTCTTCCTCCCTCATCCTCCCGTCCGATTCTCTTTTTTTTTCCGTTACATCCGTCCCTTATACCCCCTCATCTCGTCCCCTCATCTCGTCCCCTCTCTTCGTCTCTCCGTCTCGTTAGATTTATTTCATTTCTCCGTGTGTATTAATCATTACTGACGTCTGCTGCAGCCTTATTTGCAATCAGCCTTCCAATTCATGCCAGTATGGTGTTCTCTCAGAGCTTTGTGTAGTGTTGTGTGCGCGGTGGTGGCGCTCTGCGTCAGAACCCGCCGTCGTCGTTGATCTCCGGCCTCGGTGCAGGTGTTTGCTTTTAATTTGGCGCTGGAAGGCCCGCGGGCCCTCGATCGGTCCGACCGCTGACCCGTGTCTCCATCCTCTCCCTGTGGATTCTTCACCGTAAGCCATGCTTGAAGTTGACACGGAACCTCGGCACAGCTAATTCAATTAAAGCGGCCTTATCTCGTTTCCGCGTTCCGTCGTGCGCCGGGCCGAGCCGTGTCCCGACCTCCACGGTTCCCCGCTGCCAAAACAAACAGGTCCGGCTGCAGAGCGCGGGGCTCGGTCAAAACCAAAGCATTTAATGCTTATCAGGTTCTAGCTCTGTGGAGCAACCCCCCCCCCCCCCCCACCCCCCGGCTTCCATGGCAGGTCCGGGTTACAGACGCAGGTTTAAGGAACCGAGAACGAGGACTCTTTAAGCTTCGGGTGGATGGGGGGGGGGGGGCTCTGATGGCTCGCTCTGATGTGGCGGTTTCAGCCTTTTTTCTCCTGAATCTCCTCTAAAGCCTCTCGCGCTCGTTGGGCGTTCTTCGCGCCCGCACACGCTCGCGACTCCGGCCTCGGAGGCGATTACTCCTAATGGGCCGCTTAAAGAAGAAAAGTCTCCTCAAAGTCACCTTTAACTCGGGGTTTTCCCGCTGGCTTTCATCCCGGCGAGCGAGCGAGCGAGCGCGGGCCGAGCCTCCCGTCTGATCTGCAGAACGAAGGTAAAGCTCGCGTGGGATTTAGTGATGGAACCCGAACGCCGAAATCCCCCCAGCGTTCTGAAACGCCGCGTTCTTAATCCCAGCTGCTGAGAATTAATTACGCAGGTGAAAACCACCACCCACAACCCGGCGCTGGCTCCACCGCTGAGGTTGGAAATGGCTCTTAATGAGGTTCGAATCATCCGACGATGCGCACAGCGGCCAAGTGTTTGTACTTCTGAAGTTTAGTGTGGGGCTCTGATCCATGTGATGTTGGTGCCACATGGTTCATACGGTTCCAGAGGCTGGTGTGAAGGAACTGCTGCGACCTCGATCCTCCAGAACAGATCTGGAGTGAATTAGAACGTCAGCTGCCGGCAGGTGGTGCAGCTTTAATGACCGACCTCACCGTCGTTCTCCGGCCTCCTCTGCAACGGGACACTCCACAATATTGTAGAAAACCCTAAAGGGGGTTTGGATGGAGGTGTTCTATGCAGAAAGTGCAACCTGTGGTTGGAACCCTAACCCTCTCCCTGAAGGTTCTCCAGCAGAGGCCGCGCACGGCGTCGGCCGAGCAGAACAGCCCTGAGCTCCGCTCTCGGTGCGCTCTTTGGTGTGGTCATGGTTGCAGAACGCTCTCAGTCTTCATACCCCATAATTTGTCCTGTTTTTAGATTCCTCTTCGGTCAGTCGTGCCCATCTGCCCGTCCTCTCCGGTTTCACTCCGCCTGTCCTCGTGCTCCTCCGGCACTTTTGTTTGAAGGAAGATGGAGTCGAGTGGTTCTTGGCAGAGTGCGGAACGTCCTGCGGTCTCCTCACGGCTTCTGTGTGAGTTATATCCCCCCCCCCCCAAGCTCTCGCACCTCCATCCAGAAAGCTTTGAATGGGGGCTTTAAACACTGCTGATTCTTTAAGGTTAAATATCAACAAGATGACCTCAGCCTGAGGAACATGGCCTCCATCGTCACGTTCCAAACTTGTTCTCTTCTTCTGGACTTCAGGAACATTCGGACCACATGGTCTGTGGTCCATTCTCTCACTCTCACAAAAACCCTCTCTATAAAGTAAATGTACTGATCTGTAGAGCGACGGAACACCGAGGTTCCTTAATTTAAGAGAAAAGAACCTGAGGGCCTCATAAATCTTTACTGATGTCAACATGGAGGTCAAAATCAGCAGAAGCATCCATCCATCCATTATTTTCTGCTTTATCCTCAATTAGGGGGGGTTCGCGGTGGGGTTCCCCATGCCCATCCAGGGGGGCAATCTATCACTGGGCACACACTCACTCACACAAACACACTCTATATGGGGCAATTTGAAGAACTCAAATGACCATGATTCATGTTTTTTGGACTGTGGGAGGAAACCGGAGAACCCGTAGGAAACCCACGTCGGACACGGGGAGAACATGCAAACTCCACCCAGATGGGGATTCAAACCGAGAATCCCTAGTGCTGAGAGGAGAACATGCTAAACCACAAAGCCACCTCTCATTGACAGATGGAACATCTTCATCTGTTCTGAGAAGACTTTCTACAACATTTTGGTGTGTGTATGTGTGTGTTGTGTGTGTGTGTGTGTATATGTGGTGTGAAGTGCGTGTGTGTGTGTGGCGCGCGCGCTTGTTCTATGACAGTTGAAGGTGCAGCAGTTTCTCATTAATGAGTTTGTAATTAAAATATTTTCGGAGCCGCCCTCGGGTTCGGTCCGATGCAGAACGGGTCGGCCGCTTTGATCTTAACGAATGAGTTATTAATTATGATCTTTAAACACCTCGCCTGACGAGTTACGCCTGAACCAAAGCCAGGTTCATTTCCTTGGCTCGATTTGTCTGGAGGTCCTCAGATGATCTGGAAACGCTGAGTACCGACAATACGGACAGCGAACCCCCCCCCCCCCCCCCCCGCACGGAACCACGGAACACAGAGTCCATAAAGACGTGAGTCCCAAACTATTCTAAGTTGGTTCCCTCTTTGCAGCTTCCACTCTCTGAGAAACTCTCCACTGTTTTTGGAGAAACGTTCGCTCGTTTGTCCAGATTCGTATTTGAGGACGGACCTTGATATTTGGAGGAGAACCTTCTGACCGTCTCTCCCGTCGTACGGCCGATGAGGATGCTGATATTTTATGTTGCTTTTTCATTTTCTTTCTCGCGTCTCTGGACCGGTCACTCGCGGGTTCTCTGCCTGGTGCGGTTTGAACCGGTTCTGTGAGTTCACTTCTTTATTCAGAGCTTGCGGCGTTCTGAAGTTCAGAGGAAAATCAACAGAACTCGAGATGCTTCACACATCAGATTACACACTGCGGTCAGAGAGCCCTCCGTCCTGCTCATCATACAGCCGAAACCTGTCAGATTCACTCCACCGTCCGATCCTAACTCACACTCCGGTGTGTGTGTGTGTGTGTGTGTGTGTGTGTGTATGTATGTGTGTGGTTCCGCTCTCAGATTTTACACAATGAGGGTGAAATATCAAGACGTCTTCATGTTACGCCTACAGGAGCTTTTACACCGTCCCATTCTACACTGGTCCCCGTTCTACACTGGGCTCTCCTTTCACACACTCACACACACACTCTCTCTCACACACACACACACACACACGTGCGGGCGGCCAGATGAGGAGGGTGAAGGTGCAACAGCAGGCGTGACGGATCGCTGGAGGTGATCTGGTCCTCATCTAACATTACCACTAACGTTGAAATTACAGCCACAAGGAGAACACGTGTGTGTGTGTGTGTGTGTGTGTGTGTGTGTGTGTGTGTTTAAGGGACAGGTGTCTTTTATTTTTTCGGCTTTGATTTCTGTACATTTTTGGGATGCCTGTAGGGGACGGAGCAGCAGATGGCAGAATTAACAGGTCAAGTAAAGAGCTTGATGAATTACAGAGTCAGGAGAGCGAGCGAGCGAGCGAGAGAGAGAGAGAGATCTGAGATTGTTCATCTGGTTTTTCTTTCGTGGTTTTGCTGAGTTTGACTCTAATTCTCTGCAGAAACACATTTGGTCTCAGAATGAAGTTTAGATGTTCAATCAATCACTTATTAAATTAAATGCCGTGCTTTATTAATTAGCTCTAACGGCCTTCCTCATCTGTTTCTTTTTGAGGTGTGTCCGGTGTCCTGGAGGTGTGGTCAGACCTTCATCCATGGCTCTGCCGACGAATACCGGATGGAACCTGAATATTAATTGGACTGGCGGTCCCTGCAGGACGCCTCCCTAATGGACTCACATATAGTTTTTCAGTTGTTGTTAGTATTTCCATTTGTTTTAATATCTGGACATGTCTGTTCCTACACTGTTTTCGCTGCCCTAATGGCCGCTCAAGGAGGACGAGTCCCCCACTGAGTCTCGGTCCTCCACAGGTTTCTTCCTTAAATAACACACATAACAGGGAGTTTTTTTTCTTTCTGCCACTTGTCTCTTTCTCTTTCGGCTCGCTCTTTGTGGGTTTAAAGGCTTTTTCGTTCTGTAAAGCTGCTTTGGTGACGAAGTTCTGATGTAAAAAAGCGCGACAGAAATAAATAACTTGAACTTGAACCTGTCGGGTGTATAGATCCAGATTTGGGTGATTCTAAAAGAAATAGAACGTGGAACCAGGTTGTTTTTAGTGAAGGTGTGTGAGGACGTGGTCGATCTGAACGTACCTGACTGCAGTGGAAATGTTGTGCAGTGAGTTTTTCCGGCGCGCCTCCTTCAGCTCCTGCGCTGATTTATTTTACTGCTGAGGAGTTCTGCAGTTTACACTGAGCCTCCTTTTATTTCTGAGGTTGGTGAGATCACGGAAGATGCAGGCCTGTCATTTACTCTGTGTGTGTGTGTGGTGTGTGTGTGTGTGTGGTGTGTGTGAGAGGGAGAGAGAGAGAGAGAGAGAGCGAGCGTTAAATATAAACTCAGCCAGCAGAGGGAGACAGTCTGCACTGATCACTGTCAAATTACCTATCTGTTGAATTGTTGCTGCTGGCTTGCAGTCGAGGTTCCAATTCATCCCAAATTTCTCAGGGCTCTAGAGTTTCGGATTCACTGACCTTCTTGTTTTTTTTTTGTTTGTTTTTTTTGCTTCATTGATGGAAGCACACAGCGGTCTGTAATGTCCGTTCTTCTGGCTAAACCGTATATTTAATGTAAAATAGCCTTTTATTGAGCAGTTCGTTTTATCAGACAAGCTTGTGACGTGTGTCCTGGACGAACTGTTGCTCATTCATCCAGAAAGGAATGTGTGAGGTCGGGCACTGATGCTGGACGTGAGGATTCCAGCTGTGTCTTTATGGACCTTGTCACGATGGAACCACTCGGTTCTTATGTCTTTGATCTTTTGGGACCTGTGGCGCCGGGAGAACATTCAAACCCCTGAATTCCATCATTCACACGTGTGCTTTAATACTTTTGCGAAAGAATTTTTTATTTTTTTATTAAGAAGAGCTGAGAATCAGAAGGCAGCTCTCACTTTGCTCGACTTTTGAATCCATTCAAGTTCCTTCTGCGCTCCTCTGCGCATGCTCAAAGCCCGGTGCGTGCGGACCTACTTGCCCCACATCATAACCCTCAGGTCTCTCTACCTGCCTCGTGACATGCCCGGGCTCGCTGCGCGGTTGCCCGGCTCGCTGCGAGGTTGCCCCGGCGCGGGGGTGAATCCCGCGCCGCGTTTTCCGTTCACGTGGTTTGTAATCGGATCCCTCCGTTCTTCCCCTCCTTCATCTCCTCCCTCTGTGGGTGTGTGTGTGTGTGTGTGTGTGTGTGTGTGTGTGTGGTGTGTGTGTGGTGTGTGTGTGTCGGTGGGGCAGTGTGTTTGTGAGCAGCGGCCGGCGGCGGCGGCGGCTCCTCTCATCTGCGGTGGCGTTGGCGCGCTCCGCGCGTCTCTCTCGCACCCCGCGCGCTCCTCCGCGGCGACTCCGCTGGATGCGCTTTGATCTGATCACATGACCAGCGGCCGGTCCCGCAGCCTCAGCGTCCCGTCCGCGGCTCCGCATCCCCCGATGGAGTCCCTGCTGCTGCTCTGGATCCTCTGCGGCTGCCGCGTCTTTGCGGCGGCGAACGACGTCGGACACTTCCACACCGGTGAGTCGACTCTTCTGTCTTTTATCTTAATTTCCACACCGGTGAGTCGACTCTTCTGTCTTTTATCTTAATTTCCACACCGGTGAGTCGACTCTTCTGTCTTTTATCTTAATTTCCACACCGGTGAGTCGACTCCTCGTTCGTCTTTATTCGCGGCGGGGTCGGGAACTGATGCGGGGTTTGATTGACGGGTCGCGCGGCCGGATGTTCTGTTTGATGTTAAAGTTAAGTTTTAAATGCAAAACACGCAGACGCGACAGAATTAATACCCAATAATTAAAAAAAAAACTTTATTAATAAACCTTTATCTGTTAAAATGCTGACTCAGGTGAGCCGCACACACACCGTCAGCATCCACACCGTCCGCTGTCCATGTTCCTCCTCACTGGACCAACAGACCGACAGACAGACAGACTTTATTAATACAGCTGTTAAGCCTAATTATTTGCCTAAAGCTCATTAAAGATCCAGCAGGGGGATTATATAAGAATTGTACGGTCTGTTGCTCATCTGAACGTCTTTAGAGTAAAATAGGAGTTTGTTTTTGTCATCATTTCACCTTAAAGGTGCATCAGTGTAGATTGGACCTTGAGGGATCAACACTTGTGTTGTAGGATTTTTTTTTTCTCATTCAGAGACAAAGAGCTGCTTTAAAGAAAAAGAGTTACAGACGTTCAGCAGATGAAGCACCTGAGATTTCAGGATTTAAACGCTGTGCGTAAAAACCATGGATTTTAAATCATCAGGTAAAAACAAGAGGAACAGTTTGATAAGCTTGCCCCTCTGATCTGTATGATTGATTTAGTTCCTGTTGCAGAGTTTCTGTATTTATAAAGTTTTTAAAAAAAAAAAAAGACTGAAATGATAGAAATAAGAGGACAGCGCTGGGGGAACACATCCAGAACGTAGAGAACTGTTGGGCTCAGGGTTTCAGAAGAAGAATCGCAGCATGTGAAATACAGAGCGAGTCAAACAGCAGAACCGACAGATCCATCAGCAGGTTCTCTAAGCACATACCATAAAAAAGAACCCTATTAAACATCATCCGTCTGAAAAACAGCAAAGAACCATTACATTTATAAAGAACCATTACATTTATAAAGAACCATTACATTTATAAAGAACCATTAGATTTATAAAGAACCATTACATTTATAAAGAACCATTAGATTTATAAAGAGCCATTAGATTTATAAAGAACCATTACATTTATAAAGAACCATTACATTTATAAAGAACCATTAGATTTATAAAGAGCCATTAGATTTATAAAGAGCCATTAGATTTATAAAGAACCATTACATTTATAAAGAACCATTAGATTTATAAAGAACCATTACATTTATAAAGAACCATTACATTTATAAAGAACCATTAGATTTATAAAGAACCATTTTATCTGTGATTCAGAGAAGCTGAATCAGAACCGGGATATTATTTTAATTAATAACTTTTAAACACAGGGATCTTGATTAGGTTACTCGCGCACACACACACACACGCACACACACACACACACACACACACACACACACAGGCACATATTTGCAAAACGTGTTTAGTGACAGACCGTTCATACAGAAACAAACAATCAGACGAAGAGCTACAGACAGAAAGACAGAGACACAGAGAAAAGACAGTCAGCCCTATATGAGTGTGGACAGACAGACAGAGACACATACAGGAAGATACACACACACACACACACACACACACAGAACTAACTGCAATTAATTCACAGTAGAGTTCAGAAACTGGACACAGACAGAAAACTACAGACAGACAGACGGATGATTAAAAGTTTGACAGACAGACAGACGGACGGGTCAGTAGATAAACAGATGAAGCAGACAGACGGTCCAAAAATCTAATCAACCAAACGCTAGAAGTAACAGACCGATGGAGGACAAACTTTATTAGAGGAAATGTTTATTCAGTTCTGATTTCCAAATGTGATCCAACAAACCACCTCAGCCGACATCCCCATTAATAACATGATTTAATTGCGGTGTTAGAGGTGGGCCGTCCGGGTGGACGTTCATACGGAGCATGTTCCCAGTGGGTCTGGTTGTACGGGCGATGCTGTGTGATGTCACGTGTGTAAACACGTCAGATTGACCGATGTGCAGTTTCCGCAGAGTGCGTCGCAGTCCGGTCCGCTTCATAATCACATGCTTCTTGGAAGTGCGGGCCCGTGGACTCGGGGTCCCGTTTCGGCGGTCGAGATCGTTCAGAGTGGACAATGGAGTTGTTTTCCTGTCGCGAAGCCGCAGATCTGGCAACGTCAGGGCACAATGGCACCGGCGCGTCGTGAGGATCGGCCCGGGCCCTGCGTGATGAGCGCTGCCTCGCTGCTGCCGCGCTTCCTCGCTGCTGACTCGCCGCTGCCTCACTGCTGCCTCGCCGCTCGTGTAGCCACCACATGAGACGTCTTTGGACGCCCTGGCTGCTGACCAGTCGGAATCCTGTTTCAACTCTATCCCCGAACTTCCTCTCTCCATTTTTTTGGTCATCTCTAATTATAGACTTGGACTGAAATTAGAGGTTACGCCCCATCTGGGGCAGGACATATAAATGTTGCCATCTGTCCGCGATCTACGTTTGGATTAACAGGGGCATTTAAAGTACAAGAAAGACTTTTGCGCATTACACACACACCACACACACACACCACACACACACACGCACACACACACAGGTGCCAGAGGTTAAAAAAGGCTGCGGTTACAACTTTTCAAATTATAATTTCGAAAATAATAGCAGAATATGACTAGGACTATGACATCACAACATGACGAGCACATGACTGAAACAGAAATACGACATGGCAGTAAGAACGTCTGATACGTTTTTGGAGAAGATGAAGATGAAGATGATGATGATGATGTATGGATGGTGCGGTACAAAGACACGTAGTCATCTCTTCGTCACTACGTCTGTTAAAGAACGACGCGGGCGTCACAGGCAGGGCAGCTTCTGTGTTTGAGTCTCATCAGGAGGGTATTAGTTGAGCAGCAGGTCATCCTCCTCTTAATTACACCTTGGAAATCGGGATGATTTGCTGGCGGGAAGTAGGTGCAGGGGCTTCTAGGGAAGTGTAGGATTCGCGGCTTACTGTCCTATAATATTGCGCCCTGTGATGTGGGCTTTGTGTTCACCTAAACGCACACTGTTACCACTTTAGTACCACCAACGACGTGTGTGTGTGT
>JAFMOC010000357.1:255000-284248 GCA_019802505.1 Corydoras sp. C115 | reverse complement strand
ATGTATGTATGTATGTTCACGTTTCGTGTGCATACATATGTATGTATGTATGTATGTATGTTCACGCACGCGCACGCATACGCACACGAAACGTGAACATAAATACATACATACATACATACATACATACATACATACATACATACATACATGCATATATACATACATACATACATACATGAAACTTGAACATACGTGCATACGTGTGTACATACATATGTTCATGTTTTATGTATGTATGTATGTGCATATGTATGTATGTATGTATGTATATTCACATTTCGTGTGCGTATGTATGTATGTATATGTATGTATGTATGTATGTATGTATGTTCACGTTTCGTGTGCGTATGTATGTATGTATGTATGTTTTTCATGCTCATATGTGTTGTATGTATGTATGTATGTATGTATGTATGTTCACATTTCGTGTGCGTATGTATGTATGTATGTATGTATGTATGTATGTATGTATGTTGTTCACGTTTCATGTGCGTATGTATGTATGTATGTATGTTGTTCACGTTTCATGTGCATATGTATGTTGACGTTTCGTGTGCATATGTATGTATGTTTCATGCTCATATATTTTCATATATGTATGTATGTATGTATGTATGTTTCATGCTCATATGTGTTGTATGTATGTATGTATGTTTACGTTTTGTGGGCATATGTATGTGCGTATGGAACATGAACGTGAACGTGTGAACATGAACTGTGAACATGAAAAGTGAACGTGTGGACATGAAAAGTGAACGTGTGAACATGAAAATTGAACATGAAAATGAATGTGTGTACATGAAAAGTGAACGTGTGAACATTAACGTGTGAACCTGTGTGAATGTGAGAAGTGAATGTGTAAACATGAAAAGTAAATGTGTGAACATGGAAAGTGAACGTGTGAACATGAAATGTAAAATGTGAACATGAAAAGTGAACGTGTGAACATGAAAAGTGAACGTGTGAACATGAAAAGTGAACGTGTGAACATGAAAAGTGAACGTGTGAACATGAAAAGTGAACATGAAAAGTGAACGTGAACATACACGTGAAAAGTGAATGTGTGAACATGAAAAGTAAACGTGTGAACATGAAAAGTGAACGTGTGAACACGAAAAGTGAACGTGTGAACATGAAAATGAATGTGTGTACATGAAAAGTGAACGTGTGAACATACACGTGTGAACATGAAAAGTGAACGTGTGAACACGAAAAGTGAACGTGTGAACATGAAAATTGAACATGAAAATGAATGTGTGTACATGAAAAGTGAACGTGTGAACATTAACGTGTGAACCTGTGTGAATGTGAGAAGTGAATGTGTAAACATGAAAAGTAAATGTGTGAACATGGAAAGTGAACGTGTGAACATGAAATGTAAAATGTGAACATGAAAAGTGAACGTGTGAACACGAAAAGTGAACGTGTGAACATGAAAATGAATGTGTGTACATGAAAAGTGAACATGTGAACGTGTGAACAACATACACGTGTGTGAACATGAAAAGTGAACGTGTGAACACGAAAAGTGAACGTGTGAACATGAAAAACGTTGAACATGAAAAGTGAATGTGTGTACATGAAAAGTGAACGTGTGAACATGAACGTGAACGTGTGAACATGAAAAGTGAACGTGTGAACATGAAAAGTGAATGTGTGAAACATGAAAAGTGAACGTGTGAAGTGAATGTGTGAACATGAAAAGTAAAAGTGTGTGAACATGAAAAGTGAACATGAAAAGTGTGAACATGAAAAGTGAACGTAAAAAAAGTGAATATGTGAACATGAAAAGTGAACGTGTGAACATGAAAAGTGAACGTGTGAACATGAAAAGTGAACGTGTGAACATGAAAAGTGAACATGAAAAGTGAACGTGTGAACATGAAAAGTGAACGTGAACATGAAAAGTGAACGTGTGAACATGAAAAAACGTGTGAAACGTGAAAAGTGAACATGAAAAGTGAACGTGTGAACATGAAAAGTGAATATGTGAACATGAAAAGTGAACATGAAAAGTGAACGTGTGAACATGAAAAGTGAACGTGTGAACATGAAAAGTGAATGTGTGAACATGAAAAGTGAACATGAAAAGTGAACGTGTGAACATGAAAAGTGAACGTGTGAACATGAAAAGTGAACGTGTGAACATGAAAAGTGAACGTGTGAACATGAAAAGTGAACATGAAAAGTGAACGTGTGAACATGAAAAGTGAATGTGTGAACATGAAAAGTGAACGTGTGAACATGAAAAGTGAACGTGTGAACATGAAAAGTGAACATGAAAAGTGAACGTGTGAACATGAAAAGTGAACATGAAAAGTGAACGTGTGAACATGAAAAGTGAACATGAAAAGTGAACGTGTGAACATGAAAAGTGAACGTGTGAACATGAAAAGTGAACATGAAAAGTGAACGTGTGAACATGAAAAGTGAACGTGTGAACATGAAAAGTGAACGTGTGAACATGAAAAGTGAACGTGTGAACATGAAAAGTGAACATGAAAAGTGAACGTGTGAACATGAAAAGTGAACGTGTGAACATGAAAAGTGAACGTGTGAACATGAAAAGTGAACATGAAAAGTGAACGTGTGAACATGAAAAGTGAACATGAAAAGTGAACGTGTGAACATGAAAAGTGAACATGAAAAGTGAACGTGTGAACATGGAAAGTGAACGCGAAATGTGAACGTTTTTTCATGTGCGCATGTTCATTTTTCACGCACACACACACACACACACACACACACAGCAGCCTGTCGAGTGTGTGTGTGTGTGTATGGATGTATTATAGATTTTGTATACGCTGCAGTGAGGAGGAGAATCTTTAAATGCATGTTCAGTAGCTGCAGCTGCATGAACCATACCTGTTCAATATAAATGAGCAGCAGAGCATCAGCACTGAGGAGAACGTTCCCGAGGAGAACGTTCCGGAGCAGAATGTTCCAGAGGAGAACGCCATTAAACGCACCGCAGCAGCAGACAGTCGGAAATAAGAACGCCGTCCTTCTGGATTTTGTCTTTGTGTGTAAAGCATACGGTCTGCTGTGTTTGAGCGCCGTGTCCGGTCCTGTTGGACCCGCACTGTGACGTTGTTCTCAGGGGTTTAATTATTTCCTGCCCCTGTTACATCCCCTGATTACATCATCTAACGAAGCCTGCGTTTGTTCTTACCCCATGCTAATTAGTTGACCTTAAAAGACAGAGCAACTAAACAGGGGTGTTTTATTCACAACCTTTCTGATTTAAGTCTTTTATTTAGGTCTCACACACACGTATCACCAGGTAACGATGTGGTTCTTCTGTAATCACCTGCAACGTCACATCAAACGTTTACATCGTTATGTAAATGTCTTGCTGTAGCTCGTTACATTAGCATTTGGTCGTTAAGCAAACGCTTTCATCCAAAGACACTCACAGGTTTCCCAACATGACGCCCGGGGTCAGAACACCGGAGGCAATGAGGGCAACACTGATAACATATATGAACCTTTAACCTTCAGATTAATAACCCAACAGCCAAACCACAGAGCGCCCTCTTCTGTAAGAGTAAAGAACTTACAGAATAAGTTATAGAATAATAGAGTAGAATGAATGTTTGCGGCAGGACATTAAAATAAAGAGGAATGAACGTGGTGTGTTTGCATTGTGTTTGAAGAATGACAACATGAACCAGAGATAAATCAGACATTTAATGAGACACTGAGACGTCTTCTGTCTTCTGTCCACCGTCTTCTGGTCAGGAGTTCAGAAACACCATAAATAAAATACTGACGACAAAGAACAGACGCAAAGTTCAGTGTTTATTCATCCATTGAATTCCACCTAATCCTCTTTTTGTTCATGGGTGGGGGGGGGGTTGATGTTTCCCCATGCCCACCCAGGGGAGAAGATACACACAGGACAGGGCACCTATCTACTAATCAATCACTTTGCGCACACACACACTTTATAGAACAACTTACAGCATTCGATTCACCTTGAACGCTTGAATTCACTCTTTGCACGGTGGGAGGAAACTGGAGAACCCGGAGGATACCCATGTGGACACAGCCTGAACGGGTCGGGTTCGGGGCTCTTCACCTTCTAAAATCCAGCATCAACGTACGAACATCATGCATGGTGTGGGCAGTTATTCCTCTTCCTCTTATCTTCCCATAGAGTTGTTATTATTATCAAGATAACTGATTAACAACATATAAATAAGAACCGAGAGGAACCGGCGCAGGGGCAACCCTGCAGAACCAGATGTTAACCGCCCAACCTTCTGCCGTGTCGGCATCCCGCGCTACACTTACTAATAATCCTGTTTTAATTAATATTAATAAACTGCGTACTTTACCTCCATCAGTTCAGAGTGAGAGCTGTAACTGCTGCAGGTTGATCCACAGGGGTGCTTTTACTTTTTCTCACAGTGCACTACTGTAGTGATGTGTGCACTCTTTCTGGAGATGCAGTGTGTTAAACTGACCCTCAGTTGCAGTCCATCATCTCTACACTTTATAAAACACCGTGTACCTTCAGTTTTCAGCCCCATCGCTCTCAGCGCTGAGAATTCAGGCGCCTCCCACAGTCTAAAACATGGATTCAAGGTAAATTGAACGCTCTAAATTGCCCCATATAGTGTTTGTGTGTATTTCCAGTGATCTATTGACGCCCTGTTCTGGGTGTATCTGCCCAGCGCAAACGTTCTCCTCTGGATGGTCATGGGAGATTAAGCAGAATATAATGAATAAACTAATAAACGATTTTACTACTAAACCTATAAAGTTATTGTATATGATGAATATTATAGAATTGTGTATCTATAGTATTGTGTGTAGTATAGTGTAGTATAGTATAGTATAGTATAGTATAGTATCTACACGCTCATGCGCTCCTGTCTGAAGGTGGAGGTAAGCTGATGCAGTTTTATTGGGAATTCACAGATCAATCACACTTCAATACAACAGAGGCACAGTGGCTTAGTGGTTGGCATGTTCTCCTCTCAGCACTAGGGATTCCCGGTTTGAATCCCAATCTGGGTGGAGTTTGAATGTCTTCCCCGTGTCAGCGTGGGTTTCTTCTGGGTTCTCCGGTTTCCTCCAAAAACATGGATCAAGTCAATTGAGTTCGCCAAATTGCCCCATATAGAGTGTGTCTGTGTGAGTGAGTGAGTGTGTGCCCAGTGCCCTGATTGGTGTCCTGTCCTGGGTGTATCTGCCCAGCGCACGAAACCCCCCCCCGCGACCCTAATATAGGATAAAGCAGAAGATAATGGATGAATGGAAGGAACTGCAACAACACACTGGTTCCTCAAACGAATCAGATGAACAAGTGTCTGTAGAACCAGAGACCTGAATTAGAGACAGAGAGAGAGAGAGAGAGATAGAGAGAGAGACATGTTAAAGAACAACGGGCGTAATGCTGATGAAGACGTTAATTAAATATCAGAACATGCTGCTACCTGAACCCTGTAACCCAGTGACGAGAAACCAGCTGATTAAATAAAATGAGCTGAATTCAGGATCCTGCTGCAGGCAGATAAAAGATCAGTGAACAACATGGGAGATGATGATGATGATGATGATGATGATGATGAAGAGCATGACTAAGTGAGATAGTGAGGTTAAAAATCAAGAACGTATGAAATTAAACCCGCAACCCGGTTTAGTATGTTCTCCTCTCAGCACTACGGATTTCTGGTTCGAATACCCATCTGGATGGAGTTTGGAGTTTCCATGTTCTCCCCGTGGGTTTCAGGTTCTCCGGTTTCCTCCCACAGTCTAAAAACATGGATCAAGGTTAATTGAATCCTCCAAATTGCCCCATATAGAGTGTGTCTGTGTGAGTGAGTGTGTGCCCAGCGATAGATTGGCGTCCTGTCCTGGGTATATCTGCCCAGCGCCCGAAACGTTCTCCCCTGGATGGGCATGGGGAACCCCCCCGCGACCCTAATAGAGGATAAAGCAGAAGATGATGAATGAATGAATTATATACATAAATATAAATATATATAAACGGTTTGATGTTAAATGAACGGATGTTTAATCTGAAGTTCATTGCAGAAAAAAGAAATCTGAATCCGCTGATGGAATATTAATAATTTTATTTGATTTGAATCGTGTTTACCACAAGCTTTTTTTTTTTTTTTTTTTAATAATTCCGTTCTGACGCATTCCGAATAAAAACACGCCCCCTCAAAGACAGACGGACGGGTTCCTGAAACAGCACTCTGAATAATGAATCTGATAATAAACTAATAATAATAAACTAATAAATTAATAAACTAATAAATTAATAACGCTTCATTCATGCAGCTGTTCTCACGTTCCTGTACACGGTCCCGCAGCTCAGTCCGTACGTCGATCGGACATCGCGTCCGAGGGCAGTAATGGGAACTGCGATGTGTGCGGCTCACTCACGGCATGTCTCTCTATTTTTAGTTATTAGTTTAGTATTTCAAAGAAACTTAATCAGCGGATTGACTTTGTGTTAAACGCATGTCCTTCACATGCAGACCACAAGCTCCAGAGACGTGCTCGTCCTGTAAGAGGACGCGTCAAACATCAGAACCGGATACGCAATTAGGGACCAGCAGAGTGGGGGGGAGGGGGGGGGGTAAGTTATTGAAACCTATAGTATGTCAGAGCAGAGGAGATTGGCAGGTGGAGAACATGCTGTTAATGTGAGATAGGCCGTGTTAAATGAAACCTCACTCCGGTTCTGCAGCCCTCACTGACGCCAGAGCACCAATTACAATAAAATCAATTAATTAATCAATACAGATCACAAAACAGTAACAAACTGCACAGGTTCACACAAGGTTTAATGCAAATGAAATGTCGTTTCTGTAAAATAAAGACGTTGATGGAAACACACTGACTGAGCCAGGCGTTTAAATAAGAACCAATCGATCTGTTCTGATCAATCACAGCTGAAGTACAACTTTCAGAACGGGAAACACGCGGAATTCTGTTTGATTGTGGTTATTTCATGTTTGGGGAGATGGAAAGTGTGTGTGTGTGTGTGTGTGTGTGTACATGCTGAAGGCTGAAGGTCCTGATGTTCTCTCTCAGTGGTGATCAGAGGACGTGTGGATCTCTGCTGCAGCCAACAGTGATCATCTGTTACAACCTCTAATCCAAATGTTGGAACATTTAAGGAGGAAAAGACCGAAAGTCTGATCTGTAAATCTGACTTACTGACAAAGTTACCAAAAAAAAACAACTTCCCATGTTTGTTCTGACCAAACTCTGACCAAAGTTCATCAAATATTCAGTTTCTCGAGCTTAAAATACTGAACATGAGAAGATCTCTGAGCCTACAACTCACAACCTTTACACAGAAATCTCCGTTCATTAAGATCCATAACGGACAGCACCGTTAACGACGAGCGCCCCTCGACAATTACAATACGACTTCATTTACAAACGGTCACTTTCATCTAAAGCAACTTAAAAATACTACCTTTGCTGAGGCCTTGCTCAAAGGCCCTCACTGGTAACGTGGATGGACATGGGATTTGAACCCCCAACCTTCAGACTGATAGTTCAACACTAGGTCGAACAGCAAGATCCTACTGTGATCTTGATAATAATAAAAAAAAAGGGGGGGGGGCATCAAATAACAATCAGGTTTGATGAATTTTAGTTGGTTTTCTGCAGAACTTCTGACTGTAATGTTCTTATTTGTAAGTCGCTTTGGATAAAAGCGTCGGCTGAACAACTAAATGTAAATTTAATAGCAACATGGACTCAGCAGTATTTAAAATCCGACTCTACCGTAACACCAGCTGCCTCGACTTACACACAGAGTCCTAAACTGAAACAGCGCAAAATAATCTGTACTCACGCTCATCTCGCCCTAAAGACAGCGTACAGACCAAAGACTAAAGCTAAAGACTGCATTCTCAATGCACAAAAATAAAAAATAAAAAACATCCGAGTTCTGGCCATCTGCTGATATTTACCTTATAAGGTCGTTTCCTCTTTGATGTGTCCGATCTGTTTGGTGGTGATGGGGTGGGTCGATCTTTAACCCTTGATTTGCCGTCACATCAAAGTTGAGATCTATTGAGAAGAGCTCTGAGTTAAACCAGGACTTTCAGCTTCTAGAGTGCACACACACACACACACACACACACACACACACACACACTGTACAGGCTGAATTTATTTTACCAACGTTAATGTGTGTGTGTGTTGGAGGGAGGGGGCTGTAATAATAACCCTGAGCGACTAACCCTCTCTTATGTTTCAGAACTTGTGCATGTGTTCTTTGTGCTTCTGTGTTTTTTTTCCTCTGAATTTAAAGACTTAACCCTTTGCGAGGCTGTGGGCTGATTAACCGTCTCAATGTCAGGGGTGTGACCATGTCTGAGAATCGTTAGAAATCTTTTAATTAGCAGATTTTCCGCACAAGTTTAATTTCTCATAACGCTGAAGTTTACAGATCAGTTTATTGTTTTTTTTTATTTATTTCATTCCTTCAGCCATCGGATCAACCTTCAGCTCGGACATTTCGCACGCATGACGCTACGGTCAGGAGATCCTTCATCCAAATCCCCAAACTTAAGAGTTAAACCCCGATCTGTTCGTTAAATCAAGACAAATTAACATAATTAATGTATTCATAGGTCCTCTTCTGCAGCAGAGTGCAGATCAGCCGATCCTAAACTCATCCATCCATTATCTTCAGCTTTATCCTCTATTAGGGTTGGGGGGGGGGGGTTCCTCATGCCCATCCAGGGGAGAACGTTTCGGGCACTGGGCAGATACACCCAGGACAGGGGGGCAATCTATTGCTGGGCACACACTCACTCACACAGACACACTCTATATGGGGCAATTTGGAAAACTCAATTGACTTGATCCATGTTTTTGGACTGTGGGAGGAAACCGGAGAACCCGGAGGAAACCCACACGGACACGGGGAGAACATGGAAACTCCAACCAAATTTCCCCATATAGAGTGTGTATGTCTGTGTGAGTGAGTGTGTGCCCGGTGATAGATTGGCGCCCTGTCCTGGGTTCCCGGTTTGAATCGCCATCTGGGTGGAGTTTCCATGTCCTCCCCGTGTCCACGTGGGTTTCCTCCGGGTTCTCCGGTTTCCTCCCACAGTCCAAAAACATGGATCAAGTCGATCGAGTTCTCCAAATTGCTCCATATAGAGTGTGTGTGTGTGAGTGAGTGTGTGTCCAGCGATGGATTGGCGTCCTGTCCTGGGTGTATCTGCCCAGCGCCCGAAACGTTCTCCCCTGGATGGGCATGGGGAACCCCCCCCCCCACGACCCTAACAGAGGACAAAGCGGAAGATAATGGATGAATGTAAGGTTTGTCGTTGACAAGTTTATGATGTCATGAGTATCTGACCACATGGACATAACGCACATCAGTCCTGAAACATCTTAAGTACAAATAAATAGCCATGTGATCATCAGTCCCACTGCTTCTCAGATCTGCAAAGAAAAAAAATCAGAAAGAAGTCCATGTCCATCGATTAAGTCCAACTTTAAACCATTTGCAGAACATTACAGTACAGTTCTCTTTTTAGAACCTGCAGGGTGAACTCGATGGTTGAAGGAATGAAAGCATAGAGGGGGGAGGGGGGGGGGGGTTCCTGATTTGTTTTGTCCACTGAATATAAAGTGTGTGTTCTTTTAAAGGTGACCAGTGCGGTGACTGATAACGCCCATCATTAGTCAGGAGAGGCTGTCGAGTTGGAAAATTGGAATATAAAGCTACGAGCTGAGGCTCAGATTTGCATATAGATTATAATAAGCACGGCCTCTCCACTCGTAATGCCCACCGGGAAGCGGGATTAATATTTGATAAGCTCACGGGCTCGTTTTAAAAAAAACGGTTTGAAACTCAGACTGAACTTTGTTGCTCACCATTGAAGAACGTTCTTACGCAGCTTTGTTTTTTGTAATTTTTTTTTTTCATGCAAAAATCATGCGGCCAATTTGTCGATGTAAGTGACCTGTACTACGTGGCTTATCTTATTTAACCATCCATTCTGTCAGGGTTAGGGGTTAGACTTTTAACATGTAGCACTGTTTGTATTTAACACTCAGTAAAAATAACCTGACTAACAGCTAATTATAACGTTAATGAGTTTGTATGATTCAGTTCTTTTTCTTTTCTTTTTTTTTATAAGTAAAGCTACATTAGATCAAAGAGCAGTCAGAATAACATGCTAAATAGTTCCAGTTACTAACTAAACTTCAACTAACCTTATGATGCTTTAATAATAATAATAATAATAATAATAAATATGCTGCTGTCTCTCTGCACCCCCCGCAGCCCTGTCAGGTTCTAATCTCCGTGTCCTGTCTCTTTCTTGTCCTAGGAGGTGAACTAGTGTTGCCTATAATAACTGTGGACTCCCTAGATCCCCCTTCAGTGGCAACGCGCTACCCCGTTATCCCTCCGCCCCCTACATACCACCCCTTCCTTACACTTCTCGAAACCACTAAAGAGTCCCTGACCCCGTCCACGGGTCACGTGCCGTGTTCGCTGGACCAGGAGGACTGCGAGGAGAACATGGAGGTGTCCGCCTACGGCTCGGGAGAGATGACGGAGACGGATGACGAGGACTATTATAAAAACTCGGCCCTCGTCACCGATCGGACCGTCCTCCCGCCGCCGCCCGCCGTGGCGGAGAGCCCGCGTGGCGATCGCCACTTCACACGCCACCCGCCCGACTCCCGGCAGCCCTTGCTCCCCTCCAGCCCCACCCAGACCCCGCCCAAACTCAAACCCGGCATCAACAGCGGTCCCAACATCCCGGCGGGCAAAATGAACACCCGCGATCAGGTCCTCCTGCCGCCCATCCAGCCCTCCGGAGACCCAGAGCACGGCGGGCGCCACAGGCACATCCCCGGTATAACCAACCCTCCCGTTTTTCCCACCACAGAGCCTTCCAATGCAGACCGGGGTCCCCCGGGGGCAGTGGAGGTGATCCGGGAGTCCAGTAGCACCACGGGCATGGTGGTGGGCATCGTCGCCGCCGCCGCCCTCTGCATCCTCATCCTCCTCTACGCCATGTACAAGTACCGCAACCGCGACGAGGGCTCGTACCAGGTCGACCAGAGCCGCAACTACATCAGCAACTCGGCCACGCAGAGCAACGGCACGCTGGTGAAGGAGAAGCAGACGGGCAACTCCAAAACCAGCACCAAGAGCAAGAAGAACAAAGACAAGGAGTATTACGTCTGAGATCGGGCGCGACCCGGCGGGAGGAGGACACCGAAAGAGAGAGGGGGGGGTGGGGTGGGGGGGGGAGGACGACTTAAGATCCGGTGTTTGTTGCTCCTCACGTTTTTATTTCTACGCTCTGACTGGGAACCCGACCACCTGACGGAACCTCCCCTCACCTTTCAAAACTCCCGCTTCGGTTTTGTGGACGTCCGCGCCGCACCGGACCGGGGTTCCGTTTAGACGCCTCCATCACGTAGACTTACAACCAGAAACAACAAAAAAAACAGGAACATGGTACATTTTCTTGTAGTTTAAATTCATCGGTAGTTTCCGCCGCCGGTCTGCGGCTGGTTTTGTAAATATCAGTGACGGCTTCTCGAAAGCGGTTCTAACACGTGCCAAGTCCCGACGTTCTCCGACGCCACACCTTCAAGTGTCCCGACCGCGGGGACGTCTTGGGAAGCGGGATGGAGGCGTTGTGCAGTCATGCCGCTCCAGATACTGCCAAACCATCCAACACGCCGGGTCCAATCCGCCGCCTCGGATCGTGCTCGGCCTCTCCACCCCTCTCTCTCTCTCTCGCTCGTCCGCTCACTCCGTCCGGCGTCTCGATCTCCTCTCCTTGTCTTTGGAGCTCAGGAGCTGATGCAAGCCAACTTCTGCTGTGTCTGAAGCATGTAGTATTCATTTATGAAAAAGAGACAATAACTATTCTGTGGAGTTTGAGATAAAATATAAAGAAAAAGAAAAAACAAGAAAAAAAAAAACTAAAAAAAACTAAAAAAGACGTTTGAAACATTTACCCAACACGATGTGAGAACTCCACCCTGGTTGCTCTGTTCGACGCTCCGAGGCCAAACCACCCGACTGTTCTTGGTTCCGGCAGATGTTTCCCCCACTCATTCTGAGGGGAGCGTTTCTTCAGGACCCCGAACCCTGTTCATGAAAAACGGACATGACGAGACATTTCACAGACCTCCACGCGTCCTGTAGACTCATATCGATGTAGACGACCGAAAGGAAGGGACCTCACGGAACAGCGAGTGCGTTGGGTGAAAAGCGTTTGTCCCCCGCTTTGATCTGAAGCGAGTTCCTTCATCGCCTCTGAATTAACGGACCAAACCGAGTTACCAGCGTTAAAAAAAAAACAAA
Source organism: Corydoras sp. C115 (assembly GCA_019802505.1). Taxonomy (NCBI): domain Eukaryota; kingdom Metazoa; phylum Chordata; class Actinopteri; order Siluriformes; family Callichthyidae; genus Corydoras; species Corydoras sp. C115. The sequence continues at coordinate 271,911 of JAFMOC010000357.1, read as the reverse complement.
AAAACAACCCACAGCTGGAGGACAGGAGGAGTGCAGATGTTCCACGTCCGGTTCGCGTGATCGTTCCCTCATTCTTTTGTATTTTGTCATGAACTCAGAGAAACTGACGAACAATGGAACGAGGTCGAGGGATTCGGACAGACGGACCGCGGCGACCCCTGAGGGGACGTCCAGCACGACGCTCTCTGAGGAGATCAGACTTTAGAATCAAAGAAACGAAGACGTCTGAAGATCCGGACCTCCACGAGACCACGTGGTTTTTCAACTTTCATCCCAACTTAGAGAACTAATACTAAAAACGCACAGTGACACCCACCCCCACAATCCACCACCCTACCACCCTAACCCCCCCCCCCCCCCCATCAGCCAGCCCCTCCTGTTTGTTGGGAACTCGTAATTTGGTTAATGAAGCAAACGTTCCCTTAACGTGAGACCACCGTCACGGCGCATCACAAAGTCGCATCATTTTATAAAAACACAGCGTTTACAGACTGCAGCCGTCCCGTCCGTCAGCGGGTCAGCGGCGGCGCTCATGGGTGAGTGAGTGGGTGAGTGAGTGGGTGAGTGCAGGTCATCCTCAGCCTTTGGTTTAATTTGATTTGGACTCGACTCGCACCCCGTCCGCAGGCCGTCCCCCCCCCCCTCCCCGCGCCCTCCTGTTCTTTCTAAATGTTCTTGTAAAGTGTTCCAGTGAGATGAATCTAAATGTGTATATTAACAGAAGGGAATAAAATTGGTTATATACTTCTTACTCCTCTGTCCTGTCTTCATTCTGCTAAAGAGATGAAACGGAACCCCGACTCACTAAACTAAACGACATCCATCTTTCAGCCGGATAATAATCTCCATGCCCCTCAGATTAAGAGCACAAGATCAAAACAAACCCCCGAGTCTTTAAGTGCAGGTTGCTGTAAACGTTCTCATTCCCCTGCTGGACACAGAAGGAACTGCAGTCTAACTTTTTACATAGAGGATGAAATTTGCAGATTTAGGATTTGGGATCTTCAGCTCTAAATCTGATGAACATACAGATTATAGTCTGGAATCACCATGAAACACAATCAAACGCACACTGCGCAGCACCGACCCCTGAGGAAACATCTCTACATTATTAACCACCTTCAGCATTATAAAGCTACATTTAATTCTCGTCGTTTTTAATACTCCACGTACTTTAGTCCCATTTAAATCAGCAGAACCACCACAGAGCAGGTCATATTTGGGTGGTGGATGATTCTAAGCACTGCAGTGCCACTAAGGAGGTTGTGTGTTTAAAAGCACCACCACCAGGCTGCTGCACAACCACCTCAGTGCCTCTGCGGGGCTGAATAATACAACACCCTGTAAACATGTCACCAGCATCCTGTGATTACTTATAAATGAATAGAGGATGAAGAACACAAGCCATGCAGCAACCTAACATACGGTCTCCACAAGGTGGCGCTGTAAGGTGGAGTCAGTACAGACTCTAACCATACCAGTGCATTATAAACCATATAGATCAATACAACTGCAAACAGGGACGGCACGGTGGCTTAGTGGTTTGGCACGTTCTCCTCTCAGCACTAGGGGTTCCCGGTTCAAATCCCCATCTGGGTGGAGTTTCCATGTTCTCCCCGTGTCCGCGTGGGTTTCCTCCGGGTTCTCCGGTTTCCTCCCACAGTTCCTCCTTGAGTTCTCCAAATTTCCCCATATAGAGTGTGTGTGTGAGTGAGTGTGTGTCCAGTGATAGATTGGCGTCCTGTTCTGGGTGTATCTGCCCAGCGCCCGAGATGTTCTCCCTTGGATGGGCATGGGGAACCCCCCCCCGCGACCCTAATAGAGGATAAAGCGGAAGATAATGGATGAATGAATGAATGGTCATTAGAGCAGAACATGGGGGCAGGTGGTGGATGGCACGCTCACTCGTCCTCTCTGTGGTTGGTTGTAGATGCAGACAGGCTCAGTTTAGGTGGAGAACACCGATATTTAAATGCCGTCAGTAAAATGCAGAGCTGTGAATCCTCTCTATAAAAAAGTTCTTTACTCACCAAAAAAACAACGAAACCAGCAGCTTCCAGAACCGCGAACCTCCGAGAGACGACCACCTCCATCACAAGGTTTGTTTCAAAACTGTAAAAACATAAACCATTATTATTAATAATCAATATTTAAGCGATAATGCAGCAGCTTCCACATTTACACTCTGTTCTCTGTTCATGAGCTTCACTAACGGCATTTGGTTTTTGCACATTTACAGATTTCAGCTCGATTTATTTTTATTTCTTCGCACAAACCGGACCAGGAACCTTAACGTTACTTAAAAAGTAAAGATCCAAAAGGAAACAGCAGACAGATCTCTGAACGTACTGATCAGTGATCATTAAACGTTCAAAAAGTGATTTTTCTGTGATTTACAGTAAAAGGCCTAGACGTGGTTCATAAGAGACGTCCATTAATATTTAAAAAAAAGGAATCATTTATAATTGAAACTGCTTTATTTTGCTGAATGATTTAAAAGTATTACATTTACATTTAGTCATTCAGCTGACGCTTTTATCCAAAGCGACTTACAGATGAGAACATTACAGTCAGAAGTTCTGCAGAAAACCAACTGCACTGTAAATTCATCAAACCTGATCGTTATTTGATGCTGCGCCACCCCCCCCTTTTTTTTTTTTTTTTTTTACAACAGGTTTTTGTTAAAGAGATGCGTCTTCAGTAGTTTCTTAAAGCCGCTCAGTGATTATTACGGACAGAGTTGGGAAGATCGTACTATCATGTTGCAGTGGTGAACGCCACGGAGTGAGAATCAGCTCCTCGGTGAGGTGGAACCACCAGGGGGCGATCATCACTGGAGCGAAGTGAACGAGTCGGAGTGTGTTTTGAAAAGATAGAGTGAAGGTCGGAGGGGCCAGATCCAGAGATGGTTCTGTATGCCAGAGTCAGTGACTTGTACTGAATGCAGCAGCTACAGGGAGACAATGGAGGGACATGAGGGATGGAGGGACATGAGGGATGGAGGGACATGAGTGATGGAGGGACATGAGTGATGGAGGGACATGAGCGATGGAGGGACATGAGCGATGGAGGGACATGAGCGATGGAGGGACATGAGTGATGGAGGGACATGAGTGATGGAGGGACATGAGTGATGGAGGGACATGAGCGATGGAGGGACATGAGCGATGGAGGGACATGAGCGATGGAGGGACACGAGCGATGGAGGGACACGAGTGATGGAGGGACACGAGTGATGGAGGGACACGAGTGATGGAGGGACACGAGTGATGGAGGGACACGAGTGATGGAGGGACATGAGTTTGCTTGGGCTGGTTAAACACGAGTCGGGCTGCAGAGTTCTGAATCAGTTGAATAGAGTTTTTAATTAGTTGTATTAATATTAAACATTATCAGATGCAGATCAGTCTCAACAGTTTAGTTTTTTTGGACACCGTTATAAACAGTAGATATAAATGCTGCCATTATTTGTTTAAAAGGCTAGAACCATAATAAAAATTTACACTCTAATTCTTTGGACATTTTTTTTTCTTCTGGGGGAGGACAAAGACAAAGACTGAACCAAAGCCGTACTTCATACTATTGTTCCATCAAACTGAACCTTAAACCATCATCATCATCATGTCCCCATTACGTCATGAAAACCTGTAAACAAATCCTGCACATGTCCACCCCACACATACAGGACGGAGACATCTCCCTGAGCGTCATGCCTTTATATTCTCAGCTGCGTTGGTAGCTCACATATTTATGAAGCCACTCCTGATGTGTTATTCATACTGATGCTGAGAACAAACATCAGACCTGAGTTTTTAAACACACCCGTCCCCCGTCCCCCCCCCCTCCCGTCCCCTCCCCAAAAGACCACGGCAGGCTTCACATCTGACGGCCGTCCAACGTGGCAGCGTCTGATGTGAGGGCTGCTTTCAGATCAGTGCTTTAAATATATCAAAGTGTCCCGTGATCCTGAAACGCCAGCGTTCTGGTGCCAGTCACTACGGGACGCGCCGCGGTTGACGGATGTAACGGCGCGTCCTAGTGGGCATGACACACATACATCCCCTCATTTACAAGTCTAATGGAGGAGTCTCCAGCCTTCGGGGCGTTAAAAAAAGGAAACCGACTCCGAGACTGTCGAACCTGAGAGCGGGATTCCTCGACGGGAAGTGGGAAGCGCATCGTCCCCCCGCCGGGCGACTGGACGAGGGACAAACGGGACCGAAGCGAGGTGATGGAGGTGAACAGGTTGGATGTGATGGGACTGTGTGGAGAGGAAGTGATGACGGAGACAAATCCCCGCCGTATCCCAACATCCATCCACACGGAGACCTGCGTCAGTGCGCCCGCTGCACTCCTCTGCCAGCACCGTTGCCATGGAAACAAGGGCCTGGCCTATGGAAACGCGTTCAGTTCGAAAGGGTTCTGCGGGCGCCGGGCGGAGAATTAGAGAGACGTGATGATGAAGCGGAACAAAACTCACGAAGCACCAACAGTTCTGACCAGAGACGTCCTCCACCAGAGCGGGTCTGCCGACCCCAGAGACGTGCTCCACCGGAGCGGGTCCGCCAACCCAGAGACGTCCTCCACCAGAGCGGGTCCGCCAACCCAGAGACGTCCTCCACCAGAGCGGGTCTGCCGACCCCAGAGACGTGCTCCACCGGAGCGGGTCCGCCAACCCAGAGACGTCCTCCACCAGAGCGGGTCCGCCAACCCAGAGACGTCCTCCACCAGAGCGGGTCTGCCGACCCCAGAGACGTGCTCCACCGGAGCGGGTCCGCCAACCCAGAGACGTCCTCCACCAGAGCGGGTCCGCCAACCCAGAGACGTCCTCCACCAGAGCGGGTCCGCCGACCCCAGAGACGTCCTCCACCGGAGCAGGTCCGCCGACCCCAGAGACGTCCTCCACCTGAGCGGGTCCGCCGACCCCAGAGACGTCCTCCACCGGAGCGGGTCCGCCGACCCCAGAGACGTCCTCCACCAGAGCGGGTCTGCCAACCCCAGAGACGTCCTCCACCGGAGCTGGTCCGCCGACCCCAGAGACGTCCTCCACCAGAGCGGGTCTTCCAACCCCAGAGACGTCCTCCACCAGAGCGGGTCTTCCAACCCCAGAGACGTCCTCCACCAGAGCGGGTCCGACAACCCAGAGACGTCCTCCACCAGAGCGGGTCCTCCAACCCAGAGACGTCCTCCACCAGAGCGGGTCGTCCGACCCAGAGACGTCCTCCACCGGAGCGGGTCCGCCGACCCCAGAGACGTCCTCCACCGGAGCGGGTCTGCCGACCCCAGAGACGTCCTCCACCGGAGCGGGTCTGCCGACCCCAGAGACGTCCTCCACCAGGTAGAACAATCAAAGATCCAAGTTCGAGACGCTGCTCATTGGACAGGTGAGTCAGTGTGGAGTCAGCATGTCCTCCCTGTACCTGAGCGTGGTGTCCGCCCACAGTTTAAAGACATACTGATGGGTACACGAGTTGTCCCTCTGATTATGGTCGAGGAACGCCATCCCCCTCCAAATCTACGGGTACAGAGTATCCAAAGGACATGACCGAATAGATAGCATGCACACACACACACACACACACACACACACACACACACACACACACACACACACACACACACACACACCTTTAACCTCAAAGACGTGAACAAAAGCTGCTGTAATTAACTGAAGTGACCCAAACGAGCCTCCACCCTGACGCACGGAGCCGATTCGTTCCAGCAGCTGTCAGTCAAACGACATCGATTCAGTGTGCAGTAACATCAGGACTCTTAAAGCCCCGCCCCGCCCCACCCCACCCCGCCCTCTCTGCACTGCACTGCAGGAGTGAGTGAGCGGGGCGCACAATTACTCACATCCACATCGACCGCCTTAATAAATCAGCTGCACGTCACCGGAGAGAGCATCCACAGTCCCAGAGAACCAGGAGCCACCCCCCCACCACACCCCCCCCCCCCCAAAAAAAAAAAAAAAAAAAAAAAAAAAAAAAAAAAAAAACACACCCCCTACTGATGTCACTGTTTTACACACACAAAAAAAAAAGAATGTTTGTTTTATCCGAATCATTTAATCAAAAGTATAAGGACGCACCCCTCAACCACATTCAGGGGTTATAACCGTCATAAGGTGTACTCATGGGAACACTTTGGGGAAGGCCCTACAAGGCAGCCGGTCCTGTCCTGCACCCCATCCGACACTTTGGGGTTGAACTGGAACGCCGATGTGACATCCAACGTCAGGGTCAAACCCCTGCAGATGTTCCTCCAGATAAACGTTTTTTTTTTTTTTTTTACGTGTAAAAGAACGAAAAGCCCAAATGAGACCAGTATGTGGCGCCTCGGACCCGTTCCGTTCCGATCATGTGACTCCTCACACGCCGCGCCGCTGACACGTCCACACAGGATTGATTTGGCGGGGAGTTTATTGAGAGGCCCGCGAGGACGGCGCTGCGATACAGCGGGTTATAAAACCACAATAAACAGCAGCATCCTTCAGCATCATTCAGATAAACAGGGCTGAGTCAAAGTGAGGAGTGTTACTGCAGGAGAACCGGGGGGTGGGGGGGGGGGGGTGGAACGCTACCTCACATCCTCTCTGTGCAGCATTAAGAGTGAACGATTCCACGGCGTGTCTGTAAGGTGGATGATCGCGTTCTCCCGATCTCATTTGGATAAGCCGGGAGAGAACGTCCGGCGCGGCCATCCATCATTTACTCCGACCGGCTACAAATACAAAGCTCGGACGCCAATTTGTTACATCATAACTGCGAACTCCGTCAACAGAACCACACAGAACCGTGGACCACGGGCTCCGGGACGCGAGCACGTCCTCGTTATTAGATCACGAGCGCAGCGGGGGGGGGGGGTACTCATGGATGGGTTTAGTGAACGTTTCATAAACATGAAGGTAAACGGCATGGACCCTCCGTCTCCATCCATCATCATCTCCACTTTATCCTATATTAGGGTCGGGGGGGGGTTCCCCATGCCCATACAGGAGAGAACGTTTCGGGCGCTGGACAGATACACCCAGGACAGGACACACACTCTATATGGGGCAATTTGGAGAACTCCATTGACTCGATCCATGTTTTTGGACTGTGGGAGGAAACCGGAGAACCCGGAGGAAACCCACGCGGACACGGGGACGACATGGAAACTCCACCCAGATGGGGATTCGAACCGGGAGGACGTTCTAATTAAACACAAACACAATGAAGATCAAGCACTGATGCAGGGGGGGGGGGCACACACTCACTCACATAGACACACTCTATATGGGGCAATTTGGAGAACTCAATTGACCTTGGGGGCAGCACGGTGGCTTAGTGGTTTAGCATGTTCTCCTCTCAGCGCTAGGGATTCCCGATTCGAATCCCCATCTGGGTGGAGTTTCCATGTTCTCCCCGTGTCCGCGTGGGTTTCCTCCGGGTTCTCCGGTTTCCTCCCACAGTCCAAATACATGGATCAAGGTCAATTGAGTTCTCCAAATTGCCCCATATAGAGTGTGTGTGTGTGTGTGAGTGTGTGCCCAGTGATAGATTGGCATCCTGTCCTGGGTGTATCTGTCCAGCGCCCAAAACGTTCTCCCCTGGTTGGGCATGGAGAACCCCCCCCCCCCCCCCCCCCCCCCCCGACCCTAATAGAGGATAAAGCAGAAGATAATGAATGAATGAAAGGGTTGCAGGGGGGAGAACGTTTCGGGTGCTGGGCAGATACACCCAGGACAGGACACCAATCTATCACTGGACACACACACTCACTCTATATGGGGCAATTTAATACATGTTTTTGGACTGTGGGAGGAAACCGGAGAACCCGGAGGAACACGGGGAGGACATGCTGAGACGGAGCCGTCCTGTATTAAACTTCATCAGCTCGTCCTCATTTCTGTGGTTAAAGGTGTAAGTGTTGATAGTTAAACGGGGGTCAGAAGCGTCTGCCTCGCTGTGGGTGAATTCTCACGCTGGGGTATTAAACACCGACGGAGGGCTTTGCTTCGGCGCTTTAATGAGAGAAAATAAGAACCTGCTTCAAAGCAGAAAGTCAAAAGCAGCGACTTCTGAAAGGGTTCGTTACGATGGCCTCCTCATTAATAATTACTCCGGTGACCTTGAGGGCGCCGCTGAGTGAATACACAAACACCTGATTATTCAGGATGCTTTGAAAGCAGCTTTCCATATTGAGGTCAGTGAATCTTAATTGCTTTATCAGTTCGTTTGTGTAAACGAGCGACGCGCTTCTCGTTTTTCAATTCCATAAACAAATATTTATTCAGGGCGGCACGGCGGCTTAGTGCTTTAGCATGTTCTCCTCTCAGCGTTGGGGATTCCTGGTTCAAATCCCCATCTGGGTGGAGTTTCCATGTTCTCCCCGTGTCCGCGTGGGTTTCCTCCGGGTTCTCCGGTTTCCTCCCACAGTCCAAAAACATGGAAAAAACATGGGGAACCCCCCCCCCCCCCCGCGACCCTAATAGAGGATAAAGTGGGAGATAATGAATGAATGAATATTTATTCCAAATACAGTGCACCAAGCCGAGCGATCCGGCAAGCCACCATGCTCAAAAAACAAAATGTGAGGTCGTTCCTATCCCATCAGTCAAGCGGCTTTACGTAAACAAAATTATCAGGTCACTTTTTATGATTAAAGAGATTAGAGGGGGCATTCTCCCCTGGGTTCAGTAAAGTATTCTGATTAGGGTGGTGGATCATTATCAATACTGCAGTGACACACCACTTTGGCATGAGCAGATCAGACACTGTAGTGCTGCTGGAGTGTTTAAACACCGCGTCCACAGCCAAATCTCATATCCACTCTATAGGTGGCGCACATTATGAGGGGTGTCTGTAATTGCAGTAAACTAGACAATAAATATAGAAAAGAAGAATGTAATAAAGTACAAATATTCATTCATTCATTATCTCCCGCTTTATCCTCTATTAGGGTCAGGGGGGGGGGGGGGGGGGGGGGGGTGGGGGGGGGGGGGGGGGGTTCCCCATGCCCATCCAGGGGAGAACATATCAGGCACTGGGCAGATACACCCAGGACAGGGGGTCACGCACACAGACACACTCTATATGGGGCAATTTGGAGAATTCAATTGACTTGATCCATGTTTTTTAACTGTGGGAGGAAACCGGAGAACCCGGAGGAAACCCACGCGGACACGGGGAGGACATGGAAACTCCACCCAGATGGGGATTCGAACCGGGAATCCCTAGTGCTGAGAGGAGAACATGCCAAACCACTAAGCAACCGTGCCACGCCTTCTATATTATTTTATATTATATATTTTTACTTGGCGGCACGGTGGCTTAGTGCTTTAGCATGTTCTCCTCTCAGCTGTAGGGATTCCCGGTTCGAATCCCCATCTGGGTGGAGTTTCCATGTTCTCCCCGTGTCCGCGTGGGTTTCCTCCGGGTTCTCCGGTTTCCTCCCACAGTCCAAAAACATGGATCAAGTCAATTGAGTTCTCCAAATTGCCCCATATAGAGTGTTTGTGTGAGTGAGTGTGTGCCCAGTGATAGATTGGCGTCCTGTCCTGGGTGTATCTGCCCAGCGCCCGAAATGTTCTCCCCTGGATGGGCATGGGGAACCGCACCGCGACCCTAATGGAGGATAAAGCGGGAGATAATGAATGAATGAATACAGAAGGCTGAGATGGGGAGAGTTTAAGTCCTCACATTATAAAGCTCAGACTTTGTATGAAGGTTATTCCATCCTGTAGCCGTGTCCATGGTAACCGTGACACGGCGGGTGGTAACGTATTACGTAGTCTGTGTATACTCTGAGGAGCAGCAACCGTCACTGCAGAGCAGCTCAGGATCTCCACATCAGGACATCATTTACATCAGCTTTAAATTAAATCATCCACTCGGCATTAAAGACGATACAAAAACAGCACCATCTTCAGGATGAGAGCTCAGAGTATTTAAAACGATCAGCCTCTTCACTGCAGACATCACTCCACAGATCACAGGATCACAGATCACAGATCACAGGATCACAGGATCACAGATCACAGGATCACAGATCACAGGATCACAGGATCACAGATCACAGGATCACAGGATCACAGGATCACAGGATCACAGATCACAGGATCACAGGATCACAGATCACAGGATCACAGATCACAGGATCACAGATCACAGGATCACAGTTCACAGATCACAGGATCACAGATCACAGGATCACAGATCACAGATCACAGATCACAGGATCCGGCTCATCAACGCGGTGACAGCAGAGCCAGCGTTTCTACTTTAAAACACTAAGTTAAGGAAACAGCGACACCCAGTGGCGGAACTATAACATTACAAAATCCATTATTCACCTTCGTGTTTAAATGAAGACAGCCTCGTTTTCTCCAGCTGAATCACTTCTGATTAAAACAGGATCTGAACTCCTCAAAACAACACCTTTAATAAATATTACACCTTTAAACGTCAGCAGAATAACTGGGTGGATGATTGATACACTACAACGATTCGAATCGTTTAACTCAATACAGAAATAAATACAACCAGATCATCTGTATGTTAGGAATAGTGCAGCCAGTGACTCGTTACGTGACGCAACAACAACAACAACAAAAACACAACTACAAATAAAAACAATTATAATGCTTAATTACAATCCACTGGGCTGTTATAGAGCGAATCATGACTCTCTTGCTTGTGAACAGGGAGTCAAGTACTGTTCAGAAGAAAGGAACCGATTCGAGGCCCTTTAAATCAGAATCGCCTGTATTGTCATTATAATTTCCATTACAATTAAATTTGGGTGCAACTCCAAAGATGCTGTAATAAAACAAAGATGCGAAATAAAAAAACAATATAATACCATGTGAATACATTGAAATGAAAATAAAATAAAATATAAGGAGTGTGATAATCAGATACAACGGAGAATATTTTTGGCATTAAGCACCGAATTCAACAATTAACTGAGTTTCTACGTGTTTGTTCTGCTGGAAGAAAAACTAAAAAAAACTATTTATTATTTTCTATTTTTTATTTATATTTGCCAATTAAAGTGAATAAACATGAATCTTACCTCCGCTTTGATTAAACCGCTCCAAACGTTGACCGCTTTGATTTAAAATCCGATAAAGTCCACGTCACCGAGCCTCAGCCAGTCAGAGTGGAGATTCGAACAACTATAATAACAATTATATTATTAAATTATATTATTAAATAAAATTAAATAAAAAGTTCTGCTGCCGTAACAAACACAAACACAAACACACACCTGGACCCGCCGCCATGTTGCAAACCAAACGAGCCACGTCACGTGGTCAAAGCCTCAGCCAATCAGAGTGTAGACCAGGTATACGGGATCACAATATTATATTATATACTGTATAATATTACACAGTTCAATAAGCATTTGTATAAATAATCTGTCACGTAAATATAAAAAAATATTAAAATATGTTAATTTGTTTGTCTATTGCATTTTTTATATCTTGTAATTTTGCGTTGGCAATACGAATTTATATATTTGTCGTGACATTAAAGCTTCTTAATAGTTTGAGTCGTTTCTTTCCCGCGTTGCGGAGGCAGCGTCAGATGATAAAATAGTAATAAAGCGATAAATCGTGCTTAACGCTGTACAATAAATTATCATCGTGAAAATCCAGCTGTTTGGCACCACCTGTCGGTCGCTCGGTGTACTGCAGCGATATTGTATTTGAGACACAGCTCACCTGTTTACTGCGCTTTGTCGTATGTGACTCTACAGCGCCTCTAGTGGACAGAAATGGATGCGCCGTTAATATTTTGTGCGGCAGAATGAAAGGCAGAGCATTTCAGACTTGTGTTAAACTTTATTTGGTGTTATTTCTTTTTTTTTTGTAGCTCCACAGGTTAAAACTTAACAAATAACAACAGGTACAACAAACATCTGTCGAAGTGTAGACACTTCTACAGTCTCACACACACACACACACACACACACACACACACACACACACACACACACACAGTCGAATGATTAGGCCCAGCCCAGTACGTCACATCACGGTTCGACGGAAGCTTAACGAACAGTAAAAAGCCCAGTGGAAATCAAACGTAATAAAAAAGACGACGTTAAAATCTCAAACGTCATCCGTTCTTAAACACCACCACGAAACCAAGGAGGAAACATCAAAGAGCTGTGCGCACGGGCAACAAAATGTCCTGTCCGTGGAACATCCGGTCCCATCCGACCCCCCAAAAAGTCCGGGGTTCGATGCAGACCTCAAATTCAAGTCTCGTCTCAATCGGAGCGTTTCCCAAAAAATAAAAAGACAAATAAAAGAAGAACGGAGCAGGACAGAATGGGACGCCGTCCGAGCATCGCGTGGACAGACGGGGTGCGTGAGCGTGGACGACGTGATTAGATCGGACCCGTCCCCATGACCACGCCCAGGCTCGGGATCACTAACTCCAGTGAAGAGGAATATCAAACGCAAAGCATCCTGAGGAGGACTCTGTCTCCGGCCTTTTAAATAGCTCTAATCCAGTGTGATGGAGGCCGTAATAAATAACTCTGAGTCTTTATTTTTTTTAAATCCGTCACGGGGGGTTGAGCTCGGTACGGCGGCGCTGCTACGAAGTGAGCTCACGGTGCTTACAACACTGACCTCAGCAGGTAGCAGGAGGTATGGCACCGGTTTCCCAGACAGACTGGTTCCACCGCACACACACACACACACACACACACTCACAGAAAGAAATACTCCAGTGTTTGCCAACCTAATACCCATCTATGAGCGCTGTAGCATACGAGAGCATCCTGATGATCCTGATGACCGGACTCTAATGACATCATCAGAACTAAACCACACCCTTAAAGCTGGTCCACTTTTACGTTCCGGACTTTCCCAGGACGAGACGTCCGAGACGTGTCGGAGGGTCGGAGATTCGTACGTCGATTCTGTTCAGCCCGACTCGCGAGCGAGTCCTCGATTTGAGAACCTATTCGATGTTGGAGCCACGCTAATGACGTCCCCAGCCTGACCTCCCACCCATCAGACGCGACTGATCATCTCATCCACGGCCTGATTGGACCTGAAGCTCCATCAAACACGGAGGAGGGTGCGACTGCCCCCATTCAGATTCCTTTTAAATATAAAATGACTACATTATTTAATAGCTGGAACCACTAACTACACGTTTACGTGTACGTCCACATACATTTGGTCCCGTTTGAGGAGTTGATATTGACCCCAACATTAGAACTTTGGAGGTTCGGATCCACGGCGCTGCTCGTATGCTGCAGAGCAGATCTGCTGGGTCCCGGTGCTGGAGTACTTCATTAACATTTCTTTGGCATCGGAACGTCCTCACCTGAAGACGGTCGCACAGAAGCGACGATCCTCAGAACATCTGCCGCGCGGAACCCGAGACAGAACGCAGAGAGAGGAAAGGAGGCGGGGCTGACCGATGAGGGCGCCGCCGCCGCCGCCGTGATGAATGTGCACAGATGTTCAGAGTGATCCTCAGATCCAAAAGCAGCCTGAAGGGGGCACTACGCTTCATTTATCAATCGGAGAACCGAACCCTGATGAGTGAGGGGAGTCTAGAACCGTCTGACCTCAGACCTCAGCAAAGAGAGCGGACTGGACGGGACTGGACCTGGAGATTTTAAAACTCTGAACTATTATGGACCTTCCAAAAGACTTCATCACTCTAATAATAATAACGGTTCTAGAGAAGGTTCTTCAAAGCGGTGACAGAGAACTTAACCGATGAGAAACATGGAGAACCCGGAGGAAACCCACGTGGATGCAGAGAGAGAAGATGGAAATCCATCCCAGAACGGGATTCGAACCTGGAGAGCGCTGAGAGGAGAACATGCCAACCACTAAACCATGCCGTCCAGATTCATTCATTCATCTTCTGCTTTATCCTCTATTAGGGTGGTGGTGGGGTTCCCCATGCCCATCCAGGGGAGAACGTTTCGGGCGCTGGGCAGATAGACCCAGGACAGGGGGGGCAATCTATCACTGGACACACACTCACTCACACAGACACACTCTATATGGGGCAATTTGGAGAACTCAATTGACCTTGACCCATGTTTTTGGACTGTGGGAGAAAACCGGAGAACCCGGAGGAAACCCACGCGGACACGGGGAGAACACGGAAACTCCACCCAGATGGGGATTCGAACCTGGAATCCCCAGAGCTGAGAGGAGAACATGCCAAACCACTAAGCCACCGTGCCGCCCCTTAATTAATATCATATCATACAAAACTGTCGCTTCGGTATGTTCTCTGGTTTGTTTCCATGTATTTAAAGGTGAGGTTGTTCTGCGCCACCGCTCTACAGAACCTTCTCTGAGACCCCACTTTGTCTTCAGGTGAATTAGACGGTGTCCTGTGTCCTGTGTCCTGTGTCCTGTGTTCTGTGTTCTGTGTTCTGTGTTCTGTGTCCTGTGTTCTGTGTCCTGTGTCCTGTCTCAATCCCTGCAGTCGGGTCATTAATCTGAATTAGGGATTATTTTATAATTAATCTGGGCGATGCCGAGCTGGAGCTCGTTTGAGCCGGATAACGTGAGCTCGAGTTTGTCCTGATGGAGCGTTCTGTTTCGGGCTGATTCTGTTCCGTGCAGATTATCCTGAATTACTCAATCCTGACTTTGTGGATCATCCGCCTGATTGGTTAATCTGCCGCGGGAAATAAAATCCGGCTTAATTAAATCCGAACGTGAAGATGGAATGAGAACGGAAAAGAGAACGCTGAGGTTTAGAGGAACCATGTGGAGGACGCGGGGGGTGCTACGGGACGACCCTCTGTGCCCCCCCCACCCCCACCCCACCCCCCCTCAGAAGCGGTCGTCTCTCTGCTGTGTGGTGGACTTAAAAGGACTCAGACCCAGAGTCCTTCTGGGATAGACCTTCTCTTTGGCGACGGCGACGGGTCTGCCGACCCCCGTCCACCCGAGGTCGATGAAGGGCGAGTCGGCGGGGTTCAGCGGGGCGACCCTCAGGGACAGGTTGGGACTCCCGTTGGTGGAGCAGGGCGCGGAGCGCGAGGTGGCGAAGGGCGCGCAGAAGGGGTCGAACGGCGACGGAAGGTCCGAGTCCGCCGACGGGTCGGCCTTCAGGCTGAACGGGTCGCAGTCGGGGGCGGGGAAGGGGTCGCAGTTCGTGAAGGGGTTGGTGGGCGAGGGCCGGAAGCCCAGGCGGGGGCTGGTGGGGCTGCTGGCCGAGGCGCCCAGGCGCAGCTTGCCGTTTTCGAGCCCGCCCCCGCCGGCGGATATGAAACTCCAGGGGTCGATGCGGTGCCGGACGGGGGAGGGGCGCGGCCGCGGGATGATGTTCACCTCCAGCCGGCGGGTCTTGGGACTCCAGAGGCGCGGGTCGGGGTACAGAGCCAACGGGACCGATTTGTCGTCCGTCTCCATAGTGTCCTGGCACAACGGCAGATCCAGCACTGAGGACACGACAGAGACACACTTTATATTTATATTCAATTTAAAAATAAAAACACAGATTCACTTTAAACACTAGGGGTGTCTTCAACTAAGGATTTTCATAGTCGAATCTGATTGGTCAGATTTTCCCTATAGTCCACTGATAGTCGAATCAGTTAAAATTTCACCACAAGATGGCGCTATAAGCGTGGTTTTTAAAAAATAATTTTTTGAATTTTTTTATTTGTTTTTCTAGAGCACCGTAAATGGGATCCCCGTTCTGGACTTTTTTCAAAAAAAATATATATAAACAGAAATTAGGATGATTTTATTTGACAAAAGTCTATATATATATATATAACGAAAACAAAGACATTTCATGTAAAAACTAATGCTTAGCAGCAGCCATGGGCGCCCCCATGTGGTCAAAATGGTACATTCGACTATGAGGTTCATAGTCGACTACGGTTCTCCGAATCGAATCGTCGAATCAGCGAATATTGCAGCTCACCCCTATTAAACACTAAAGCAGGGGTTCCTAAAGTCCCCATCATCAAACCAAAAACCTGAAGCTCCACCCCTGCTCTTCATCACAGAGCAACATCTGTAAACAATTAGGCAATTAAATTAAAGCATTAATTAAATCAATCAGGTACGAGGGGGTGTGGCCTCAGTCTGAATTAATCACAATAAAAAGGGATTGTTGGGTACGAGGCGTATGGAGTACAGTTACACCTCTTAATTGTGATTTAATTACAATAATACACAACCTGGACGACACGAGGCTTAGTGGTTGGCACGTTCTCCTCTCAGCACTGGAGATCCAGGTTCGAATCCCAATCTGGATGGAGTTTGCATGTCCTCCCCATGTCAGAATGGGTTTCCCATGGGTTCTGCGGTTTCCTCCCACAGTCCAAAGTGAAGAGTTCAAGGTGAATCGAATGCTCTAAATTGCCCCATACAGTGTGTGTTTGTGCCTAGTGATAGATGGTGCCCTGTCCCGAGTGTATCTGCCCAGCGCCCAAAATGTTCTCCTAGATGGGCATGGGGAACCCCCCCCCCCACTCCTCCCTCCACTGACCCTAATAAAGGATTAAGTGGAAGATAATGAATGAATGAATGAATACTGAACCTCAAATTATTGTTTTTATAGGTTTTCTGATTCATCAATGTGTTAATTAAAACAAAATCATTAATAATCTGGACTAATTAATTCTTTTTCCAATTATATTTATAAAACTTTAATTTTGTGATGTAATCTAGTCCCGTTTTTTAAAGTGAATGCTGATCATGATTCTGGTTTCTCAAACGGTCAATTACCGCCATCTGGTGGCCAAATTAGAGAATGCAGATTATAAAATATCCAGGGAAATATAATGTATTGTATTATCTGGGGCGGCACGGTGGCTTAGTGGTTTAGCATGTTCTCCTCTCAGTGCTAGGGATTCTCGGTTCGAATCCCCATCTGGATGGAGTTTGCATGTTCTCCCCGTGTCCACGTGGGT
>JAFMOC010000357.1:240000-245000 GCA_019802505.1 Corydoras sp. C115 | reverse complement strand
TGCTCACGGCCCTACAGTGGATCGACCCGCCTCCCGTTCACAGGCTCCACCCCATCACACCTCCAGGGTTCAGGGTTCGACCCGTTACCATAGCGACGGTAAACAAAACACGATTGTGGAGCGGCGTCGTCCCTCTGCCATGTCTTCAACGTTCGAACCTTAACCTGAACGAGTTTTACAGAGACGTGACCAACAGGTTTACACACACACACACACACACACACACACACACACACACACACACACACACAACCTGGAGCCACACCCCTGATCCAATAAACAAGTTTATTTTTATACAGGACAACAAACTGCTTGGAACCGGTCTGTTGGTATTTGGATTCAGATTCGCGTTATCGTTTTGGGTCGCGTCTCCGTCCCCGTGTCCTCCGTCCCCGTGTCCTCCGTCCCCGTCCCAAAACGTTCCAACGAACGCAGAACACACACAGAGCTCGGCGTTCCGAGCTCCTCTCCGTTTTCGGCTGCCGCCAAAAAAAAAAAAAAAAAAAAAAAAAAAAAAAGTCCTGCCCAACCCAAAGCCTGAGAGCTGCTCTGTACTTCCAGTAACCACAGGCAAGCTGAAGAGCATGATACAGAATTATACCCCACACACACACACACACACACACACACACACACACACACACACACACACACACACACACACACACACACACACACACACACACACAAAGTGGTGGTTTCCTTCGAGCCGTTTTTTCGAGCTCGCCTGCAGGATGTGACGCAAATACGCCGTTCTCGTTCCTCAAAAGAGGACAAAAAAATCTCTGTGTATGTGTGACCGGCTGCACACTGACAGGAGAACATGTTAAAGGACAGAACCTCGCACACAGTGCTCTAAAGCGCTGCCGCACACATTCAGGAGTCTAATCTGGAACTCCACATCCCTTTCCCTCAGATAAGGAACCGGTTCTCGGCTCACACTCACCTCATTATTTATTATCATGCAGTAATTACGGCTGCAGAACACCGTGTGGCGCTCCACGTGCCATGCCATGCCATGCCATGGTCACACACACACACACACACACACACACACACACCCATCGCCAACACACCCATCAGCATGTCTGTGGAATGTGGGTATGTGAAGTAAACCCACTCAGGTACAGGGAGGACATCCTTGAATCCGGGATTCAAACCCGGGAACCTGCTTACAATGAGGCTGAAGCACTGACCAACCCCCCCCCCCCCCCCCCCCCGAAATATGATGGACAGCTAAAATATAATATTAATTAAACATATCATTAAAATATAATATTAATTGAACATATCATTAAAATATAATATTAATTAAACATATCATTAAAATATAATATTAATTAGACATATCATTAAAATATAATATTAATATGTAGATGTGACACCCAAAATACTCCTGATGCTATTAATAACTTAAGGCATGTTTCATTGTGTTAATTGTGTTTCCAGTAACTGCACACACACACACACACACACACACACACACACACACACACACACACACACAAGAACTGCATGCATGCACACAAAACCACAGCGTGCACACTGCAGACTCAGCAGGTCGACATGCACCACCCCCCCCCCTGCATTCGTAATACTAATGAACCCCGGTTCGATTCTCAGAGTTAACCCCCTAACAGGGTGGTGGTGCTGCTTCTCCACCGTCCACCTGTCGGACAAGTAGAACCCATAAATAAGGTTCCTGCCGTCCCGAACCCGCAACACGACGCCTGCACTGCAGCGTCTGGACGACCGCAGACGTACACGCCGCGGTGCGAAGGCCATCTGATCGGCCGCCGTCCAGGAAGCCGTCACTGCCCGTCCCGGGTCCCCGGCCTCATCCGCAGGAAAACCCAAAACAAAGAGGGTGCACAGAGCCACCCAGCAGAGCCATCGGACGCTGCGCGCCGCCGCCGCCGCCATGGAAACCGCCCCTGTTTGTGGTTTGTTGACGGTTTCGGAAAGCGAGATGACAGAAAGGAGGACGTCCCGAGATGAACCCGCACCCACGACGTACTCACTCATGGAGAACGGGCCGACGGCGCGCTCGTCAGGCGGCCGAGCGTGCGGACGCACCGCCTATATTATAACTGCATTTCACAGCTCATTAATATTCACATGACGTGGGGGTCCAATCAGAGGTCTCAGAATTATAGAGAACAGAACTTTAAACTAACTGTACATACGAGAACATACAGAACGGGGAGCAGAGTTTTGGGACACGCCTTTTTAAATTAAACAGCTATATTATAACTGCCTTTCATTTTAAGGGAACAGTTTGGGGAAGGCCCTTTTCTATGTGCCTCTATATGGCATGTGAACATGTCCCGTCCACGTCCACGCAGAGCCCCAAAGTCAAGTTCAAGTTCTTTATTTCTGTGGCGCTTTTTACATCAGAACGTCGTCACAAAGCGGCTTCACAGAATGAAAAGTCCTTAAACCCCCAAAGAGCGAGACGAAGAGACAGCGGCAAGACAAAACTCCCTGTTATGTTGTTATTTAAGGACCTTAAGAAACCTTGTGAGGACCGAGACTCAGTGGGGGACTCGTCCTCCTTGAGCGGCCGGAGTACCCAAACACGGCTTTAGAGAACATTAACGTAATAATGTTAAAGCGGGAAAGCGAGACGACAGAAAGGAGGACGTCCCGAGATGAACGGAACGAGCGTGCGGACGCACCGCCTATATTATAACTGCATTTCACGGCTCATTAATATTCACATGAGGTGGGGGTCCAATCAGAGGTCTCAGAATTATAGAGAACAGAACTCTTTAAACTAACTGTACATACGAGAACATACAGAACGGGGAGCAGAGTTTTGGGACACGCCTTTTTAAATTAAGGTTACTTTGTGACGGGAAATCTCTATGCCTTTCATTTTAAGGGAACAGTTTGGGGAAGGCCCTTTTCTATGTGGCCCAAAGTCAAAGTCAAAGCTTTTTAGATCAGCACATCATCACTAAGCAGCTTTACAGAATGAAAAGCCTTTAAACCCCCAAAGAGCGAGACGAAGAGACAGCGGCAAGACAAAACTCTCTGTTATGTTGTTATTTAAGGAAGAAACCTTGTGAGGATCGAGACTCAGTGGGGGACTCCTCCTCCTTGAGCGGCCGGAGTACCCAAATACGGCTTTAGAGAACATTAACATAATAATGTTTAAGCGGGGGGGGGGGTGGGCTTTAGTGGGCAAATGTTTCTCCTCTCAGGCTAGGGAAATTCCCGGGTTCGAATCCCCCAACTGGGTGGGGTGTCCACGGTTTAGTTCCATGTTCAATCTCCATTGCTATAGTGTGTTTGTGGTTGGCTTAGCGCCTAGCACTAGGGATTCCCGGTTCGAATCCCCAACTGGGTGGAGTTTCCATGTTCTCCCCGTGTCCACGTGGGTTTCCTCCAGGTTCTCCAGTTTCCTCCCACAGTCCAAAAACAAGGATCAAGTCAATTGAATGCTCCAAATTGCCCCATATAGTGTGTTGGTGGTTGGCATGTTCTCCTCTCAGCGCTGGGGATTCCCGGTTCGAATCCCCTTGGAGTTTCCATGTTCTCATTGTGTCCGCATGGGTTTCCTCCGGGTTCTCCGGTTTCCTCCCACAGTCCAGAAACATGGATCAAGTCAATTGAGTTCTCCAAATTGCCCCATATATGTGTATGTGTGCTTGTCTGTGTGAGTGAGTGTGTGCCCAGTGATAGGTTGGCATCCTGTCCTGGGTGTATCTGCTCAGCACCCGAAACGTTCTCCCCTAGATGGGCATGGGGAACCCCCCCCCCCCCCCCCCCCGCGACCCTAATAGAGGATAAAGCAGAAGATAATGGACGGATGTTTAAGCGCAAAAATGAATATGATTTAAAAAATAAAAAACAGGATTTGTTTAGCTCTTGGTTCTTCATGTTCCAGAGCGTGACGGGTGACGGGTGTTCCTGCAGATCGGAGGTCCTCCTGTGGAGTTAATGGATGACCGTTTAAAGAAACACGTGAGCGAGTGTTCTATTAAAGTGCTGCAGTGGACCGGACGGCGGTTCTTTAGACGTTAATGTGCGCTGGAACGACTCGACCTCCACCAGCGAGTAATAAAGCCGTTACCAACGATCCCAATACAGCGCAGGGTAGAACCGCACCGGCTATCGGGCCATCTCGCCGGGGCCCGGCCCCTGTGTGCGGGTCGTGGGTGGTAGCAGAATTCGGACGGGGCGGGGGTTTTCCAATGGAAGAAGGAGGGCTTTGTCTTTGAAGGGAGAAGCACACAGATGTACGCGATATCTGGCAACCTTTACAGACGTGCCGGCACACACAACCCTCATACACACACACACACACACACACACACACACACACACACACACACACACACACACACACACACACACACACACACACACACACACACACACACACACACACACACACACACACTGAGGAGATAATGCCATGCAGAGAGAATGTGGAAAGGCTATGAGAGGACAAAGGAACAACATGGAGGCGAAAATGATAAAACGTGGAGAACACGGAGAACGTGGAGAATGTGGAGAACATGGAGAATGTGGAGAACGTGGAGAACATGGAGAACGATGAGAATGATGAAAACATGGAGAACATGGAGAATGTGGAGAACGATGAGACCGTGGAGAACGATGAGAACATGGAGAACGATGAGTACGTGGAGAACATGGAGAACGATGAGTACGTGGAGAACGATGAGAACGTGGAGAACGATGAGAACAATGAGAACAATGAGAACAATGAGAACATGGAGAACATGGAGAACATGGAGAATGATGAGAACATGGAGAACGTGGAGAATATGGAGAACATGGAGAATGTGGAGAACATGGAGAACGATGAGAATGATGAAAACATGGAGAACATGGAGAATGTGGAGAACGATGAGACCGTGGAGAACGATGAGAACATGGAGAACGATGAGTACGTGGAGAACATGGAGAACGATGAGTACGTGGAGAACGATGAGAACGATGAGAACAATGAGAACATGGAGAATGATGAG
>JAFMOC010000357.1:95000-235000 GCA_019802505.1 Corydoras sp. C115 | reverse complement strand
TGCAGAGTCTCAGATCACTACTGGGATGGTGGAGCGAGAGAGAGAGAGAGAGAGAGAGAGAGAGAGAGAGAGAGAGAGAGGAAAGAAAAACACAGGATGCTGATCTGTGGCACGCCACAGCTCCAGAGACATGTAAGGACAGGTCCCAGACAAAGTGCTGGGAAAGAAGCAAGAAAAGCAGCCGTCTGAAGGAGGCGACCGTGTTTACCATCAGAACAGGGCGGGATTAATAAAGCCTTTGATGTGAGAGGTGCAGGAGAACAAGTGTGAGCGGAGAGGCAGGTAGCGAGCGCCCCGAATGAATGGGGTTCATAAGGGCAAACGAATAGAGACAACGAGAAATGAGGAAGGAAAAGAAAAGGACGTGTTGCCCAACACCAATCAAAGGACTGCTTCAGCAAAACATCCAGAATTTTCCTTAAACTTTGCACAACACACGATGCACCCGCTTCTGTGGTTTCAGTCTGCAAGCGTCAAGTCCCAGCAGAACACACAGACACACACACACACACACACACACACACACACACACACACACACACACGAGATGCACACATGCAAACAAACAAAGTGCATGGATATGGTACAGTAATAATGAGTGAAGAAACGCGGTGGTGTATCTAATAAAGTGGCCGGTCAGGCGGTGAGGGTGTAAATGTAACTGAACCTAACTTTGTAAACAGAGTGGAACTGTGGACGTCTGTGGACGTCTGTGGAAGTCTGTGGAAGTCTTGATCTCAGGCACTGATGTTGGTCCAACAGGTCTGATCATAATCAGAACTCCAACTCCAAGTTTAATGGGGTGATGGACAAGGGTGAAGGTCAGAGCGATGGACCTGGGTGATGGACAAGAGTAAAGGTCAGAGTGATGGACCTGGTTGATCGACTTGGGTGAATGTCATAGTGATGGACCTGGGTGAAGGTATGACTGATGGACCTGGGTGATGGGGCTGGGTGAAGGTCAGAGTGATTGACCTGGTTGATGGACCGGGGTGAATGTATGAGTGATGGACCTGGGTGAAGGTCAGAGTGATGGACCTGGGTGAAGGTATGAGTAATGGACTTGGGTGAAGGTCAGAGTGATGGACCTGGTTGATGGACCTGGTTGATGGACCTAGTTGATGGTCAGAGTGATGGACCTGGGTGAAGGTATGAGTGATGGACCTGGGTGATGGTCAGAGTGATGGACCTGGGTGAAGGTATGAGTGATGGACCTGGGTGATGGTCAGAGTGATGGACCTGGGTGAAGGTCAGAGTGATGGACCTGGTTGATGGACCTGGGTAATGGACCTGGGTGAAGGTCAGAGTGATGGGCCTGGTTGATGGACCTGGGTGAAGGTCAGAGTGATGGACCTGGTTGATGGACCTGGGTAATGGACCTGGGTGAAGGTCAGAGTGATGGGCCTGGTTGATGGACCTGGGTGAAGGTCAGAGTGATGGACCTGGTTGATGGACCTGGGTGAAGGTCAGAGTGATGGGCCTGGTTGATGGATCTGGGTGAAGGTCAGAGTGATGGACCTGGTTGATGGACCTGGGTGAAGGTCAGAGTGATGGACTCAGAGTTGTATGTGCCCTGTACCCGTTCCCTGTTCCCTCCTCACCCAAACATTAGTGTTGAGTCCTGTTCTGGATTCCACAGAGGAACTCACATCTAGAGTAAAATTATGGGATGGTTTTGACCTTTGCACGTCTTATCAAAGGTCACATTCCATTCCATCCTCTCACAAAACACAAGCTCGTCTGATTCGCCCCGTCTGAAGTCACATGGTTCCTGCGAGTGCTTCTCTGGGCGGTCAGAGGTTCGAGATGGAACTGATGCTCAGCACAAGAGTGGTCCAGTGTTTACTAGGTTCCAACACACACACACACACACACACACAAGCACACACAAATACACACAAATACACACAAATACACAAACACACACAAACACACAC
Source organism: Corydoras sp. C115 (assembly GCA_019802505.1). Lineage (NCBI taxonomy): Eukaryota > Metazoa > Chordata > Actinopteri > Siluriformes > Callichthyidae > Corydoras > Corydoras sp. C115. Next base: position 233,063 of record JAFMOC010000357.1, on the reverse strand, counting down.
AAACACACACAAACACACACAAACACACACACACACACAACACACACACACACACACAAACACACAAACACACAAACAAACACAAAAACAAACACAAACACACAAACAAACACACACACACACAAACACACAAACAAACACAAAAACAAACACACACAAACACAAACACACAAACAAACACACACACACACACACACACACACAAGCACACAAATACACAAACACACACACAAACACACACACAAAAACACACACACACAAACAAACACACAAAAACACACACAAACACAAACACACAAACAACCACCAGTACTGTATACAATATCAAGGAAACAGTTTGGGGAAGGCCCTTTTCTGCTCCAGCATGACCTTTGCCTGTGAGCCAGGTCCTCTCGTCCCAACATCAGTGCCGGACCTTCCACACGATGATCCGAATAAACCAGTACCCATCCCTAAACCTCCCTAAATCTTATAAAAAGCCAACGAACAGAACAGTTATGGTTGGAAAGGGGAACCAACATGGACAGGGACGTTCTAAAAGCTCCCGCTGGTCATTCCACAGAGGGGGGGTGCCTGGGGTCAGTCCGAAATACCACAGCTGACCAATCGATCACACACAACACACAGACACACACACACACACCAACAGATTTTAGGTCCTTGGACTGTCAAGGATAACCAGCACTTACAGTCATGAGGAGAACATACAAAATTCCCAGGATGAACCCTGAACACTTCATTCATTCATGACGTGAGGGAGTGCAGAACATTCATTTATTCATTCATTATCTTCCACGTTATCCTCTATTAGGGTCGCGGGGGGGAGGGGGGTTCCCCATGCCCAACCAGGGGAGAACGTTTTGGGCGCTGGGCAGACACACCCAGGACAGAGGGGCAATCTATCACTGGGTACACTCACACACACTCTATATGGGGCAATTTGGAGAACTCAACTGACCTGATCCATGTTTTTGGACTGTGGGAGGAACCCGGAGAACCCGGAGGAAACCCACACGGACACGGGGAGAACATGGAAACTCCACCCAGATGGGGATTCGAACCGGGGATCCCTAGCGCTGAGAGGAGAACATGCCAAACAACTAAGCCGCCGTGCCGCCCAGTGCAGACCATGACCGTCCCTATTTTGTGGTTGCAGAGCCACACGGCGGTGTTTGTTTTCGTACACCCTGCGGGGTGAGGTGCGCCGCCCGCACCACCACGCCGTCCCACCGAAATCAGTAACCACACACTTACTATTGTTTGATTTGAGGTCACGGTGGATGACCGGAACGATGGCCTCGTTGTGCAGGTACAGCATCCCTCTGGCGATCTGGACGGCCCAGTTGACGAGGACGTGGGGCGGGATGCGGCGTCCGGCCAGAGCGCGACTGAGCGGTCCTCCGGAGGCGTACTCCATGATCAGACACAGGTTGGGCTCCTGCAAACACACTCCCTGCAGGGCGATGATGTTGGGGTGCTGGAGCATGGCGAAGAGCCGCGCCTCGTTGCGTACGTTCTGCGACGTCACGCTGATGTCCTCATCCGGGTCCTGGCGGGCCGCCTTGACGGCCACCAGCTCCCCACGCCAGGTCCCTCGGTAGACCTTCCCGAAGCCGCCCACGCCGATCACCTCCTGTAAACTCAGCTCCCGGAAGTCCACCACGGCGGGCTCCAGCTGCAGCCCCACGGCGGGCCCGAGGTCGCCCGCCACCCGCTTACCCGGCAGCTTGGCGTAGCCGCTCGGCTTGAGCGAGACATAGTTGGAGGGGAAGATGCCCACCTTGTTGTTGACCTTGCCCGCCCACCAGCCTTCGTCCCCGGATATCTCCGAGTCCAGAGACAGAACCTCCACCACGTCCCCCTTACGCAGGGTGAGCTCGTCCTTCCCCGACGCCTCGTAGTCGAACAAGGCCGTCCACACCGGGTTGGTGAAGCTTCCCTTCTGAGACTGGTCCAGGTTCTTCCAGGGTGACAGTGTCCCACGACTGAATATGTTCTTTAGAGGCTCCATGGTGACGTCCAGACGGGGCCACGCTGCAATGAGGTGGGCTTGATTTTAGGAACACACTCCACCCAGAAACAAAAAGGGCATCAACCCTACAAACGTCACCCCTACTATCCCGGATACTACGTCCTAGGCCGTGGGTCCGGACCATGGGGGACCTACACGCTCGGTTCCTCTGTCCAACTGCCTACCAAACGATCATGGTCTCAGGATCCTAAACGTCTCTCCAGCACAAACCAATGAGGAGCACAGGAGACTCCATTAAAGGGCAGGATGAGGATGAGGATGAGGATCAGGCCACGGGGCCCAGCACCGACTCGGCTCGTCCAAATCCCATCCTTAACGTCCCGCTTTCTCGTCCCTGAAGAGGACAGTTACACCGATAAAGAAGATTGGGATGTATCAGGTCCCATATCCCACCTGACGGCTTCACCACACTCACACAGAGACACAGAGAGACACAGAGAGACACAGAGACACAGAAATCAGGACTTTCACCCAAAACAATGGAAGTCAGGTCTGATCTCGTCTGATCTACATCCCACACATCTCAAATTTAATAAATAAGCAGCAGCTGCAGGTTCCCATCAGGTCCTCAGAGTGTAATCCATCAGACCCGGGTTCGATCCTCGGGTGACTCTTCCCCAAAAAGCTGGCTCTCTCCCTCAGTTTTTTTTTTTTTGTTTGTTTTGTTTGTTTTTTTTGTTTTCAGACTACATCACATGCCACATCCTGACTGATCTCAGATCAGATCCCACAGGAAACGAACCCCAAACCCTGCGGATTCCCAATACAACGCCAGACTCCCATCCGAACGCTGAGGGCAGAGGGCAGCCGGCGGCGGGGCGGTGGAGCCGGTCCCGGGTCCCGGGTCTTCAGCCCGCGGTCCGCTGCATTCGGACCTCCATGGCGAGGGTTTGTGGAGAGTCCTGCGGTCAGTCCGAGCAGGAAGCAAAGAGAAGAATGGCAGGAAAAGCGACGACAACAAAAAAAAAAAGCGTTCAACTCATGAGACGCGCTGTGAAGGCTTCCTGCGGCGGCTCCAGCCTCGGAACCGAACGCGTCCAGCCGGCGGGCTCTCGGCGGTGCTGCGTCCGGCACACAGAGCTCACAGAGCGGCGAGGCGCCGCCAACCAACCGCCGACAAGAAGTTAGAAAACAGGAAGCAGCCGACTCGGGACTGCACACAAAGTTCTCCGTTTGGGACAGTCACCCCGACCCGCTGTCTGCGCGGCCACTACGGGCTCCAATCCGCCATAATTCCGTTCTTTTGGTCCGAAAAGCGATCGCTCTTCCAGCTGATCCCGGGTCACTTCTCGGAGTCGCTGCCCCTCACACTCACCCCACACTGAGGCGGAGACTCGCCGACTCGCCGCTCTCGGCGGCTCGATCCTAAACCGCAGCAGAAAGCCTCTGTAGGGCGCACCGCGCGACGCCTTCACCCGCCTTCGCTCGAGCACACTGCGCAGTGAGACGACACGATTTGAGACGCGCCCCGTCAGCGCGAAGTTTTCTCGCTCGTATCGGGCGCGTCCCAATCGTCCCTTCGCCTCAGGCACGGGCGCACTATAAAGGACGCGTCTCAAGGCGGTTTACACCCTTTCGAGTGCCCTACATAGTGAAGTAGCTCTCGATTTGAGCTCGTTCCGTTCGCCTCGACAATGGCTCCGTTGACGGACGAAGTTTGCGTGTCATGTCTCAGATGTTCCCTCTTATACTTTACTTTAATCCTTTTTTTGTAATCTCAGAACCTTTAACGAACTTAAATCAGCCCCGTTGGCAACGAGTGACGTGAAATAAATCACCTTTCTGCACGTGGACGTCGCACGACATGTGCATTCGTCCTGCTGGTCGAAATAAATCGCCGTTCTAATTCATCCCTATTGTGTTCGGAGAGGTCGATGGCAGGGGTCACTCCATCATGCCGTATCAAACTTGTTTTGTGCAACTGGAAGAGAATGGGCCTTCCCCAAAGTGTTCACTTTATTTATCGTTTTTAGGTGTAAATTGGGTCAAAGGCAAAAAAGGGTGTGATGGAAAGATCAGTGCAGAATTTACTCACACACACACACACACACACACACACACACACACACACACACACACACACACACACACACCTGCCAGAACTTCACATACACTCCCCTTCATTTGATAGAGAATTATTCAGTCACCTTAAACTTGTTTTCTTTACTCTGACATATTAAATTACATTCCACAGTATGAGAGTGTAAACAGGTTTTACTTCTGTGACAGAGAGAGAGAGAGAGAGAGACCTCTGAGTCCACTAACCTTTGTATTGTATTATTACAAATAACCCTAATACCACTTACAATTATAATTACCTTAATAAGGTTTAACATTATTAATATGGTCCGCGTGGGTTTCCTCCGGGGTCTCCAGTTTCCTCCCACAGTCCAAAAACATGGATCAAGTCAATTGTGTTCTCCAAATTACCCCATATAGAGTGTGTGTGTGTGAGTGAGTGTGTGTCCAGCGATAGATTGGCGTCCTGTCCTGGGTGTATCTGCCCAGCGCCCGAAACGTCCCGTCCGTCCCCTGCCGACCCTAATAGTTAAAGCAGGCGATAATGAATGAATTAATTATTAATATGTTATTAATATGTTACAGTAAACCTTTTCCGATCCACACAGACCCCACTTCATTTATTTATTATATATTGTTTAATCCTCTACCAGGGTCACGTGTGGGGGAGGATACACCCAGGACAGGACATCAATCTATCACTGGGTAGACATTTACACAGACACACACACACAAAACACACTCTATATGGGGCAATTTAGAGTCCATGTTTACCTTAAATGATTTTGGACTGTGGGAGGAAACGGGAGAACTCAGAGGAAACCCACGCGGACACGGGGAGAACATGGAAACTCCAATCATATTGGGATTAGAACCTGGATCCCCAGGAGAACATGCTAACTCCTAAACCACCTTGCTGCCCACAGGTCCGATTCGTTTGACCCCTAACTACAGAATCACAATTAGAACTGATGACATACAGTACTTACTTTGTGTCATCAGGTTGGGGATATAACTGTGACCCTGAGAACAAAGCAAACACCTCCACCAGCCTGTACACACACACACACACACACACACACACACATTCACACACACACACTCAGAAACTTGCAACATGAAGAGCAAAGTGTTCGTCTGCTGGAGCTTTTTTAAATAACGCCTGCATTTTGTTCTAAATGACTCGAAGCAAATGTCGACAAAAAGCAAAGATTGTGCACAAACACTATCATCATGAGAACATTTGGTCGTCAGAAAGAGATTGTTACACACACACACACACACACACACACACACACACACACACACACACGCTGCTGAGTCATCAGATTTTAGGAAGGATGCAGTGGTTTTCATAGCAGAGTCTTTACCTCAGCTATAACTTTAAAATAAGGAACAAATAAAGAATAGAAAGCACGCACACACACTTTCTTCTCCCTCTCTCTCTCACACACACACACACACACACACACACACACACACACACACACACACACAAGAACAGATTCTTTAATAATCCACAGTTAATCTTAGTCCCAGTTATAGTTTCTCAGTCCTTTTGTCATACAGCAGATAAAACTGTTATTCTCAGACATCCAAATAAACACAAAACCTAAAATATTTATTCATTAAAAAAAAAGAAAAAACACAAATCGTAAAAAAAAAAAAAAATCCTTTTAATAAATAAATAAATAAATTGGGTCATTTATTGGACGCTTTTATCCAAAGCGACTTACAAGGTGAGCACAGGGTTCATCACAACATCCCTGGAGCAATGAGGGTTAAGGGTCTCGCTCAAGGACCCACACTGGTAACTTCAGTGGACCTGGGATTTGAACCCCCAACCTTCAGATTGATAGCCCAACCCGCCCCTTTTGACATGCAAAACAACGTGCATCCAGCTGACCGGGGTCAGTGCTTATAAACCAGTTCAAATCCGATCTGTGAGGTCAGACACCGATGTTGGATGAGAGGACCTGACTTTTCGTATTTAATCGAGTTCATCTCAGATATTTGAAGTGGTTGAGGTCAGTGCTCTGCATCATACCCCCCCCCCCATATGGACTGAGATAAAGGGCCTTCTCCAAACAGTTCCCACAAACAAGTCCACCATAATGCAGAGGTGGAGGAGTTTTCTTTTTAAATTTTATTTATTCATTTATAAAAAAAACAATGATTAAATTACATGTTTAACTTTATTTTGACTCTTCTTACCTGTTGTAATTTCTAAATTTTGTAAATATTTTTTTTATTGAGAAGTCATGATACAAATATAGAAAGTAGTACTGAATATTTAACAGACTTCAAAAAAGATTTAACCCCATTTTTATCCCCAAGACAAAACACCTAGTAAAAAAAAAAAAAAAAACAACAACAAAAAAACACACACCCATGAATGTAAGATAAATGTAGATCACTTTTAAATGTAAATATTTTTTTATAGAGCTGTTAAAAGCATAATTAGAAGAGTGAGAGTCACAGTGTTCTAAAGACCAACACACTACCACGGGTTCTGATGTTCCAGTATCACATGGTGCTGCAGGCTGGTCAGGCACTCCTCAGTCCAGTGGTGGAGGCCTTCCGATCCATTACTCTAATTAAGGTGCCGGTGATGGTGGCGTCATGTCGTTATTGGTGTGGTGCAGGGAGAACAGGAGCATCACAGGAATATTAACTTTTATAAAAAATTATAAAAAATAAAAAAATCACAATTTCAGTTGCTATATAAAAAAAAAAAAAAAAAACAAGTCCAAAGCAGAATACTGAAATTTGCACTTTATTTCACACATACAAAATAATAAGAATGTTAAAAGTTTCACATACAGCATCTGAGCAGCCAAAGTTTACACACCCAGAGGAGAGAGACAGCCACCATAACGGTACGTTCAGGGGGGGAACTGTGGGGTGGGGTGGGGTCGTATGGTCTGGCTCCCTCTCAGTCCTCAGAAAAAACATTAAAACAATTTAAAAAGTACAAGATGAGGACTCGAGTTGAGGGAATTGTGCACTGGGTTGAACCAGCAGGGCTGGAACGAGCTCCTGTAACGGCGGGCGGGCGGGCGGGCGGGCGGGCTTGTGCATCGCTCTGTGCATGTTCTGTTCTGTTCGCTTCATCTCCTCCCGATTCAGCATTGAACCACAAAAACGACGAAAACGAGGAAAAATTAAAAATAATACAACGTGATGCTGCCATCCACCGAAAACTCAAGAACAGAAATCCGTGTGTGTGTGTGTGTTGGGGTCGGGTAAAAAAAATCGTCTGGAGGCGAAATCATCTTAAAGAGCACTTCAGAGCGTTCCGGGGTGGAATCGGAGAAAAATAAAAACCAGAATTAAAAATAATGCAGGAATTCAGGTGGGAAATCCGCAACGGGTCGACGAGCATACGGATCGAAGTGCAATCGACGTAAGAGACTTAAAAAAAAAAAAAAAAAAGACCCCAAAAAAACCAACAAAGTTCATGTATTCCTTTAAAAAACAGCCTGAGCCAATTCTCCCGTTTAATTCCTCCTCGACAATAAAATAAGAATTCTTAAAAAACTTAAAACATATAGCTAATATACAACCCATTCCGAGGTGCGCGGTGGCTGCGGGCGTGCCGATGCCCTGAAGCGAGGACGTCAGCTCGCAGTCTCTGGCGGTACAGTTCTCTGGTTCCGTCAGCTCGTACGGTGACGGCGCAGCCAAATAAGGACTTTGGAAAACGAACGTAAAAACGAGGACGAGGGAGGGGGGGTGGAGCTAAGAGTCGTAGTCTTCGTCGTCGTCGTCTTCGTCTTTGTGCGCCGCAGAGGCGGGAGGGGGCGGCGCCACCCCCACGACCGAGGGGTGGGGGACGAAAGAGCTGATGGGCATGGAGAGCGCGGCCTGGGGAACACCCACGGGGATGTACTGAGGGGGCGTGTCCTGTCTGGAATGAGAAGAGATGATGGAGAGACGTCAACGGCACCAACAGACATTCGATTCATGATACTGTTCATTCATTCATTCATAATCTTCCGCTTTATCCTCTATTAGGGTCGCGGGGGGGGGGGTTCCCCATGCCCAGCCAGGACAGGGTGCCAATCTATCGCTGGACACACACTCACACACACTCTATATGGGGCAATTTGGAGAACTCCATTGACTTGATCCATGTTTTTGGACTGTGGGAGGAAACCGGAGAACCCGGAGGAAACCCATGTGGACACGGGGAGGACATGCAACCTCCACCCAGATTGGGATTCGAACCGGGAATCCCTAACGCTGAGAGGAGAACATGCCAAACCACTAAGCCACCGTGCCACCCTCAAGATACTGTATACATTATAATTAATTAAGATTTATTCAGAGACACATTCACATCAGACCAATCACCACCCTGAACAGTGTGTGTGTGTGTGTGTGTGTGTGTGTGTGTGTGTACCTGTGAATGTGGGGTGCTGCCTGGTGGTGTGTGTTGGGCTGGGACATGTCCTCGTCCTCTCCTTCTGTCTCACTCTCTTCAGATTCGTCCTGATGAGCGACGAAAGTGACGTTACATTTAAAATATTCACATCCGTTCACTGAGCACTGATAAAGGCTTCTGCTGTTGTAGCCCATCCAACTCAAGGTTCAATTCGGATGTAGAGGACAGGGTACATGTGCGCGGGCTCACGGTGGCCTACCTCCTGCTCGGACTCGGTCCCTGACAGTTTCTTGTCCTTGCCTTTGGCGCCGGCGCCGCCGTTCTTGCGCACCGAGCCGGGTCTCCGTCCTCTGAACACAACGGGAGACGCTTCATTATTACAACAAACACACGTCCATCATCAGCAGCTCCACTGACCCACGCTCAGACCTCGCTTTCTTTCTCCTGTTCATTTCAGAGTTTAATGTCCAGACAGGGTCAGCGGTCATCTGAACAGTCACCTGACCCCCCCCCCCCCCACACACACACACACAATAACACACACAAAAAAAACAATAGTCTAATAAAACAAAACTTATTCCATCTGTAATAAGTTTAAATACTAAAAATAACACTCAGTCAACAAACCGGACCTCACTGCTGATATAAAGAAGGTGCGAGATGACCGGAGATTTGTGGGGGTGAGGGGGGGGACCGACAGAGGGGGGGGGTGCAAAGGGAGTCTGTTTTTTAAATAAATAAATGTGATATGTAGTTGACGAGAAGTGGAATCAGAAAACTCAGATCAGAGTTGATGTGACGAGGACAGACAGACAGACAGACAGACAGAGAGACAGAGAGACAGACAGACAGAGAGACAGACAGACAGACAGACAGAGACTAACCTGCGTGAGAGCTTCTCTGTCCCCTCTGCATGATTCTCATCACCGTCCCCCTGCATGTCGGGTACAGCGGCTACAAGATCCTTCAGGAAATCAAACTGCTGCTCCAGTTCAATGCACTGCTTCCTGCATGCACACACACATACACACACACACACACACATGCGCATACACACGGACACGCGCATACAGACACACACACGCATACATACACGCACACACAAACACGCGCACACACAAACACGCACACACACAAACACGCATACACACACAAATACACACACACAAATACACGCATGCGCATACACACGCAAACAGACGCACACACACACGCAAACAGACGCACACACACACGCAAACAGACGCACACACACGCAAACAGACGCACACACACGCAAACAGACGCACACACACACGCAAACAGACGCACACACACACACGCAAACAGACGCACACACACACACGCAAACAGACGCACACACACGCAAACAGACGCACACACACACGCAAACAGACGCACACACACACGCAAACAGACGCACACACACACGCATACAGACGCACACACACGCATACAGACGCACACACACGCATACAGACGCACACACACGCATACAGACGCACACACACGCATACAGACGCACACACACGCATACAGACACACACACACACATACAGACACAAACACACACAAACACACAAGCAAACACAGACACAAGCAAACACACACACACACACACACACACAAACACACACACAAACACTTTAATAATTTGTCAGAGCCTCATACAGAGTTCTATTTATTTTAGGAAGTTTAACCTTAAACATGTGTAAATAGGTTTTGCTTCTAACAAATGTGGCTGGTGTACACACACACACACACACACACACACACACACACACACAGTACTTACAAATGTGACGTGGTCATCGTCTTAGCGTTGCGCGACTGAGTAACGTGGCAGGCTTTTGTGAGCAGAGACTCCAAGAAGAGCTCTAATGCCCGCGCTACACGAGTTAAAGAAACCACACTGAGCTGACCCGCACCACAAACCACGTCCATCATCCGTCCATCCATTCATCCATTCATTCTAATGACCTCATTTAATTCAGGGAGCCATGATTAACCCAATAATCTGAGACCTCCATCAGAAAACACTGGACGACGTGAGGAGAACAGCCCTTAGGACTAAACCCATGACCTGCAGACATGGGGAGGACATTCAGTGTAACTTCTCCACATGTCTCTTAATGCCCATGTCCCCCCCCCCCGACTTATTACGTCAGGGCAAATCCACAAAATGAAGTCCCGTTTTGATTTTTTTGTTCCTCTCTTTGCGAGTATAAAGGATACAGATGATGACAGGAACTGCCGCAGCTACTTTGCCGATCTCTTCGTCCGTCTGCATGATCTTCTTAATCCTCGCCTGAGGAGACGTACAGATTAATGTAATAACACTGTCCCTCACGGACAGAACGGTAAGACGCAGCATAAGGACACAAAGAGCACGGAACCCTGGACCTCGTTCACACACAGACGCTGACCATGAGCAGATAAAAGTCAACCTTTTCATGAAAACACTACATTCATCCATTATCTTCTGCATTATCCTCTATTAGGGTCACCCCATCCAGGGGAGAACGTTTCGGGCGCTGGGCAGATACACCCAGGACAGGACGCCAATCTATCGCTGGACACACACTCACTCACATACACACTCTATATGGGGCAATTTGGAGAATTCAATTGACTTGATCCATGTTTTTGGACTGTGGGAGGAAACCGGAGAACCCCGAGGAAACCCATCCTCGAACCGGGAATCCCTAGTGCTGAGAGGAGAACGTGCTGACCACTAAGCCACCATGCTGCTGGAAAACTCTACATTATTAATTAATTTATGATTTTATTATCTGAAAGCTACGGTTACAATACGATCACATGGACAACACAATGGCACGGAGCAGCAAGTGTGACGGGGGGGTAAAAGGAACCGACGGTGTTTAGGGGGCAAAGCAAGACAGATGGTGAAAGGGCCAGGGCTGGGAAATGTATTGTGGCTGAAGGGGCCGCATGAAAAAAAACAACTGACCCTCAAAAAACAGTCAGAACTTCATCCATGGCTCTGCTGACCAATACGGGATGGAACCTGAATATTAATCAGACTGGCGGTCCTGCAGGACGCCCCCACTAATGGTACTTGAGCGACATATAGTTTTGTGATGAACAGTTCACCTTAGAGTTTTTGGATAAAAGCGTCCATTTGTTAAAATCATATCTTGGACATGTCTGTCCTAATGGACATATAGTTGTCGTTGCCCGGTCCTACACTGTTGGCGCTGCTCGAGGAGGACGAGTCCCCCACTGAGTCTCGGTCCTCACAAGGTTTCTTCCTTAAATAACAACATAACAGGGAGTTTTGTCTTGCCGCTGTCTCTTTAGATCGCTATTTGGGGGTTTAAAGGCTTTTCATTCTGTAAAGCTGCTTTGTGACGATGTTCTGATGTTTACACCTCACATTAGACTACAGGACAACAGACAGACAGTCAGACACAGACAGACAGACAGTCAGTCAGTCAGGCACAGACAGACAGACAGACAGACAGTCAGTCAGTCAGAGACAGACAGTCAGTCAGTCAGAGACAGACAGTCAGTCAGTCAGAGACAGACAGTCAGACACAGACAGACAGACAGTCAGTCAGTCAGACACAGACAGACAGACAGTCAGTCAGTCAGAGACAGACAGACAGACAGTCAGTCAGTCAGAGACAGACAGACAGTCAGTCAGTCAGAGACAGACAGACAGTCAGACAGTCAGTCAGTCAGTCAGACACAGACAGTCAGTCAGTCAGAGACAGACAGACAGACAGACAGTCAGTCAGTCAGACACAGACAGACAGACAGTCAGTCAGTCAGACAGACAGACAGACAGACAGTCAGTCAGTCAGACACAGACAGACAGTCAGTCAGACACAGACAGACAGTCAGTCAGACACAGACAGACAGTCAGTGAGACACAGACAGTCAGTGAGACACAGACAGACAGTCAGTGAGACACAGACAGACAGTCAGTGAGACACAGACAGACAGACAGTCAGTCAGACACAGACAGACAGACAGTCAGTCAGACACAGACAGACAGTCAGTCAGACACAGACAGACAGACAGTCAGTCACAGACAGACAGTCAGTCAGACACAGACAGACAGACAGTCAGACACAGACAGACAGACAGACAGACACAGACAGACAGTCAGTCAGACAGAGACAGACAGTCAGTCAGACAGAGACAGACAGTCAGTCAGACAGAGACAGACAGTCAGTCAGACAGAGACAGACAGACAGACAGAGACACAGACAGACAGACAGAGACACAGACAGAGACAGAGACACAGACAGACAGACATCTCCAGCTGCAGATTGAACCCCAAACCCAGGGGTGGACATTAAAATGTCTCCGTTTCAGATTAATTTCTGATCTTTATACAGAACTGAGGGACTGTCCTCAGAGTCGCTTCACTCCATACGAACACAGAGGACAGAGGACAGTCCTTTACCGGCTTTCCTGCTCAGTTTGTGTGTCAGAACTTTAGATGAATGAGTTTTAATGTCTGAAGCGGCAGCTTTTTATTCACTTTATTTTAAAAGCCGCTGTGCTTTAAACGTCGGCCTTTAGCTAACGCGCTAGCCGCGCTAACTTCAAACAAAGCGGGTCTTTTGATCTCTAAACGCCGTGCAGCTTTGATCAGAGGGCCAGCTGAGACAGAGGACCGTGCTGCGGCGATCCAGCGGCCGTGGTTCACATTCTAACCCGGGATTAACGGCGTGCTGAGGCGGAGCGGAGCGGCGCGGCGCGTTAGCCGCGGGCTAGCCGTCATTCGGGCTGAACTCACCGGCGGAAACCTGGCGTTGTATTTCTTCTTTTTGCTCGGCATGTCGAGGCTTTACTCTGCGCACAGCTCCAGAGCAGCAGCGGCGGCCTGCGGGGCTCCTTCTCCCGGGCTGAGGAGCCGTGCTTTCGGATAATGTTGTGCTTTTCGCTTTCTTTTCCACTCCGACTCGGACCGGATTTCACGGCGTTCCACACTCCGCGGCTTCCAAACGGCGCGCATGTCGCCTAACTAGGGCCCCTAGCGAGTGCGCAGAGCTGGAATGGAACGCGACAGGCGACGCTGGGAGAGGGAACGAAAGGCGGGAACAATCCATCCATCCATCCATCCATCCATTCATTCATTCATTCATTCATTATCTTCCACTTTATCCTATATTAGGGTCGCGGGGGGGAGAACGTTTCGGGGCAGATACACCCAGGACAGGGGGGCAATCTATCACTGGGCACTCACAGACATACTCTATATGGGGTAATTTGGAGAACTTAATTAACCTTGGGGGCGGCACTGTGGCTTAGTGGTTTAGCACGTTCTCCTCTCAGCGTTAGGGATTCCCGGTTCGAAGCCCCATCTGGGTGGAGTTTCCATGTTCTCTGTGGGTTTCCTCCGGGTTCTCCGGTTTCCTCCCACACTCCAAAAACATGGATCAAGTCAATTGAGTTCTCCAAATTGCCCCATATAGAGTGTGTGTGTGAGTGAGTGTGTGCCCAGCGATAGATTGGCGTCCTGTCCTGGGTGTATCTGTAAGATAATGAATGAATGAATGAAAGGGTTGCGGGGGGGGGGGGGGGGGGGGGACGTTTCAGGCGCTGGGCAGATACACCCAGGACAGGGGGGGCAATCTATCACTGAACACACACTCATTCACAATACACACACACACACTCTACAGTATATGGGGCAATTTGGAGAACTCACTTGACTTGATCCATGTTTTTGGACTGTGGGAGGAAACCGGAGAACCCGGAGGAAACCCACGTGGACACGGGGAGGACATGGAAACTCCACCCAGATTGGGATTCGAACCGGGATCCCCGGCCTTATTCAGGATTAAATGTGATTTTGTTAGTAGAATAATAACGAGATTACACATCTGTGTTCTTAAACTATAACTTTGTTCCTACCGCTGTTTTTGTTCTTTATTTTATTAGAAACTTTTCCTTAATTTTGTCGTTTTTTAAGATTATTCAGCTAATCGTGACTTTATTCCTAAATACACTGTATTCATATGCATATGACTTCATAAAGATTACATTAGATACATACAACATTATTATTAAGGTGGCCGTACAGTCAAAAAACTTGGATTCAAGGTCAAATGAATGCACCAAATTGCCCCATATACTGTGTGTGTGTGTGTGTGTGTCCATCAATGGATTGGCGCACTGTCCTGGGTGTATCTGCCCAGCGCCCAAAACATTGTCCCCTGGATGGGCATGGGAACCCCACCATGACCCTAATAGAGGATTAACAAGAAGATAATGAATGAATAAATGAATGTTTATAACATTGCTATAAACCTTTACAGATGTTTTGGTTTGTTTCATGTGAACTGAATGTTTTAGTCAGTACATTAATTTATTGGCGTGTTATTCAGCAGCGTGGCTCATTTTTCTGATAAAAACAAAAGTAAAATAAAACATTTATTCCCACGGTGTCAAAATATTCTCATAACACGAGCCTTTCCAGGTGTTTTAATAAACCCGCCCTGCTGGCGGCGCTGTTGTCCAAACAGAACATGCAGTATGTCCGTTTAACGTTAGCCAGATTAAAGGCTGTCTTCAGTTTAATATCATATCTCATTCAGCGGCACATGGGGGCATTCGGCTCCCAGTTTGCCCCTTTGCCGACCAATCCCCCCCCTGAACGGGCAGCACGGTAAGCAGAGTCACATTAAAGATGGTCGCTACGCACTAGTTAGGGACCCTAAATAGAACACTAGCGCTGAAAGGAAACACGGCCCGAACAAGTTAGCTCCGTTAGCCACCGAGCTCGGAGACTATGGCGTTATTATCATTTAAATAAACAAGTTAAAATTAGGGTGAGCGCTTAATTAAGACGTCGCCGCGATGTAGACGCGGACTTTAACTTAATTATCAAACGTAAGTTTGAAGTTTAAAGTTCGTCCCGTACGAAGGATTTGCTTAGTTAGCCGTTAGCTTAGCATCACCGTTGACTGCGCAATGTTATTGTTCAGTGTTATTCTACTAAAAACTGCTGCGTCATCGGCTGCAAACTGCATTTTATAATGTTTAATTACACTTATCATCATTACACTGAGGGGCAGGAGCCGGATTTGGTGTTTAAATACAGTATTCTTTATTTTCTTGGTTAAAATGGATGGTTTGGCATTATGATCAATTAATATACAGTTTATTCTTTCTTTATCTTCTGTCTAATTTGGGAGGGGGGGGGGGTTTCCCCATGGTCATCCGGAGAGGGGGGGGTTTGGGGTGCTGGACAGGACACCAATCCATCCCTGGACACACTCACTCACATTCACAAAGACATATACTGTAGGGGCAATTTAGAACAGCCAATTCACCTTGAATCCATGTGGGAGGACACCCACGCGAACACAGGGAGAGCATTCTAAATGAAACGAGTTTTGGCTTAGTGGTTGGTATGTTCTCTCCTCCGCACTGGAGATCCAGGTTCGAATCCCAGTGCTTGAGAGGAGAACATACCAATCACTAAGCCAGTGAGGAAAATTTGTCTGATTTAGAACGTGAGAGTGAAGACAAACATGGGGCGGTGACGATTCAACCCGTTATGTTCTCTTCTAAAGTTTTAGAGTGACCACATCGTGACCTCCGACGCCGGAACGTGACGATGGAGGAAGAGGAGGAGCATCAGGAAGCCCCGTCGGCGGAGGACTACGCCGCGTCCGCCATGGCGGCCGACATGGACCCCTGGATCATATTCGACGGCCGCAAAACTCCCCGCGCCGAATTCTCCGGCTGGCTGGAATCTAACCGTCCCTCGCAGGTCAGCCGCTTCGGAGACGACGACGGCGTGTCGGGGCCCGTGGGCTGGATCTCGGTGATCGGCCCCTCCCACTGTCCCGGGGCGGGGGACGTGGCGGGCCTGCAGGAGAGCTGGGAGAGGCTGCTGTCCAGCGGCCGGCCCGTCACCTTCCAGACGGTCAGGGAGCTGGCGCTGAACCACGGCGTGCTGACCGGGAAGTGGCTGATGCACCTGGACAGCGGCTTCAAAGTGGACCACGCGTGGGAGTGCGTGGCCCGCGCCGTGCTGGACGGCAGGATCTCGTCGGCCAAAGTGAGCCCCCGCGACCCCAGCTCGGACGCCAAGCACGTCATCTGCGTCTACAACCAGAACTTTGCCGACGAGCGGCAGGTGATGGAGCTGGACGCCGCCATCCGGGCGGTCGGCGTGAAGTGTCCGCTGTCCTACAAGCCGGACGTCTACACCTACCTGGGGATTTACCGCAACAACCGCTGGAAGCTCTGCCCCACCATTTACGAGAGCAAGTTCGATCTGGAGTGCGTGCCGCGCCGCTCGCACATCGTCAATAAGGTCACCAACCTGGAGGTGGCGTGAGCGAGCGCTAAACCGCAGAAGACACAGGGCAGGACCTCACCCCCCCCCCAGAGGAACAATGATCCCCGTCTTAAGTTCACATTGACCTTCTGATCCATTAGGAGTCCTGAGGAACCAGGAGCCACGGCGGCGTCACCCTTAATTAACGACTGGTTAATTGTTTGAGGGGTGAACGGTCCGTTCGTCTCCGTCTCGTCTTCGGGTCGTTTGTTTTTTTTTCGTTTGCAGTTTGGACGTGATTTCGTTTGATTACAGACTCCGGACCTGATCTCCGTGTTTAATCCTCTCAGTTCGCAGGTTCCTCGTTCTATCGTTCTGCCGTCGAGCCGCAATTAATAAACAAACTCCGTAATTAAGATCCGTCTTCGTTTACGCACCCGGCTCTGCGTGTCCTGAGACGGTCGGTGGGCAGGAACTCCGTGCCCACTCTTTCTGGGATAGGCCCCGTCCGTATTCGTTTGGCCAAAAGTGAGACATTACACTAAACTTTGATTTAGAGTAGATTATTTTCGGATACTTGGACCACGCCTCCACAGGTGTCCTCTGATTTACAGACAGAGTGAGGACAGGGTACGATGATTAATAGACAGAGTGGGGACAGGGTACGATGATTTACAGACAGAGTGAGGACAGGTGTCCTCTGATTTACAGACAGAGTGAGGACAGGTGTCCTCTGATTAACAGACAGAGTGTCCTCTGATTTACAGACAGTGAGGACAGGTGTCCTCTGATTTACAGACAGAGTGGGGACAGGTGTCCTCTGATTTACAGACAGAGTGAGGACAGGTGTCCTCTGATTTACAGACAGAGTGGGGACAGGTGTCCTCTGATTTACAGACAGAGTGAGGACAGGTGTCCTCTGATTTACAGACAGAGTGAGGACAGGTGTCCTCTGATTTACAGACAGAGTGAGGACAGGTGTCCTCTGATTTACAGACAGAGTGAGGACAGGGTACGATGATTTACAGACAGAGTGAGGACAGGTGTCCTCTGATTTACAGACAGAGTGAGGACAGGTGTCCTCTGATTTACAGACAGAGTGAGGACAGGTGTCCTCTGATTTACAGACAGAGTGGGGACAGGTGTCCTCTGATTTACAGACAGAGTGAGGACAGGTGTCCTCTGATTAACAGACAGAGTGAGGACAGGTGTCCTCTGATTTACAGACAGAGTGAGGACAGGGTGTCCTCTGATTTACAGACAGAGTGAGGACAGGTGTCCTCTGATTTACAGACAGAGTGGGGACAGGTGTCCTCTGATTTACAGACAGAGTGAGGACAGGTGTCCTCTGATTAACAGACAGAGTGTCCTCTGATTTACAGACAGTGAGGACAGGTGTCCTCTGATTTACAGACAGAGTGGGGACAGGTGTCCTCTGATTTACAGACAGAGTGAGGACAGGTGTCCTCTGATTTACAGACAGAGTGGGGACAGGTGTCCTCTGATTTACAGACAGAGTGAGGACAGGTGTCCTCTGATTTACAGACAGAGTGAGGACAGGGTGTCCTCTGATTTACAGACAGAGTGAGGACAGGTGTCCTCTGATTTACAGACAGAGTGAGGACAGGGTACGATGATTTACAGACAGAGTGAGGACAGGTGTCCTCTGATTTACAGACAGAGTGGGGACAGGTGTCCTCTGATTTACAGACAGAGTGAGGACAGGTGTCCTCTGATTTACAGACAGAGTGGGGACAGGTGTCCTCTGATTTACAGACAGAGTGAGGACAGGTGTCCTCTGATTAACAGACAGAGTGAGGACAGGTGTCCTCTGATTTACAGACAGAGTGAGGACAGGGTGTCCTCTGATTTACAGACAGAGTGAGGACAGGTGTCCTCTGATTTACAGACAGAGTGAGGACAGGGTACGATGATTTACAGACAGAGTGAGGACAGGTGTCCTCTGATTTACAGACAGAGTGAGGACAGGGTACGATGATTTACAGACAGAGTGGGGACAGGTGTCCTCTGATTTACAGACAGAGTGGGGACAGGTGTCCTCTGATTTACAGACAGAGTGAGGACAGGTGTCCTCTGATTTACAGACAGAGTGGGGACAGGTGTCCTCTGATTTACAGACAGAGTGAGGACAGGGTACGATGATTTACAGACAGAGTGAGGACAGGTGTCCTCTGATTTACAGACAGAGTGAGGACAGGGTACGATGATTTACAGACAGAGTGGGGACAGGTGTCCTCTGATTTACAGACAAAGTGAGGACAGGGTACGATGATTTACAGACAGAGTGGGGACAGGTGTCCTCTGATTTACAGACAGAGTGGGGACAGGTGTCCTCTGATTTACAGACAGAGTGGGGACAGGTGTCCTCTGATTTACAGACAGAGTGAGGACAGGTGTCCTCTGATTTACAGACAGAGTGGGGACAGGTGTCCTCTGATTTACAGACAGAGTGAGGACAGGGTACGATGATTTACAGACAGAGTGAGGACAGGGTACGATGATTTACAGACAGAGTGAGGACAGGGTACGATGATTCCATTCGGTCCATCAGAAACAGCAGGAACAAAAACACATCTGAATCACAGAGAGCAGAATGAGGCTGAAATCCTCCCTGTAATTCAGCACCTTCACCACCAGAGGGCTGCACTGAGGACAGGACGACCTTACAGTCTGCCGTCAGTGTGTTTAGAACACGTGACTGAATGGCATTAGAATTTGTTTAGAAGAATACAGTTTAATGAAAGCTGTGGGCGGAGCTTAAATCGTTCTGAACACGCCGTCCGTCCGTCCTGACGTTATGATAAACCTAACAACAAATTAGCATCACAATTCAGTTTAATATTAATATTAATATTAATAAGCGTCATAAATATGTTGGATTGGATTTTTTTTTCATTTGTACAAAAACAACGTCATTGAGCACTGATTCAGCTTTAATCCATAATCTACAGCCTCTTCAGATTACAGATTACAGAAGCGGATTTCAGACGCTGATTCAGTTTTGAACCCGAGCTGTTGGACACCAGAAACCCGTTCACCGGGTGAAGGTGAAGGAGGCTGTGACGTCAGACAGGTGGAGGTTTTAAAAACGGACACTCAATTCCACTTACTTCCACTAGATGGCCCCACAGCCCGGGTCTGAGTCTGGATCAGTGGTTTCATTATTAAAGGTGCACTGGGTTTAACATTTTGTGACGTCATAAACATGCGTGACAGTATTTACAGAAGACGTTAAATGTTATTAAAAGGTCACGTGACGGACACCGTCCACGTGGGCGGAGCCGGGTGGAACCATGTGATCCCGAAGGTAATCGATCGTTTAATCCCGGGCTGAATTTGAGGGAACCCTCTGAAGGTGGTTCTGCGGTTCTGACGAGCGCCGTGAGGACAAGCTCAAAAACGGAAGAACCACGTAACAGCCGTCCTCCTACCAAACGGGTTCCACACTATTACTGTCCAGATGGTAATTGCATTCGTTAGGCTCCTCCCACTAACACATGTGATTACAGTATAATGTGTTCTGTATGTTGGGGGAACCGAACCCTCAATCTTCTGCTCTGTAATCTAATCCCATAATACGACATCACAACAACCATCACCAGGTCCATACCTCCGTTTGGGGTCCCCCACTAAACCTCCGTTTGGGGTCCCCCAACATCAGTGTCTGACCTCATCAATGACCTTCTGTACAAATGAGCCGGGATTCCCCCAGACGCAGTCCAAATCCACAGTCACAGACAAGACATGACTACAGAGGGGGGGGGGGTATGATGATATGACGAAACTGGATATGAAGACCCCTGCAGGGGGGGGAGGGTGGAGACTAGGGGTCCATACCTGCACCGAGCGCTGTACAGAACCCTGACCCAGTTCCTGTGGGGTGGAGGATAAACGAGATGCCATGGGGTTTAAACGTACGGAGCTTTAAAAGCAGACGGGTCCATGTGCAATGTCACTTTAGAAACAGCAGGGGTCCTCGCAATGAAAGCAAACTGAAGTCCAATAAAATAAAACCATCCTTTAAATATGACGTTATCTGAAAGCGAAGCGTTTGGACACTAAGCAGGACCAGCATAAACCTGCCCCCCCCTGCCTCCCCCCCGGTGTCTGGACGTGGCCTCCCTCCCTCCCTCCCTCCGTCTGTCCGTCCGTCTCTGTACGTGGCGGTGCGGTACCCGGGTGACGGAGCGTCAGTCTAAGTGTGGTGTCCGGTCAGGAAGCTGACTGTGGTGTCGCTGGAGATCATGGACAGTAACCGGTCCTCGTCTATGGAGTTTAGCACGTCGAATTCGTCCAGGCCGACGTGCTGGGGCTGGGACAGGGACGGGGGCGGCCCGCCGGCCGGGAGGGCGTCGCTCATCTGCTCGCCGTGCAGCAGGTTCATGATGACGGGATTGAAGCTCATCCAGGTGCCGTTGGACACGTTCCTGCCAGGCTGCTGCGCCCCGCCCGGGGTCACGCTCATGGCGCCGGGCAGGTTGGCGTGGCACGGAGCGGCGGCGGGGTTTCCGTCTCCGGGGAGTCCGCTCTGTCCCAGCAGCGCCTGAAAGTCGTCGATGTTGATGTTGTCCACGTCCGACGTCTGCGCTTCGGAAAAGCTCGGGAACTCCAGCATGTCGGCCTCTTCGATCGCGATGGGCGCGGGGAACGCGTTCTCCGCCGCCTGAGCTCCAGCCACGGGCGCCTCCCTGCCCCGGGTGGAGTCGGGCTGCTCGGCGGCGGCGGGGAAAGAGCCGAAGGTGAAGTCGTTCAGATCGGCCAGGTTCACCGTGTGGAGGTCGGGAGCTGAAGTCGGAGCCGGAGGAATGTTCAGACTGTTGAGGTACTTCCAGGTTTCACCAGTAGAGGGCTCGGGTTTGGGCTGAGTGAACAGGTGACCAGGGGTCAGCAAACTGCTTAACAAATTCGGCATCTTCTGGGGCACCGGGTTCACCACTAGAGGGAGACAAATAACAGCTGAGACACTATCCCCTAAAATAATTGATATTTATATTTAATAATTAATAGTTCCTATTTTAATAATGTTAAAAGCGTCTGCACTGATTCAGGTGGTTGCCGGTGGGCAGGTGTAGCAGCAGGTTACCTGGAGGCGCGACGACAGGAGCGGGGACTGGAGCCGAGGGCCTGGGGGTTGGAAGCGTTCTCCTGGCTACATTAAAAGGCCTGGGGGTGCTGGAATCTACACACACACACACACACACACACACATCACTATACTGTGCAAACTATAGACACCACATGACATTGCAGATGAACCACACCTTCTGCACTGAACTCACCTGACCCCATGTTTCCCAGTTTGAGATTTTGGAGCATGCCTTCTGTCCGCTTCCTCTTCTCCATCAAGTGGTATTCATCTGCTCCCGAAAAATAAATTATATATAACACATCAGCCTGTCTGGTACCAACAACCATGCCACAGTGAGCAAGCGCTCCCCCGTTTTGCTGATAAAGGTTCACGCTGCATGATTTTATAACCTTTATAAACATTAATTTATCCATCCATTATTTTCCGCTTTATCCTCTATTAGGGTCGCGCGCGGGGGGGGGGGGGGTTTCCCCATGCCCATCCAGGTGAGAACGTTTCGGGCGCTGGGCAGATACACTCAGGACAGGGCGCCAATCTATCACTGGACACACACTCACTCACACACACACACTCTATATGGGGCAATTTGGAGAACTCAATTAACTTGATCCATGTTTCTGGACTGTGGGAGGAAACCAGAGAACCTGGAGGAAACCCACGCGGACACAGGGAGGACATGCAAACTCCACCCAGATTGGGATTCGAACCGGGAATCCCTAGTGCTGAGAGGAGAACATGCTAAACCACTAAGCCACCATGCCGCCCTCCTTTATAAACATTTGAAGGCTTTAATTCGATGCAGGTGAAGCTGCAGTGCTGCTGACCTCACTGTATCTGACCGCAGATCCGTTTTCACCTCCTGTCTTTATGAGTAAACAAGCCGGTCATGTTGCCATGGTGACCCCTAAAAACTCGGACCTCGGAGCGTTTCCGGTCGGGCCGAGGTCACGTCCCCGCAGCATTCCGCCGCACTGAGCGCGTGCAGCGGCGCCGATCCTGATACACACGTGTCCTCTGACACACTGCGCATGAGACATGTCTGCAGCTCGTCCAACCGGTCGGTCCTGGTTAGGGCCCGGGGCCGTGCATGAACACCTGGCCGTCTGTGTGCTGTTAAATCAGGAGCTCTCCTCGACACGGCAAGTCTTTCACCTTAAACCCCCCCCCCCCCCCCCGCCCCCGCCTCCATAAAACCGCTCGGCTTCCCAACGACAGACCGGACGACCTCGCTTTGAGCTGCCACTGTATTCTCAGCACATGGTTAGCCACAAGAATTCAGCATGTAGGGTGTGGCTTTGAAATGTCCACATCAGATAACATTAACACACACACACACACACACACACACACACACACACACACACACACACACACACGATTTGTCCTTATGCATGGGGACTAACCGAACCCTCATCTGCACTGATGTGTAGCGTGTTTGCAGATGAGTGTAATGTGGGGCAACTGTGGAGGAGGTGTTTCTAATCATGTGCAGGGGGAGTTTACACACACACACACACACACACACACACACACACACGCATGCTGTTAGAGTGTGTTGTGTTTCACCTGGGTCTGCAGGGAGGTACTGAAAGTCCATGGGCTCGCTGACCTCGCGGTCGGACGGCCGGCGGAGCTGCATCTTGACGCGCACCGGTTCCGTCAGGTTGGTGTTGCAGTACGGCGGCGTGCGGAACACGATGGCCACCTGCCGGTGCACGTCGGCCTGAGAGAACGAGCCCTTGCTCTCCCACTTGTCTTGAAAAAAGCGCACCTCGATGTCCTCTGTCAAAAACACACCCCCACCCCCACATGAGCTCCGAGTAATGTTCAGTGGTCAGGGTGTTGGGCTATCAATCTGAAGGTTGGGGGTTCAAATCCTAGGTCCACTGAAATTACCAGTGTGGGTCCTTGAGCGAGACCCTTAACCCTCATTGCTCCAGGGGGCGCTGTGATTCACCCTGTGTTCAGCTTGTAAGTCGATTTGGATAAAAGCATCTGCTAATGTAATTTGTGTGTGTGTGTGTGTGTGTGTGTGTGAGAGGTCATGTTCCGGTGATGCATCGGGCCCTAAGCGCTCACACACACCTTTCTGAACTTTATCACAGAGCAGGAAGATCTCGTCTCCTCCTCTGCAGCTGCCAGAGTTCCTGTTCACCCGGCAGATCTTCAGCTCGGCCGTGTTCGGCGCCCCTGTGAGGACGTGCGAAGAAAAACACTTAGTGCCTTGTCATGATCCACAGAACAGGGAGGGGGGGGGGGTACGGGCGAGCCAGATCAATCAGATCAAAGATTTCATGATGCAACAGTAAGAATCTGCACGACCTCCGAATACACAGACTACATCTCCGCATGCCTTCAGGTGGATGGGCTACAACAGCACACATCCAAGGAGTTGACCGTTCATTTAAAGAGAACGTCAAAACCCCGTGTGTGAAGGTTCTGTTGATCATGTGACCATCTGAGCGTAAGCAGCATCACCTCGAGCTGCACGGCCCTGAACACTGAGGCTCAGTTAGCCTGATGTACTGTAGTTTCAGTTTAACACCTAATTCTGAGAATCACACACACAGTGTGTACTGACGGGAACACACACACACACACAAACACACTTTTATAAGGTTGAGATTTTCCACCTTTAAATCTGGGATGTATTTTCTGCAGTCAGGGTTTTTAAATCTAATTAGAACCTCATGATGTTCACAGAAACACACAGTGCGGCTGTGTTACAGTGAGGGGGTCGCACGGGGACATGCCGCACACTCACGGTTGTCGTAAATGGGCTGGGAGACGACGGGGTCCAGGTTAATGCGATCGCCGGCCGGCAGGGTGATGCTGGCCTGGAAGCAGAGGCGCACGGCGTTCAGGTCGTAGTCCTCCTCCCACACTGTGGCATCGGGAACTGGAAACGAACATGAACAGCATTAAGGCTGAGGAACACATCAACGAGCAGGAACATCCTGGGGAAGTGCACATGTACACACACACACATATTTATATTTATATTTATATTTAGCAATGACACGGTCTTCCTGACGCTCTGTGTGTTTAAAGGTCGTCGTCTATGTTTCCGCTGTGGGCTCTTCAGCTGGACGTTCATAATGAAACTACACGATTCCACATCAGCGTGGACATGAGAGCTCAGACAGTTTTCATTTCAGGTCTGAACAGCTGAAGGACTGTGATGACTGCGTGCTTTATGTATTAGACCGATACCCGGCGGTCCGTGGTCCAGACTCGGACCGTGGTCACGGAGGTCACCTCTGGAGAAGTTCTGATCGGCAGAAACGTTATGATGTGTTAAGGGGAACGGGTTCCGGGATACGACTTACGCTGACCGTCATGTGACACCGTACTAAATAAAACCCTGTTTCAATTCATCCATCTATTATCTTCAGCTTTATCCTCTATTAGGGTCACACGGGGGGGGGGGGGGGGGGGGGGTTCCATGTCCATCCAGGGGAGAACGTTTCGGGCGCTGGGCAGATACACCCACACCAATCTATCAGTCACTCACACAGACACTCTCTATATGGGGCAATTTGGAGAACTCAATTGACTTGATCCATGTTTTTGGACTGTGGGAGGAAACCGGAGAACCCGGAGGAAACCCACGCGGACACGGGGAGGACATGGAAACTCCACCCAGATGGGGATTCAACTGTACTAATTCATTCATTCATTACTTTCCATCACAGTGTTGGTGTGTATAATTCAGATGGATGGGATATCTGGTTATAATGAATGTTCATTCATTCATTCATTATCTCCCGCTTTATCCTCTATTAGGGTCGCGGGGGGGGGGGGGGGGGGGGTTCCCAATGCCCATCCAGGGGAGAACGTTTCGGGCACTGGGCAGATACACCCAGGACAGGACGCCAATCCATCACTGGACACACACTCACTCACTCACACAGACACACTCTATATGGGGCAATTTGGAGAACTCAATTGACTTGATCCATGTTTTTGGACTGTGGGAGGAAACCGGAGAACCCGGAGGAAACCCACGTGGACACGGGAAGGACATGGAAACTCCACCCAGATGGGAATTCGAACCGGGAATTCCTAGTGCTAAGAGGAGAACATGCCAACCACTAAGCCACGGTGCCACCCATAATGAATGTTATTGTTCTGAATAAATAAATCTTTAAAAGCGTCAGAAGATCTGAGTGTGCGTGTTCCTGACAGCGGGTGTGTGTTCAGGACATGAGCCTTGCAGTGGTACAGTGCAGTGTGCAGAGTGCAGGGGTGTGTATGACTCACAGATGGAAGCTTTTGGGTTTGTGGGTGTGTGAGTGTGAGAGAGTGAGTGCATGAGCCGCTCACTATTAAACGGGTTGTTCTGGGTCTGCAGGCGACAGGAAACTGCTTCAGCCACATCCTTCTTCTTCACACACTGAATACCCAGATTCTGGAAACTGAGAGAGCGAGAGCGAGCGGGAGAGAGAGAGAGAACACACAAGAGTGTATGAGCAAGAACACAATCGAGAACAAGGGTGCAAAAGAAACCGAGAGAGAGAAAAGTGAGAAAGTGACAAAGAGAAAGCAAGAAAGTGAAAGAGAGAGTTAACTCCATATAAGGTCAGACTGATGAGCATGCTGTAGTCTGATACACCTCACTAATGTAATCTCAGTTTCCTCTCACACACACACACACACACACACACACACTCACCTGTGCAGTCTTCTCTCTGGAAGGTCCGCCTCGTAGTACCCATGCTTACAGTCTTTTCCCACCAGCTCGTGAGGATGAGGTTTATGGGGCGGGTTCTTGGTAACCAAGGAGATCCTCACTCTTATTGGTCCGCTGTAGTTGTGCACCTATCAGAATAATCCCATTAAAATTTAGAACTAGTGTTCTGTGTGTGTGACATGCGGGTGGGGCGTTCTCTCTGCTGCAGGAACGGAGCCCTCTACAGACCGCTTAAGGTAAATGACGCTGGCCGTCATCGGTGAGGCGGTTTGTATGAGTGTAGGGTTCGAGGTACCGCCCGCGTCGGTCAGTCATCTGGATCTGATCATGAGAACGACGGTCCGACTCCAGGCTGACGTTTGGGCTTGCGTAAACGGTTGACTGCACGTTGCTGGTTTGTTGTGGGAGTGTTTGTCGTTGGGAAAGTCCGGTCCCAAACCGCCTACACGCCAAAGAATGGATTTAAACTCTAATGAATCAGAGCTGCAACCGCCGCTTATTCCACAGTTCTGAAGCAGAGAGATGCGGTTTGGACTTTCAATCGATGGAAAGTGAAGCGAGAACCCTGGTGATTACTTTAACACCATAAACAAACTGAGGGCAACGGGGTGCTTCTTAAACAACTGACACTGTTCCGGGTTCTAACGCGTGTGAGTGAGATGTTGGAGCTATGGATGAGAGGTTCAGATCGGGTCACCGAACCCGTGCACATCAGACTGAAACCTCGAATGGGAAAGAAACTGAAGATTGATTTGTAAATGAATCCCGTAAACCTGTTAATACAGTAGGATGAGGGTTCCCGGTCGGTGAGGGGAGTTCAGTGTATTGTGTGTAGCTGGGGGTGGGGGGGTGGGGGGGTGTAATCTGGTATCTGGACTGCAGCTCCGTGCCGAGGGATCACTTTCTCTGAAATGAGTCCCGGCGAGTCACGTCTCACTCTGACGGATGGAGACAAGTGCGGCGGGGACGGACGGAGTGATAAGACTTTCAAAATGGAGACGAGTGAGTCATTACGAAAAGGAAAAAAAATAAATAAATAAATGAGGAAAACGAAGGATGAACTGACACGCGTTAACGAGCGAGTCGGAGAACGCTCTGAGACGTGAATACAACATCACGCCGTTATCACCACATTCCAATCTCAGACCAAACCCTCACACACACACACACACACACACACACACAGCTCACTGTAAACACACAGCATGAGCAACAGTGAATTCTGCAACACTGGACTAAAGAACCAACGGTTCTAAAGTTCTCCGGGATTGAGGAAGTCTTGACTTAGACAATGATCCTAATAATGGGGACAGAGGACCTCATTCATCCAAATACATGCGTTCTATACACATTCTATACACTCTTCTTTAAGTCCTGTTTCAAATAAATGTACCGTATTTTCCGGACTATAATGCGCACCTAAAAGCCTAAAATTTTCCCAGAAATCGGACGTGCGCCTTATACGTGTACTGAGTTCCAAAATCTATAAAGGTATTGTTGTGCGACCGGGTGGTTTCGTGAAAAGCCGAGTAAAGAAAATTAATCCGGAGCTCGCCGTCATTCCGGGAGGATTAAATAAAGAACTCCGACCGCTGGACGTTGGCGTAAACGGGGCGTTTAAAGTAAAGTCGCGGGCGGCGTGGGAGCGACGGATGATAGACGTGAACACACGTTTACTAAAACTCGGGAGGCGGCGGCGGGGCGAGTTACGCCACCGTCTGTGAATGGGTTGTGGACGCCTGGGCCGAGGGTTCTGCCGTGACCGTCGTCCGAGCTTTCGCGAAAGCCGGCGTCGTCGCCGACCGGCCGCCCGGAGACGAGACGGACTCGGACGTCGATGAGAGGGAACACCGGAGTGCTCGATAGAGAACCAGCTTTTAAATTCAGACACAGAAGACGAGGACGCTGATGAGAGGGAACACCGGAGTGCTCGATAGAGAACCAGCTTTTTAATTCAGACTCAGAAGACGAGGACGCTGATGGATTTGTGGGAGAAGAGAGATTAAAATAATGTGTTTTATCAAGTAGTAGAATAAACTTCAATTATAAATCAGCGTTCTGCATCCTTTACTTTTCTTGTAGATCGTATGTTTTAGCGAGTGCCTTATAATACAGAGCCGTACAGAATAAGTACCGTACAGAAATAGAGTCCCTAATTCAGACTGCGCCTTATAGTACGGTGCGCCTTATACGTGGGGCAAATACAGAAATAGACCCCGTAATTCAGACTGCGCCTTATGGTCTGGAAAATACGGTCCCCCCCCCCCCCGATGAGGAGAAACACAGTGTGACATCATACACACTCATGGAGACGCACACACCTTGATGGTTGGATGTGTTTTGGTGGAGTCGTTGCTCTTCTCTCCGGGGATACTGCCGGCTGATCGCCCCTCACATTTATATCGAAAGCGCATCCCCCGCGCCTTGGGCTGCTCGATGATCTCGATGTACGGTGGACCTGGATGAGGAAACATCACCGCACTCATGAGAACGAACAGGACTGATTCATTTATTTATTCATTCATCCATCCATTATCTTCCGCTTTATCCTCTATTAGGGTCGCAGGGGGGGGGGTTTCCCCATGTCCATCCAGGGGAGAAAGTTTTGGGTGCTGGGCAGATACACCCAGGACAGAGGGGCAATCTATCGCTGGGCTGAATTTATTTAGTTTTTTTTTTTTTTAAATAAAGGACAGATAACAACCCGGGTACTGACATTACAGAAGCTGCCCTGATTTATTATATAAACAAAAGTATTAGGACACACCTCTTAATTATACATTCAGGTATTACATTCAGTCCCCTGATGCTGTGGGGTCAGGCACCTGGTCATGAATATGCATACGAAAGGCACATGGTTTATAAAGGCATGATTGAAGGGACTCCACACCCAACACATTAGGAGAGAAGTGCGACAGGCAGGGACATGTGTGCACACACACACACACACACACACACACACACACACACACACACATACATACATACACACACACACACACTCTCTTTACCTTTCTGCACAGTGGGCTGTCCCCAGTTAAACATCTCTGCAGAGAAAACAGAACAGAAGGTTAGAATCAGGTCAATCAATTATTAAACTTGATATGTTACATCATCATCTCATGAACATAATCCCATTATTAATCCGACCAGAATTCACAGCTCATATAAACAACGAAACACAGCGTGACGTAACGCTCAGCCGACCGAATGCTACAGATAAGCGTTGTGACGTCATCGCCGTGTCTGCATGAGGAACAAACTTCACTATTGGTTTAGAAAGATACCGCGGCTTTATCACACACTTTAATGACCAGAGAAGCAGACACGCAGCAGCGCCGCAGACGGCTGACGCGCCAAGCACCGAGGTCAGCGTGGTGTTCGACATGTTCTCCTTCAGAAGCTTAGATTAGCTTCAATTCTAATTAAAATGGATACTTTGTACCGACTAAAAGCAGGAATCCTGCCTTATAAACGTTCAATCAGGGTTCAGTCGTCTGTCTGCTGGCATGAGGAACCGATCCCAAACCAGCAGCGGGTCACCCACAGACTGACACATTCCTGTAACACTGTTCACCTGAGAGATAAGCGTGTGATTCGGTCAGTAAGGCATGGCAATGAAACCACACGCTGCTCATTTTTGGGAAGCCTTGCATCACACGAACTAAAAATGAGCACATCGAGCAAAAATAAGAGAACACCCCCCCCCCCCCCCCCCGCCGTGCTGCGCTACAGGGTTCACAGGACACACAATCACACTGTCCAAAACTTACACCGAGATCTCAGTGTGTCCCCATCACAAAATAAAATTCAGATCACTGTTGCAGAGGAAGGGCGGCACGGTGGCTTAGTGGTTCGGGTTCGAATCCCCATCAGGGTGGAGTTTCCATGTTCTCCCCGTGTCCGCGTGGGTTTCCTCCGGGTTCTACGGTTTCCTCCCACAGTCCAAAAACATGGATTAAGTCAATTGAGTACTCCAAATTGCCCCATATAGAGTGTGTATGTGTGAGTGAGTGTGTGCCCAGTGATAGATTGCCCCTCTGTCCTGGGTGTACCAGTGCCCGAAACGTTCTCCCCTGGATGGGCATGGGGAACCCCCCCCCCCGCGACCCTACTAGAGGATAAAGTGGGAGATAATGAATTAATGAATGAATGAATGTTGCAGAGGAACATATTTAAATACAAAATATGTTTATTATAACATATGCTATTTATTAATTACCAGTCAATTAATTAATCACCAAGTTTCTGGGGTTCTAATTTACCTAAATTTTTTGTACAGTGTACGAAGGGTCTTCCCCAAACTGTTAAAGGCATATAATTGTCCAAAATGCATGGCAAGCTGGGGGCTCTTCTCCACTTAACGCAGGTGGGGGCAGCTCCATCATTTCACATGTCCTCCACCTGTTCTCAGGCTTGATGAACTCCATTAATTAGCACTCAGATTAAAAAAAAAAAAAAACCTATACTGAGCTAAAACAATGTTCCAGCTAACGGAGCCATGGAGATGAACTGGTATGCTGATCCCGATCCAGGAATTATAAGCTTGTGGTGCTCGGCCAAGCTGCAGCTTGTTGGTGTAACTAAAGGCCCAAGTCTGAAACATCTGGGCATCGTTTTTATAGCATCATCCTAATTCAGCAAGAGGTGACACGGTTAAATCACGAGCCTGCAAAGAGGGGGCATGTGAACTGGGGGTAACACTTTAACCCGCTGTGGGAAACCCTTCAGCCACCTGACTCGATTGTTAACGGGACACTGGTTTATGATTTTTGAAAGAGACATCGTCCCAGATTTGTGAAGTTTCCTATTTCCAAGATACTATTAAATATCCTGGAGTTACCATGGCAACCGACTTTCACAGGAGAAAGAAAAGGAGAGTTGCTAATCGACTGCATGCACTTAAGACAGAGCAGGTATTATATTAGGGTGGTGGAGCAGGGTGGTGGTACACTGTATTGTATTCGTGTACACATACAGAGGAGCCAACACTAACCAGGTGCCTGCAGAAACCCATCCATCCATCCATCATCTCCCGCTTTATCCTCTATTAGGGTCGCGGGGGGGTTCCCCATGCCCATCCAAGGGAGAACGTTTCGTGCGCTGGGCAGATACACCCAGGACAGGGGGGCAATCTATCGCTGGACACACACTCACTCACACACACACTCTATATGGGGCAATTTGGAGAACTCAATTGACCTTGATCCATGTTTTCGGACTGTAGGAGGAAACCGGAGAACCCGGAGGAAACCCATGCGGACACGGGGAGAACATGGAAACTCCACCCAGATGGGGATTCGAACCGGGAATCCCTAGTGCTGAGAGGAGAACATGCCAACCACCGTGAGCACAAAAACAAGTGGACGTCATGACACGTCACAGTTATCAATCAGCAGGATGAGGTCACACCTGTACCAATCACCTCAGATCAACATGATCCTCCACATGAACATCAAAGACAACACTGAGGTGTGATGACGTACTTCAAAAGAATCAGATAAAAGTCCTAAATGAACTAAAAATAATTAACTGTAAATCAATTTTTAAAAAAAGCGTGTTTTGGATGAATGGGTTCTACAGCAACCCTCACAACATGTCTTCAAATTAATGTTAAACCGCCAAAAGTCGCGACAGGCGTTCTGAACACTACGTTATGTTCAAATTGTGTACTTTAATTACTGTTTTTTATTCAATTAAAACCCAACGCGTCACTTTAACACAACGTCTTATTAAACGTGTATTACGTATTAAGTATCATGTCTGTCTTTTTAGCCAAACTAATCAATTCCAGTTAAATACTGATTGATATATGTGTTAAATACTTAAAGCAAATGAAACATTAGATTTTATTTTTTTAAATGTTTGCGTTACTTTAGCAGTCCTAACCAACTACTTCCGACAAGATACGTCTTCAGCCGGCCGAATCACAAATCAATGCGACCCGTAGAGTAGGTCCACTAGGTAGGGTTCATGGCGCCTTTAAAGACACAGTCGCGCTCTCCGCCTTCGTAGTCCCCTACGCGGTGATTTGTAACGCGGCCGCCGTTTCTCAAACCCGATGGCGTTGACGTTTGGGGGGTTTCCCTCCCGATGGACGAAAACAAGCCCGCTTTATCCGCCTCAGGCTCCGCGGCTCTTACCCGACATGTCGGCTTTATTTCCACTCCGCGCTGAAGCTTCGGGTCTCCTCCGGGCGCCGCGCGAAACCGAGTCTTATAACGTTTATTTAAATAAAATAAAAAAAAAGCCGAAGCCGCAGATTTTCCTCTCAGCTTCACCGAAGACCAAAAGTTTTGCACCCCGCCCTCAGGCGCCAGGCGGAAGTGACGTCACACAACACTGGCGCGCGGCACGTCCCATGACGAAGCGCGGGCCGCGGAGGGAAACGTGAGCGTTCCGATGCATTCCCTCCCTCACGAGGCGAGTTCTCCTTTAATTTAGGAGTTCTCCTTTATAAATGACAGGAGGCCGCTTTAGAACCCCCGCAGGGAACCGCATTCACCTCAGATTTCTGAGCAATGAGAAAGTGTGTGTGTGTGTGTGTGTGTGTGTTGATATCAGAGGATGAACAATGAACAAAAAGTATAAAAAAAAACAATTAAATCACTAATCAGACGTTTTAAACATTTCCTCGTGTACATGATTGAACATATGAGTACATATGTTCATATGCAACTTTATACCTCATCATCATCATAATAATAATAGGCGGCACAGTGGCTTAGTGGTTTAGCATGTTCTCCTCTCAGCACTAGGGATTCCCGGTTCGAATCCCCACGTGGGTGGAGTTTCCATGTCCTCCCCGTGTCCGCGTGGGTTTCCTCCGGGTTCTCCGGTTTCCTCCCACAGTCCAAAAACATGGATCAAGTCAATTGAGTTCTCCAAATTGCCCCATATAGAGTGTGTGTGTGTGAGTGAGTGTGTGCCCAGCGATGGATAGGCGTCCTGTCCTGGGTGTAACTGCCCAGCGCCCAAAATGTTCTCCCCTGAATGGGCATTGGGAACCCCCCCCCTAATATAAGATAAAGCGGAAGATAATGAATGGATGAATGATAATAATAATAATAATAATAATAATAATAATAATAATAATACATTTTATTTGAAAATGCCTTTCAGAACACCCATGGACGCTGTACAAAGCAAACATTTTAAAAACATTTACATTTTACATTTAAAAAATAATCATGTGCAAAAGAAAGTAGAATTAAATTACAAAGATTAAAAAAATGATATCAATAATAATTAACAGTTAAAAGCTCGTTTAAAAAGATGAGTTTTTAGACCATCTCATCATCATCTCACCTCACATGTACCGTTATATACATTGTATATGCTGCTATATTTATATCTATTCTATACTACTTTTTATATATAGTGTATATATATTCTTACATTTATTTTATATGCTGTATATACATATATTTATTTATATTTGTAGTGGTATATTATATATATTATATATGTTCATAGTTGTATACTATACTATATTTCACATTTCACATAGCAATATGTGTAATTCTCATTTTCTTCTTTGAAATTTAAATTTAAATGATAATTTTAAAATAACGGGGTAATCGGGGTCCGTGACCCATCATTTCGTTCTTGTCTCCTGTAACACGTGATATTAATGATAATAACATTTTCTTGAATCTTGAATCTTGAATATGCAACATGATTCTGTTTCCTGTTTCATCATGACAGAAAGACACGTGTCCCGAAACACACACACACACACACACACACGTTACTGCATCTATATGAGGTCAAGAGTTCAGACAGAGGTTCACTCAAACCAAACCACGGCCTGTGATTGATCTGTTTCTCTACATACACCCTCATTTCTCAGTCCCCTAATTAACAAGGCCTTAACAGAGCAGGGGGTGGCACGGTGGTTTAGTGGTTGGCATGTTCTCCTCCAAGCACTAGGGATTCCCGGTTCGAACCCCCATCTGGGTGGAGTTCCCATGTTTCATGTCCTCCCCGTGTCCGCGTGGGTTTCCTCCGGGTTCTCCGGTTTCCTCCCACAGTCCAAAAACATGGATCAAGGTCAATTGAGTTCTCCAAATTGCCCCATATAGAGTGTGTCTGTGTGAGTGAGTGTGAGTGCCCAGTGATAGATTGTCCCCCTGTCCTGGGTGTATCTGCCCAGCGCCCGAAACGTTCTCCCCTTGATGGGCATGGGGAACGCCCCCCCCCCCCACGACCCTAATAGAGGATAAAGCGGAAGATAATGAATGAATGAATATATATATATATTGTATATTTTTTTTTTGTGCTTCTTTTCTTCTTCTTTGTTGTGTCCTGTGTGCTGAGCTCTTCATATCGTGTACATGTGGACAGCGTGTCCTGTCTTCAATTCACCCAAAGCCTCCAGAATGAAGACTTTAGATTGAAATTTTTTTCTTTTTTTTTTTTTTTTTTTTTTTTTTTTTGACGTAACAAAACGGTTGCCGCGGGGGCGCGCTTCTCCTCCGGCCCGCGGGGGCGCGC
Source organism: Corydoras sp. C115 (assembly GCA_019802505.1). NCBI lineage: Eukaryota > Metazoa > Chordata > Actinopteri > Siluriformes > Callichthyidae > Corydoras > Corydoras sp. C115. The sequence goes on along the minus strand of JAFMOC010000357.1, from coordinate 198,057 downwards.
TTCTCCTCCGGCCCGCGAGGGCGCGCTTCTCCTCCGGCCCGCGGGGGCGCGCTTCCTCCGCCTTTTTGACGCGCCGGCGCGCGCGCTCACGTCCCATGCGGGCACGCGCACTCAGTCCGGAGGAAGGCGAGCTCGTTGGAACGCGTTAGAACATGGCGGAGGGGGAACTGGACGTGGACTCGCTCATCTCCAGGCTGTTAGAGGGTGAGTCCGCGCCGGGGGCCGTGTCGGGGACCGCGTCGGGTGCGCGCCGAGGCCCGGCAACGGAGGGTGAGGCTCGGTGGGGCCCCGGGGTCCGGCCGCCGGGTTCGGGCCCTGTTGTTGTGTGAGGGGCCTGCCGTGGAGCGGAGCCGAGCGGAGCGGCAACATGTCGGTGTGCTGGAGACGCTCACACCTTCAGACCTCCGTCTTTACTTCATTTATTTAATTTAATTGATTTGTTTCTGTCCCCCCCCGCCCTGCTGTTAATAAAGATGATCAGAGTGATTAAAACCAACTCACAATCCCACAGGAGTTCATATGAAGCTCTGAACTCTGTATTTATACAAATAAATCCTCTAAATGATCAGATTAACCTTCTACTGAAGTCGTTAATACTGCAAAACAAAACAAAAAACAACAAAACTGCTGTGTGTTTACATTTAAAACTGTACTGGACTTCTGTGGTTAATCAGATTAGATGTCCTGTCTGGATTGTATGGATTATTGTTCATTCATTCATTATCACCCACTTTATCCTCTATTAGGATTGCGGGAGGGTTCCCCATGTCCATCCAGGGGAGAACGTTTCGGGCGCTGGGCAGATACACCCAGGACAGGGGACAATCTATCACTGGGCACACACTCACTCACACACACACACTCTATATGGGGCAATTTGGAGAACTCAATTGACTTGATCCATGTTTTTGGACTGTGGGAGGAAACCGGAGAACCTGGAGGAAACCCACACGGACACGGGGAGAACATGGAAACACCACCCAGATGGGGATTCGAAGCGGGAATCCCTAGTGCTGAGAGGAGAACATGCTAAACCACTAAGCCACCGTGCCACCCATGGATAATTGTGCTTTGCAAATTTTTTAATATACATATTTAGTGCTATAATTGTTCGTACTGTCGTTTTTATATTAAGATCCAATAGTGGGATTAATTTTTCTGGTGGGAATATTATATGACCATTTGCATATATGAATGCAAATCAGTGGAAATAATCTGTAGTCATTGTAATGTTGTTATAATTTTGGATATTCAAATCTGATTGTAATGGTCAGGATTATACGAGCTGTTGGAAATGACCTGGATTATCAGAAATAAGAATAAGATTGGTTCTGTCAGAGCTAATAATCTCGAATGTTCACTGTTGTGGGATTGGGATTATGACGGGGGTCGGAAATGATCAGGATGTTAGATATTTAAAAGGAAGAGAATTAGATTAAGATTACCGGACCTGGTGATCACGTTCTGAAGGATGAAACATTGTGTGAATCTGCTGTTGGAGTGTGGATTATGTATTCTGCACTCTGACGTCATGTCACGTGGACTCCAATCTGGTCATCTCGTTTAAGTCACATGAGATTAAGGCTCAGGTATGAAAGTAACTCGGATGCCGTCCCAAGATCAGATTTGTCTTAATTAGGATGAAATCTGGGTCTGAGCCAGTTCAGTGTGGCAGTGTGAATGTAAATGGTGATAATCTGGATTATCAGATGTGAGCTCAGTCCAGCCCACAGAGTTCAGGGTTTTTCTCTGGGTCGAGGTCATCGGTTATTGGTCAGTTCGTGATGATGCAGGGTCTGTGTTCTGTCGTGGTACTTTTTGTTTCCAAATACTTATTATTAAATCCGCCGCCGGTACGGATGGAGCTGCATCTTGCATATCTGCGACCTTCAGGACTTCAGAAGGACCCGTGAGAAGCCGAGCCGGCAGGCGAGTGCGTGCTTTCCCTCACTCCGAGCCTTATTTGGACATGTCCCGGGGCTTGGACTGTTCTCTGTACAATAAGGAATCCCAAAATAACTCTGTGCTCTTCCTTATGATGGAAAAACAGTCTATTATGACCCTCATCATTAAAGCGGCTCATGTTTCCCATGAAAACACCGAGTCATGATCCACCGCAGATCAAAGCTTTAACGTTAATTAAAAGTCACTGAGCCTCGGTCACTTCCCCCCCGTGTTCCTGCTTCAACTCTATTTTATTTTTTATTAACTTGCCCTTGTGTCCATGTGACTTAGGAGTTTAGGGTCATCATGTCGGTCGGCACGGTGGCTTAGTGGTTGGCACGTTCTCCTCTCAGCACTAGGGATTCCCGGTTCGAATCCCCATCTTGGTGGAGTTTCCATGGAGTTTCCTCCGGGTTCTCCGGTTTCCTCCCACAGTCCAAAAACATGGATCAAGTCAATTGAGTTCTCCAAATTGCCCCATATAGAGTGTGTGTGAGTGAGTGTGTGCCCAGCGATAGATTGGCGTCCTGTCCTGGGTGTATCTGCCCAGCGCCCTAAACATTCTCCCTTGGATGACCCTAATAGAGGATAAAGCGGAAGATAATGAATGAATAAAAAATTATTATTATTATTATTATTGTCAGGGGAGCTGCGGGCATTGGCATGCCGGGGGCCCGGGCTCAGCCGGTGCACCGGGCAGTCGCCGTGGCCCTAATATAGGATAAAGCGGAAGATAATGGATGGATGGATGGGTCATCATGTCCTTCGGTTCATGTGAGGTTCAGGGTCATGGGGTATCAAGACGACATCTTTATACGGCTCTGGGACCTGGTGGCTCTGTGGTAATTGTTTAGGGAAGGCCCGTGGCCTCAGCACAGGTTTGATTAATCGTAATGGTTCCGCCTTAGTTCCAAACTTTTAATGAAAAATACGGACGTCTGAGAAAATGGCGTGTGCAGCACTGCAGCTCCGACCCAATCAGCCCTCAGAGTAATAAATAAGAGCGATCGGTTAAACTCTGAAGGCCGTGCTGAGGCGGCGCCCAAACACTTTATTGGCTCTGTAGCACTTTTTGTGAAGTTTAAGTCGGGCAGATTCACAAAGCAATCCACCCCCTCGTTCTTCCAAAATGCATCCACATGCCCACCGCTGTGGAACGGCTCCAGGTGGGGGGGTGTGTGTGGGGGGGGGAAATTTAAGTGGGATTAGTTTTTTTTTTTGGAGAAGAATGATCCAGAAGTGTATTTATCATTGACTACATCAGCGCTTTATAAAGCACAATGCAGCATCCTCACACACACACACACACACACACACACACACACACACACACACACACACTGCTGTGGTTCCGCCGTGCATCAGACCCTCGGTGCATACAAACAGCTCGTTCTTTAAACCCTCCTGAGTGTGGCGGGGGCATTAATCTTGATTACGGAGGCTCCTGCCGGTACGGAATTCTGTTGGCATGAAGAAGTCTGCGGTGGTCTGACCGTAAACAAGACGAGAGGAGAACATCTCACCACCGAGCTGTCTCTGTCCCCCACAGTGGACATTTGTCCCTTCATTCCTCCAAAATTGGTCATTTGGCCGACACTTTTATCCAAAGTGACTTACAAATATCCCAACTTGATGGTTGGGGTCAGAATACAGGGTTAACACAGCGCCCCCTGGAGCAATGAGGGTTAAGGGTCTTGCTCAAGGACCCACATTGGTAACTTAAGTGGACCTGGGATTTGAACCCCCAAACTTCAGATTGATAACCCAAGCCCACACAATAACCACTGAGCTTCCACTCCCACTCAGGGCTGTGAAGAACCTCCAGCTTTAAGAAACACACTTTCAAGGGGATGGGCGGCACGGTGGCTTAGTGGTTTGGCATGTTCTCCTCTCAGCACTAGGGATTCCTGGTTCGAATCCCCATCTGGGTGGAGTTTCCATGTTCTCCCCGTTTCCCCGTGGGTTTCCTCCGGGTTCTCCGGTTTCCTCCCACAGTCCAAAAACGGATCAAGTCAATTGAGTTCTCCAAATTGCCTCATATAGAGTGTGTGTGTGAGTGTGTGTGCCCAGTGATAGATTGGCGTCCAGTCCTGGGGATCTGCCCAGCGCCCGAAACGTTCTCTCCTGGATGGGCTCTCCCACCCCCGCGACCCTAATAGAGGATAAAGTGGAAGATAATGGATGGACTTTCAAGGGGGTTCTCCTGTCCTGGACCCAGAGCCATGTTCTCAAGTAGGATGTGATGTTAACTTTAGTGGTGGCTCAGTGGTCAGGGTGTTGGGTTATCAATCTGAAGGTTGTGGGTTCAAGTCCAAGGTCCATTGAAGTTACCAATGTGCCTCCTTAAACCAGAACCTTAACCCTCATTGCACCAGGGGGCGCTGTGGCTGACCACGTGCTGGCTTTGTAAGTCACTTTGGATTAAAGCATCTACAAAATGACCCAATGTAGATGTTGCAGCCCTGACCCTGACCTGTTTTTGTCTTTGCTCACGGGTCACTATGGGCAGAACCCCGTCACTGGTTTGTCTTCTCTGTATGGACCTCTGTCAGCGCTTCCTCATCAGTGCTGACCTGAGCCAGCTTTTCAGCCATGCCACTTTCATGGACGTGCACAAAGCCAGCTCCTGAAGACATGGTTAACTGACCGGCTCAACGTTTTTGGTTCTCATCCCTCTTCGTCTTCGGTGTCTGACCTCACACTGGTGTTACAGGTTGTCCAGGTGTTAGATTTTTTTATGAACCAGATGTAAAGGTCAGCTGTAGACGGTGTTGAGTTTGTTTTTATGGGCTGCTGTTCCGTAACCTCGGCTCTTCACGCTGACCACGCCAGCTTCTCGTAGCCCTGCTGTTTACAGTCCGTGTCCTCGGCCGCCGAATAAACAAACGGGCCTTTTACACACCCCTGAATACCCGCGTCATGCGCTGCGCCGCCACCCCCTGCTGCAGTCCTCATAAATTATAATAATGATGCTTACAGTGAGAACTGGACGTGGTGCCGCTGTAAAACTCCGGGAGAGTCTGAGGAAATGGAACGTCCAGAGCAAAGTAATGAATGTGCCGGAATGTATTTGTCCTTAGAGGACATGGACAGGCGTGACTTTCACCTCCTCCCCTCTCTCGGGCGGTGTAAATGTCAGCGGGCGCAGCTGTCCCGGTTAGTAATCACTGCCCTCCACTCCACTGACAACTCGCTCACAGTCGGCCACCCCACAGACCCCAGAGATGTGTGATGAACCTCCACCCGTACCCCAATGCGACACCCAATAACACCACCACCATCAGGTCAGCGTCACTGCAGAGCTGAGCATCATCCACCCTCTGAATGGAGGTGCTGGGTGGTGGGGGACAGAGGGACGGGTGTGAGTTCTGCTGTGGGGTCCTCTGAATGGAGGTGCTGGGTGGTGGGGGACAGAGGGACGGGTGTGAGTTCTGCTGTGGGGTCCTCTGAAATGGAGGTGCTGGGTGGTGGGGGACAGAGGGACGGGTGTGGGTCCTCTGAATGGAGAGCTTGTTCCACCTTCTTTTTGGCATGTGGACTGTGTGTTAGCTCATTCACACTCAAACTGATGGACAAACAGCAGGAGCTCTGTCCTCACTTCTTTCTGTTTCTATCACTGCACACATACACACACACACACACAAACACACACACACACACACACACACACACACACACACACACACACTGCAGTGCCAGCAAGCCTCCATTCAACCACGTTTTCATGAATGTTTAGTAAAAATGTGCACCAGCGTCTGATCAGCTTCCAGTGATGTCCGTACCCTCAGCTTGGTCCCCGGTCCACTCTGCAGTCCCTGGTCCCCTCCACTGTCCCTGGTCCCCAACACCATCCCTGGTACCCCCGCCGTCACTGTTCCCCACAGTCCCTGGTCCCCTCCACTGTCCCTGGTCCCCTACACCATCCATGGTAACCCTGCCGTCCCTGTTCCCCTACAGTCCCTGGTCCCCTCCACTGTCCCTGGTCCCCTACACCATCCATGGTACCCCTGCCGTCCCTGGTCCCCTCCGCTGTCCCTGGTCCCCTCCGCTGTCCCTGGTCCCCTCCACTGTCCCTGGTCCCCTACACCATCCATGGTACCCCTGCCGTCCCTGTTCCCCTACAGTCCCTGGTCCCCTCCACTGTCCCTGGTCCCCTACACCATCCATGGTACCCCTGCCGTCCCTGGTCCCCTCCGCTGTCCCTGGTCCCCTCCGCTGTCCCTGGTCCCCTCCGCTGTCCCTGGTCCCCTCCACTGTCCCTGGTCCCCTCCACTGTCCCTGGTCCCCTTCGCTGTCCCTGGTTCCCTACACCATCCCTGGTCCCCCCGCTGTCTCTGTTAAATCCATGTTGTTTACTTGACTTGACTATGACTTTTAAATTTAATTTAATTAAATTTAATTAAATGAAATTAGTATGTATTTCTGTAATTAAAGTGCGTGATCGTTAGTGTACGGACGTGCTGTAAAGCGCGGCGCGGCGCAGAGCGGTGTGTACACAGTGACACCCACGGCGATGACGCTGTGATAAGCCGCTGACCTTCAGTGTGTGTTTACATCTGAGAGACGTTATAACTCCGTCCCATCTACACGCCATGTCCTCCTTCTGAAAGTTCGGACGTCGGGTTTGGGTTCAACCCTTTAGTCCAGCTCTCTGAGCACGGCCGAAGGTCGCTGTGACGTCCGTTAAGGATGTAATGACGTGTCCATTCATCTGAAGTGAGCTCTGATTCCACAGACCCAACAGAGCTTTAAACAGCTCACCGAGGGTTTGTTTACATACAGATGGACCGATACACACACACACACACACACACACACACACAGGTAGGCAAATATGTGTACGTGCCTTCTGCTTGTGTGTCTGTGTTTTTGATTTGCACCATAGGTCCTTAAACACACACACACACACACACACACACACAAAATGAGGGATGTTCAGTGTGCACTACAAAAACAGTGAAAAGCATTATTAGATTAGATTCCAAAAAGTGTGTGTGTGTGTGTGTGTGGGGGGGTGTATTCTGTTAATGTATTGTAAACAGTTTGGGGAAGGTCCTTTATTGTGGTAACATAATTGTGTCCCGGGACACAAAGTGAGGTCCAGGAGATTCAGAAACCCCGTCCGCTGAAGAACCGGGCAAAAAGTCCCACGTACCCCGGAGTGGAACCGTCCTATTCACAAAGCAGGAAGGAGCTCGGGATGAGGACGGTGTCCTGCCGCTGCTGTCCGTCCTGCGGCTGGGATCCCTGCTTTCTCCTGGATGATCGTTTATTTCATCATCTGTCATAAACTGAAATCTGATTACGTGGAACCTTCCTCAAACCGCCTCCAGCTTCGTGCATTTCCATCTGCGCCTCGTTCTCTCGTCCCTCTGATGGACCCGCCGTCCCCTGCGTTCTACAACATGGTTATAATTAAAATGATTGGTTTTCTGCATTGTGAATGTTTGCCTCATTTTAATTTCATCCTCTGAGGAACCAGAGGCACCTTGGTGTTCAGATGCAGCCCACTGCCCCATGGGAGCATGCCAGTGTCTCCTCAAACACTCCTGCAACTGGTCCCCGGTCTCAGACCCCTGCTGGACCACCGGAGTTCAAGTTCAAGTTATTTATTTCTGTCGCGCTTTTTACATCAGAACGTCATCACAAAGCAGCTTTACAGAATAAAAAGCCTTTAAACCCCCAAAGAGCGAGCCGAAGAGACAGCGGCAAGACAAAACTCCGTTATGTTGTTATTTAAGGAAGAAACCTTGTGAGGACCGAGACTCAGTGGGGCACTCGTCCTCCTCGAGCGGCCGGGCAGCGACAACAATGTAGGACAGACATGTCCAGATATTAAACAAATGGAAAAACTCTAACAACTGGAGAACTATATGTGAGTCCATTAGGTGTTTAGGTGTCCAATTAATATTCAGGTTCCATTCACCGGAGGGACCCGTGTGTACGTCAGGAGAACACGGTCACATGTCAAGGTGAAGATGTTCTGAACCCCATGTTCTAAGGAGATGCCACTGGTGCCATGACTGTAAACTCATCCTTATATGGACCTCCCCCCCCCCCCCCTCGCTCTCCCTGTAGCTCCCCAGTCTCTGTCCTTTCTCCTCCACTGCTCCCGGGCCGTCCTTAATGGTACCCATGTATGGATACACAGTAATCCTGACCTGAGTTCTGCCAAATATGGATTATAAGTAGTTGTAATGTGTACAGAGATGCTCTCTCTACCTCCCCCTTCACCCCACACTCGTACCTGACCTCTGAATCTGATGTAAACTGCTTCCTCCTTCAGGTGGAACATCAGGGGCATCTTCAGGTATAGTGTGCTGTGGGGACTTGGTTGGTTCCATGGATGGACATATATATATATATATATATATATATATATATATATATATATATATATATATATATATATATAATTAATCGATAAAATGTCAGATTTATTGTCCATGATGTCATGTCATATGTGTCTCAGACATTTCAGTAAAAAAATAAGATAAAGTAATAAAATATTCCTCTTTATTCTAATGAGCTGTATATTAAAGCTGAATGATTAAATCTCTTTGATCTTTTATGAAGCTGTTAATGATAAATAATTTTTTTATACAACCATTATAATAGTCCTCACTGTGATTGATTAAAAACATATTTCAACATTAAAGGCTTTTGTTTTTCATTATTTTGAGAAAAGTTATTTTAATTAATAACACAATCAATTAAATGATTGTGTTATTATTGTGGTGGGGGGGGGGGTATGGGTACGCAAGAGAGAAGCACCGAGAGGGCAGGGATAGGGCAGAGCTCTGCACTGCAGTGTGTGAGGTGTGTGTGTGTGTCTATACATGGGTTATATTTACACTCGCAGAACTAAATCGAACCTTAAGAACCGTTAGCTGGAGTTTCACGTCCTGATGAGTCGTTATGTTAATGAATTAATAGATTCAGATGGTTACCGTGGTAATGACATCAGAGTTAATCATACGAAATGGATAAATGTATTGGGATGTGGTGTTTTTTATATATATATTTATTTATATATATAAATATTTTTTATTATTCCATTGTCACCTGTGACAATGTGTTTTGGTTAACTGTATATAATTAAATGAACAGTTTGGGGAAGGCCGAACACAAAGTCTGAAGTTGTGATTGGGTGTGGAAGGAATAACCAGCTCAGACTGTTTGCTGTGGGATGGGGGGGGGGGGGAATGTGAAGGCCTCCGGCACAGTGTATTCATTTACCTTGCTTTTAAATATACCACAGTGTGTGTGTGTGTGTGTGTGTGTGTGTGTGTGTGTGTGTGTGTGTGTGTATGCTGAATGTTAGGTGTGTATTAATATCAGGTTGCCGTGGCAGTGTACACACTGAGAGTGTAACTCAATCCAGCTGCTCTGAAGTGCTTCAGCTCTTAGAACTGGAGCAGAACTTCTTTGTGTGCACCTGATCCCCACATGTTCAGTAAACCTGTGTGTGTGCGTGTGTGTGTGTGTGTGTGTACACATTGTGCTTGATACAGTTAAGATTTCTAAGGAGTTCAGAACTTTGGTGTTTCTGTAATTTGCCCCTGTGGATTAATAAATCCCCCCCTCTCCATTTAATTAATATATCTGTAGTGTTGGGAAGGCGGCACGGTGGCTTAGTGGTTTAGCACGTTTGCCTCTCAGCACTAGGGATTCCCGGTTCGAATCCCCATCTGGGTGGAGTTTCCATGTTCTCCCCGTGTCCGTGTGGGTTTTCTCCGGGTTCTCCGGTTTCCTCCCACAGTCCAAAAACATGGATCAAGTTAATTGAGTTCTCTAAATTGCCCCATATAGAGTGTGTCTGTGTGAGTGAGTGTGTACCCAGCGATGGATTGGCGCCCTGTCCTGGGTCTATCTGCCCAGCGCCCGAGACGTTCTCCCCTGGATGGGCATGGGGAACCCCACCGCGACCCTAATAGAGGATAAAGCGGGAGATAATGAATGAATGTAGTGTTGGGTGGTAGATCAATACATCTGATAACATGTTGAGTCTGATGTCTGTTATTAGATTTTGTTACCGTGGGTTTTTATTTTTATTGGTGATTGGTATTCTTCTGTAGTATTTACCATGTGTCTCTGTGTCTCTCTCTCTGTCTCTCTCTCTCTCTCTCTCTCTGTCTCTCCATCAGTGCGAGGATGTCGCCCAGGGAAGATCGTGCAGATGACCGAGGCGGAGGTGCGAGGGCTGTGCATCAAATCCAGAGAGATCTTTCTGAGCCAGCCCATCCTGCTGGAGCTGGAGGCGCCTCTCAAAATCTGTGGTCCGTATCTCGCACGTCATCAAAAAGCAGAGCGTGACCTCACTCAGGGTTCAGGGTTCAGGGGTGGAGCTACGGTGCAGGGTCTAGCTATAAGATCCTCAGTACGGTTCCGTCTCATCCCCCCCCCACCTTCAGCCGGACGGCCCCCTCTCACACCACCATCCGGCTGCAGAACCAATGAGGACCATGAGCAGGTCTGAGAGCAGGTCATTAGAGTCTGAGATGGTGCAGATACACCCAGGACAGGACGCCAATCTATCACTGGACACACACTCACACACACACACACTCTATATGGGGCAATTTGGAGAACTCAATTGACTTGATCCATGTTTTTGGACTGTGGGAGGAAACCGGAGAACCCGGAGGAAACCCACGCGGACACGGGGAGGACATGGAAACTCCACCCAGATGGGGATTCGAACCGGGAATCCCTAGTGCTGAGAGGAGAACATGCTAAACACCAAGCCACCGTGCTGTGCTGTGTATTATACATGTTATTATTGCTTTGTTTGATGCTCCATGTTCTGTGTGTGTGTGTGTGTGTGTGTGTGTGTGTGTGTGTGTGTGTGTGTGTGTGTGTGTGTGTGTGTGTGTGTGTGTGTGTGTGTGTGTGTGTGTGTGTGTAGGGGACATCCACGGTCAGTACACAGATCTCCTCAGGCTGTTTGAGTACGGGGGCTTTCCTCCGGAGGCGAACTACCTGTTCCTGGGGGATTATGTGGATCGAGGGAAGCAGTCTTTGGAGACCATCTGCCTCCTGCTGGCCTACAAGATCAAATACCCCGAGAACTTCTTCCTGCTGCGCGGAAACCACGAGTGTGCCTCCATCAACCGCATCTACGGCTTTTACGACGAGTGTATGCACACACACACACACACACTGCGTACATTCAATCTAGCACATCTTTAGTTTGGTATTTGTACCTGCTGCCTGACCTCATCTAAACTGACTCACAGCATGCCGCACAATAGCGCCCCCCGGTGGAGCGATGTGGCTCCACAGCCGTGATGATGGACGCTTGTTTTTCAGGTAAACGCAGGTTTAACATCAAGCTGTGGAAGACCTTCACCGACTGTTTCAACTGTCTGCCCATCGCTGCCATCGTGGACGAGAAGATCTTTTGCTGCCACGGAGGTGAGACAAGGCCACGTCTGAAGGTCTGAGCGTCGGACGCGGGTTCTCGCACGTCTCCTACAAATGGGAACCTCTATAGAAGACGTGAGGAGTGATGGTTGTGTATTTGTCCCCCCCCCGTGGCAGGGTTGTCTCCTGACCTGCAGTCTATGGAGCAGATCAGACGCATCATGAGACCGACGGACGTCCCCGACACCGGTACCCACGGCCGTCGGTCCTTAATAATAAAGAGGTTCGAACCCGCACCGCGATGTAAACACCCTGCCGTGTGAATCAACAGGACTCCTGTGCGACCTCCTGTGGTCCGACCCGGATAAGGACGTCCAGGGCTGGGGTGAGAACGACCGCGGCGTGTCCTTCACCTTCGGCGCCGACGTGGTCAGCAAGTTCCTGAACCGCCACGACCTCGACCTGATCTGCAGAGCGCATCAGGTGATCGCACTCTCACTGCCTCGTTGCTTCACTGTGCAGCCTCTGTGTGTGTGTGTGTGTGTGTGTGTGTGTGTGTGTGTGTGTGTGTGTTGAACATCCATACACACGTGTAACAACGCCACGCCGTCGCCGCAGGTGGTGGAGGACGGCTACGAGTTCTTCGCCAAGCGGCAGCTGGTCACTCTGTTCTCGGCGCCCAACTACTGCGGCGAGTTCGACAACGCCGGCGGCATGATGAGCGTGGACGAGACGCTCATGTGCTCCTTCCAGGTAACGCCCCCCGCAGTTTGCCGTTGGCGGCGTCGCAGTGACGAACGCGCACTGACGGAGAACCCTCTTGTCGTCGTTTCTCTCAGATCCTGAAACCCTCAGAGAAGAAGGCCAAGTACCAGTACGGAGGAATGAACTCGGGACGTCCCGTGACTCCGCCCCGCACAGCCACCCCGCCCAAAAAACGGTGAACGGGCGGAGGGGCGCCGGAGACGAGCGATCGGGGATGAAGGATACACACGCGAGTTCCACGGCGGGGTGGTGACAGCGATGTGCGAAGCAGCCTTTCTGAATTTAAAGCGTATTAAAACCTCAAACCTTTATTTTTTTTTTCTTTATTCTGTACTCCACTATACTCCTCTTTTCTCGTTGGCTCCGCCCCCTGTCTGTGTAACCACGTTTTTCAATTAAGTGTTTTTCGGGGGAAATGTATACATATTCTCTCTCTCTCTCTCTCACACACACACACACACACAGTAGCGCACACATGTTCGGTGTGCATTTCAGCTTGTACCACTTGCTTTGCGTTGGTTTTTGCGTTGGTTTTGCCCGTGTCGGAGCGATGTACATTAACTCGGCCTGATTTTTTAGTTGAACTCTTCCTTCTGTTGGACGGGAAACGCAGCACATGAATATTCAGTAATCACATGACCTGGATTTTCAGTAAATAAACCAGAACAAACTGAACTGCTCGGGCTGTTGGTGAATCTGTTGCAGTTACGCGCTGCGGTCACTAGATGGCACTGCTTCCACATTAATCCTGATTTCTGATGTCTTCTCTTTTAATCCAGCAGTCAGAGAGAGGGGCCACGGGGGGCCACATCGGGAGCACCGCCGCTCTTCAGTTTGTGGTCTGCCACACTGCCCCCCGGAGGATGTACTGAGATTTACATTAGATCATCATGGGGTTACATCCATTTTGTTTGGGTGCAGAGTTTTTAATTCTTAACGGGTGTCGGTGTGGCCCCTGAGTGAGGCCCCTAACCCTCGTTGTTTCAGGGTTGCTGTGTGATGGTGACCGGCGTGTTGGTGTTAGAATTTGAACCTCAGGTCTCGTTTTTGGATCAGCCGTCAGCTCGATGCCCCCGTTCCGTATGCCCTCACCTCATTAACGGGCGGAGTCTTCAGTGTCCATCAAATTACAAATTATGTAGCATTACGTTTTATAGGGACGAGGTTCTACGGGTGGGGCTCGTCCCCTCCGGCCCTCGGTTCCGCTGATTACAGGGGCAGAGGGCATGTACGGGGCGGAACGTACATTCGTCCCTTTTAACTTTTGTAAGGTGTCCTTGAGTGCCCTGAAAGACGCCATTTATAAATAAAATGCAATATTATTATTATTATTGGGTGGCTTAGTGGTTTAGCATGTTCTCCTCTCAGCACTAGGGATTCCCGGTTCGAATGTCCATCTGGGTGGAGTTTCCATGTCCTCCCCGTGTCCACGTGGGTTTCCTCCGGGTTCTCCGGTTTCCTCCCACAGTCAAAAAACATGGATCAAGTCAATTGAGTTCTCCACATTGCCCCATATAGAGTGTATATGTGAGTGAGTGTGTGCCCAGCGATAGATTGCCCCCCTGTTCTGGGTGTATCTGCCCAGCGCCCGAGACGTTCTCTCCTGGATGGACATGGGGAACCCCCCCCACGACCCTAATAGAGGATAAAGTGGAAGATAATGGATGGATGAAAAATTATTATTATTATTGTCAGGCATCGGCACGCCGGGGGCCCGGGCTCAGCCGGTGCACCGGGCATTCAGCATTTTTTATTTTTGGTGGAAGAGCTCAGTCGAGAACATGAGGGTTCATCATTTAGGTTCTAACGTCCGAGTGGAACATTACAGAGCAGCTCCAAAATCTGATGTACAAGAACCCCCCCCCCCCCCCCCCCCCCCCCGCATCCTTTATTTATTCAAACTACGTCCGCAAACTCTCCGGAAGTCCCTCCGCTGTTTCCTGATGAAGTTCTCATTGAGGAACCCGAGACAAAGCCGCCTCAGTCGGTCCAGTGCGCCGTGCCGGAACGCCATGCGGGTCAGAAGTGGGTTCTTTGTTCTGCAGGTGGAGGAACCGGTGGGTTAAATGTTAATGAGCGGCGGCGTCCGGGGCCGAGGTTCAGGTTCCTGTAGGTAAACGTTAACCCCGTGATGGACGTCCAGCAGCTGCTGCAGCTTTGTGTTGGAACCTCCACAGCGCCACCTGTTTCCATAACGACCCCGAGGTCAAAGGTCAGCGGAACACAATGCCAGCTTTAAAGGAATGAGCCGGGGGTGCAGCTGCTCCGGGTCTCACCTGCTGCCCGCCTCGCCCAAACCTGCGTGACCAGGAGATCGGGGTTCCGATGCATGCACACACACACACACACACACCGACCCAGATGAGGCGCCCCCCTCAGGAGGCTGGAGTCCACGCACTACCGGAGGCCTTTAGTTCTGTGTGTTTTTTTTAGGGAGGAGCCTGTAGAGGGAGCAGCATCTGAACTTCAGACCAGAAAACTCAACAAACATCTGACTGAGGGACCTTCAGACTGCAGGAGGAAAGGGCCTTCCCCAAACTGTTCCTTCAAGAGAAGCATGCAGTCGTCCTAAATGCACGGTGAGGTTCTAAACTTCAATCTGTGACTGAACGAGTTCCAACACCTCTGTCCTCAACGTGGTCTTCAGGATCATCACTCTCTGGGTCTCCTCACTCTGAGGGCCTTCTCACTGAGGATCTCCTCTCACGCTGAGGATCTCCTTACTATTTGGATATCCTCACTCTGAGGATCTCCTCACTCTGTGGATCTCCTCACTCTGAGGATCTCTCCTCACTATTTGGATCTCCTCACTCTAGATCTCTCCTCTCTATTTGGGCCTCCTCACTCTGAGGATCTCCTCACTCTAGATCTCTCCTTTCTATTTGGTTCTCCTCACTCTGTGGATCCCCTCACTCTGTGGCTCTCTTCTAAGGATCTACTCACTCTGTGGATCTCCTCACTCTGTGGTTCTGTCCTCTGTGAACCTCCTCTGAGGGTCTCCTCACTCTGTGAACCTCTTATGAGGGTCTCCTCACTCTGTGAACCTCTTCTGAGGGTCTCCTCACTCTGTGGACCTCCTCTGTGGTTCTCCTCACTCTGTGGATCTCCTCTGAGGATCTCCTCACTCTGTGGATCTCACTCTGTGGATCTCTCCTCACTGTGGATCTCTCCTCACTCTGTGGATCTCCTCACTCTGTGGATCTCCTCACTCTGTGGTTCTCCTCACTCTGTGGATCTCCTCTGAGGATCTCCTCACTCTGAGGACCTCCTGCTGGACCGGTCTGATAGCTGAGTTCAGAACCGTACACCTGTCTCTTTGTTCTGTGTGATATCTGCACCTCCTCTCAGATCAGATTATGGTGTGTGTAATCATGCGAGTGCAGTCATGCGAGTGCGTACACATTCTCATACACACACACACACACACACACACACACACACACACACACGCTGCCTTTGTGCCTCCTCAGGAATGTTGTAATGGGTAAATGGAGGTTCAGAAGCCGAAACCCGCTGCTTATTAGTCATTAGCTCGGTGCTGCGGGTTTTATCAGAGTCGCCGAGGGAGAGGCTCGCTGCGCAAACACAAACCGAGGACATCAAGCACCGGGTTCTACCTCATCACACGCCTCAGCGCGTTACCTCACAGAACCATGTCCCGTCACATTCCTGCACCGAGGGCAAACACTCACAGATCAGTCAAAAATGTCCAACATCTCACCTTATCACCGCCGTCATCGTCCCAGACCTCCAGGTTCTGTGCTGTAGGACGCAGAACGTCAGAAGCACCCTCCAGAATCCAGAGTCAACGTTCGAGATGGTTCCGAGAGATGCGTCCAGTTCATTAACCTGTTCCATCACAGGATCATTCTCAGCACTGCAGTGACACTGTCGTGGTGGTGTGTGTGTGTTCTGGATCTTCTGGGTTAGACATGCCGGGTAAGGAACTACCCCAGACCTCCGCTCTAACGTCCACATCATTGGGGCAGTTGTAGTCTTGTGGTTAAGGAACAGCCTTATGAGCTGAAGGTCGTCGGTTCGACTCCCAGTCCCACTAAGCACTACAGCTGAAGTGCCCTTGAGCAAGGCACCTAACTCTTATATGATAATATGCGGGCGGCACGATGGCTTAGTGGTTGGCATGTTCTCCTCTCAGCACTGAGGGTTCCCGGTTCGAATCCCCATCTGGGTGGAGTTTGCATGTTCTCCCCGTGTCCGCGTGGGTTTCCTCCAGGTTCTCCGGTTTCCTCCCACAGTCCAAAAACATGGATCAAGTCAATTGAGTTCTCCAAATTGCCCCATATAGAGTCTGTCTGTGTGTGAGTGAGTGTGTGTCCAGTCCTGGGTGTATCTGCCCAGTGCCCGAAACGTTCTCCCCTGGATGGACATAGGGAACCCCCCCCCCCCTGCGACCCTAATAGAGGATGAAGCGGAAGATAATGGATGGATGGATGGATGATAATATGCTTTAAATACTTCAGGTTCATTGCGTGGAACCCTGTGCGCGGAACCCTGAGCGTGGCTCGCTCGTCGTTACTGACAGTTCTTACGCAGTGTAATTAAAGCTGCGATGTGGAGCTCCGTTGCCGTGAGGGCTTTCATCAGCGTTTAAGACGATGTGTCAGTCTGAAGAACAGAGGGTTCAGAGGAAACTGTTTCCATCAAATCAGCGTAACAGGAGCATCGAGTGAAGACCTGTCCTTTACACCAAACAAATATAATCCCTCAGCCGTCAACCGGGCGTCCAGAACCTGCTGAAACTCGCCGAGCGCCCGGCAGAGCGTGAACACAACCCTCATGAGGCATAAATACAGAACGACGCTGTTTACAACGAGCTTATATTAATAAAATCAGTGTCCTGACGTGTTAGAAAGGTTGGGAACCGAGTGCAGGGTCAGTCAGGAGGCAGGTCTGTGGTTAGAGGGTTGTGGGATCCGTTACCCCCCGTGGATGCATCTAGAACCCGTCATCGGTTCCCGTGACCGCTCGGAGATCCTAATCCCAAAAATACTAAAACATTGGTGTAAAATTCACTAAACTCTTTCTCTTTCGCCTCAGTTGTTTTCCGACTGCGCCCCCCCCTCTGCTGCACATGGGGGAGCGAGGGGAAGCGAGGGGAAGCGGTGCATGTGGTACCTCCACGCCACCATCCTATTAGCGGGCGTGAGACGCTGACCCCTGCTGGCCATGGACAAAATCAAACGACTATCTGTGATGCTCGTCTCCGTTAACAGCGCCGTCTCACCCCTCAAGCGGTGCTCCTTTTAAGCAGATCAGGAGAACAAGAGCTCCCCCTGTGTCTCAGCGCGGTCATTGCAGCAGCGTCAGGAACAGATCGGTACGAGTCTTTTTTGTCTTTATGTTTTATTAGTTATTCGTTTGGGATGCAGATGTTCTCTGAGCTAAACGCCGTGCTCATGAGCTGTAGTCAGAGTAGTGCCACCTCAGGAAGACTTTTACTGTAGAGGGTCACATGTGCACGTCTTCCTGTATTTCTTTTACTTAAAAACTAAATAAAACACAGGATTTGATTAAAAGACAGGAACTCGGGGCGTTCCGCTCCTTAAATCCGATTGGCTGAGTCGTTTGTCCGGCTGTGACATCATTAACAATAACACGCCCCTTTGAGCGCTTCACATTTGTATCAATGTGTGATCTACAATACATTATTTTAAATCATAAAATACAGATTCATATAAACAGCGATTCCCGTTTAGCACTAAACCTGTTACTGGTTTTATAAACGGTGTTCTGTGATTTGGCCACTAGATGGTAGTATTTGATTGGTTAAGAAACCAGAATCCTGTTACTCAGCGATCAGCGTTCTCTTTAAAAACCGGACTAGATTACATCGTGGAAGATCAGATTATTAATGATTTAGTTTTTAATGAATGCATTTCTGAATCAGAGCTTGTTTTTTTTATTATAGTGTGTTTGTAAGTGTTTTATTAAAGCAATCAGACGCTCGAGGTCGTGGATTATTGTGAATAAATCACGTAAAGAGGTGGCGCTGTTCTGCTGGGGATTTATTCACAATAATGTTTTAGTAAAGGATTTGGGAATTTATGAATCTGTAAAATTTGTAAATTTGAATGTGAACTGTATTTCCATCAGAGATGAATTTATCTGTTTAATAACTCTCTGTCTCACACACACACACACACACATCTATGTGAAGATGAAACTTAATGAGTTAACACACTGACACTTCAAAATCAACAAAATACAAACTAAACCTGATCTAATTAACCTGACGGTGTGGATTATTAATTAAAATTGATCTTAACTCCACAGCGAGCCACTGATTGATCTCTTCATACAGCACACACTGTGACGTCTCTCAATCCAAACACACACACAGACACACTCACACACACACACACACACACCGGACCTCTGAACCTGGGGGTGATGGAGCTGAAACCCGATCAGCCGGTTACAGTACAATGCTCGCTATGTTTGTGGCCCGGCGTCCTGGCAGCGGCGCTGACACACGGCTCGGGGCGTTTCATGTTCCGCCAAAATGTAATCCCCCGGCAGAAGAGTGCAACTGTCTGAACTGCCCTGCCATGCTGATGGTGTTCAGACACTTAAATGATGGTGGTGTTGGTGGTGGTGTGTGTGGGGGGGGGGTAATCAGCAGGAGACAATTTAATTTTACAGCAATTAGCTTTGAGGCACAAAGGGGGCGGGGTTTGGATTTCGGGGAACTGAACTGTTCGGTGATGATTCATTTTACATCCGGATTAATTCAACTTTACCGGTGTGTGTGTGTGTTTGTCTGTGTGTTTGTTTGTCTCTCTGTGTGTGTGTGTGTGTGTGTGTGTGCTGAATAAATGTCACTCGTTTGATAACACCGCACACACACTGCACTGTGGTTCATGCATTAATGATAAAGGTCGAGTCTACTGATGCACCACCACCGCACCTCCACCGCACCTCCACTGCACCTCCACTGCACCTCCACTGCACCTCCACCACACCTCCACTCATTCATGTCTGTACTGTACTGAGTACATCACTTTCTGAACAACATTCAGACTGATACAGCTTCCGATACATCTGTACATCTATATATGATATCACCTGTAGAATTAAAACACACACACACACACACACACACACACACACACACACTCACTCACAGAGCACTTAATAGAAACGCTGTATTAATTATTTATTATTTACTTATTATTTGGTTTTTATTAATATTGTGTCTGTGTGTGCATGTGCGAGAGCGCAACTGATAACAATACTAACAATAATAACAGTAATAACAATAATAACAATATTAACAATAATAATAATAATGACAATAATAACAATATTAACAATAATAATAATAATGACAATAACAGTAATAACAATAATAACAGTAATAACAATAATAACAATAATAATAGTAATGACAATAACAGTAATAACAATAATAATAGTAATAACAGTAATAACAGTAATAACAATAATAACAGTAATAAATGAATAATAAAAACAGTACTAATGAATCTGTGCTCCTGAGTTCTGATCATTAATGTTTTTTCCTGCTGAGTTTATTAGTTTAATGCTTAAAGACGTTAACGGTAATGAAATGTTGAGCAGATTACGGTTGGGTTTGTATTTTTTTAAACATGTAAATTCTGATAAATCCACAGTGGAGCCGATGCTTCGTTAACTGCTGACTCTGTTCTGATTCGTACGTCACTTTGGATTTCAGCATCTGTTAAACGATTTAATGTAAATGTGAAGTCTGCGATTCAGAACGTAAAACCAGAGGATTTAATATTCCACCATCGGTCAGCGGGATGAGAACTGTACCATGTGACCCCTCAGTTTAACAGACGCTGTTTACACATCACACCACCGTGTGTTTATTATTCTAACATGTAGAATAGCTGACACACACACACACACACACACACACACAACACACATTACCATATGTGGTTACACACTGGCGGGCGGTTCAGCACACCGCATGCAGCATTACTGAGTGTGTCACCGTTATAATGATCCCTCTGGAAAGTGCACGCTGTGCTGATGGAAACAGCATTCATCCTCCCTGCGTTTAAAATCCAAGCAGTGGCACTTACTGCCTCATTTTCCACTGCTGCACATCAACACTGACCACAAGGCCACGCTCACACACACACACACACACACACATCTGAGAAATGTGTTAAAGGAGATTCAAAGCCAGCATGGTTTTCACACAGCACTGAGTTCAGATTTCGTGAATTAAAGAACCGTTACTGAGTCTGATCTCTGTGGTGAGTTTAGAGTTTAAAGCATCAGGAACGACGGCATTAAATGTGTATTATAATAATTATTTCATTCATTATCTCCCGCTTTATCCTTTATTAGGGTTCCCCATGCCCATCCAGGGGAGAACGTTTCCAAGACACCAATCTATCACTGCTCTCACACTCACTCACTCACACACACACACTCTATATGGGGCAATTTGGAGAACTCAATTGACTTGATCCATGTTTTTGGACTGTGGGAGGAAACCGGAGAACCCGGAGGAAACCCACGTGGACACGGGGAGAACATGGAAACTCCACCCAGATGGGGATTCGAACCGGGAATCCCTAGTGCTGAGAGGAGAACATGCCAACCACTAAACCACCGTGCCGCCTATTATAATAATTCACTCTCGTATTGTTTAAGTCTGGATTTCCTTTTGAAAAATACAATTAATACAAAAGATTTATAACGAACTGAAGTGATTTTAATGAAGACGAAGTTTTAAAGTCTGTAGTGTCACCTGTTTAAAAACCAACGTAATGTTAGAGCTGCTCCTGCAGATAAACTCACTGAGTCACTGTTTACACTCAGTTACACATTACAGAGAGAGAGAGAGTGTGTGTGTGTGTGTGTGTGTGTGTGTGTGTGTGTGTGTGTGTGTGTGTGTGTGTGTGTGTGTGTGTGTGTGTGCGTTCACATCATAGAATCATGACATCATTCTCATAAAGAACAGATCTGGGTGAGGACTGAGTCACGGCAGAACACACACATGAAGAATGACTTCACACGTTCATAAAGGAACCACCGTGTGTGTTCGAACCTGCGTCCCAAATGGACTGCTACACAGTGTGTGAAGTGTGTGTGTGTGTGTGTGTGTGTGTGTGTGTGTGTGTGTGTGTGTGTGTGTGTGTGAGGATGGTTGGTGTATCTGAATATGCAGTAGGCATCAAGTAGAGGTCAGAACTCCCTCAATGATCTAAGTTTAAGCAGCTTCATCCATAGCAGAATCCCAATCTCAGTGGAGTTTGCATGTCCTCCCCGTATCCATGTGGGTTTCCTCCGGGTTCTGCGATTTCCTCCCACAGTCCAAAAACATGGATCAAGTCAATTGAATTCTCAAAATTGCCCCATATAGAGTGTGTGTGTGTGAGTGAGTGAGTGTGTGCCCAGTGATAGATTGGCGTCCTGTCCTGGGTGTATCTGCCCAGCGCCCGAGACGTTCTCCCCTGGATGGGCATGGGGAACCCCCCCCCCCACCGCGACCCTAATAGAGGAAAAAGCGGGAGATAATGAATGAATGAATGAATGAGTCCAAAAACATGGATTCGAAGTGAATTGAATGCTCCAAATTGCCCCCATATACTGTGTGGCCTGTTCTGGGTGTATCTCCCCACCTCCACCTCCCCACTCACTTCAGCGCACTCCATCTGTGCACATCGATTGACTGACATTTCCGAATCGACCGACCCTGATGAGTCCCATCGATTTGTCATGAAAAGGTCGTGTAGGGAAGGTCACGCCAGAACACGGCGTCGTCATGAGGCTCCTCCTCCTTCTGAGCGACGCGGCGCCGGTGACAGACATGCCGCCGTGTGTCGGCACCTTGCCGGACTCCACCTGCCTGCTCCGCTCAGCTAATGGCGTGTTCTGTAAGCGTTTAGTACGCTGTAATTACCCTGCACCCTGTCATCGGGTTCGAGTGGTGCAGCCAGAAGTGCAGCTTCTGAAGGACATGTCAGTCTGTCTGTTATCACAGCGTCCGTAATTACCACCAAACCAGCAATCCAACTAACTAAACTTCACCCGCTTACTCGTGTCACTCGATTTTCTCTAATTCACCAAACACGTGTTTTTGGGACTCAGGAGTGAGACGGTGTCCCGCCGGAACCCGTCCTTGTTTTAAAGTTCTATAGATCCAACGTCCCACACATGAAGATGTGATGCCTTCAACCTGAACGCATGCACCCCCACAAGACCCCACACTGTGATTTACTCTGCCTTCAGAATGCCCCCTACAGGTGGAGAGAGGCGGCGGGAACCACGGAACACTCAGCATGATGTTAATCCGGACGTGTCCCCCGGCATGGACGGGTTCAGCACGTGTTAATCCATCCATGCACACGCTCTGCAGACTCCGGCAGGCATGTTCACCGATAATCCACATCCACAGACGTGCTGAAAGAAATACGTGTACACAAACGCCCGAGCGGATGTTCCACACTGCACCCTTCAGCATTAATCTGACGGAGAACCATGTTCTCCCCGTGAGGGGGGGGTGAGGGGTTCCGTCCTGAACATGCTGCTGCATACACTATTCATACAGAAGGGCTTTCATGTTAAATGCGAGCGGCGGTGCGTGTGAAAACACGAACAGGCCATTTACTGCGTTCTAAAGGAACGTTCTAGAAGCTCCCGGTTTGAACTTCTGATGAAGTCCTGATGGAGATATGAACGTTTAGTGAGCTGTCAGACACCCATCAGCTGCTCATTGGAGGAACCAAAGGGCATGTGGAGGATTGTGTGGCCTTTTAAGGCATGTGGTTCTAAGATTGAGAACCATGAGGAGTGTGAGATGGTATGGTTGGGTTTTTCAGAACCACCCAACATGTCCACGTTACCCTTTGTAGGTGGTGGGTAGGTGCAGCTTCACTGGGTGTTTTGCAGGTTGATGGACACACCGAGTGTCAACAGAACATCAACATCTGCAGCAGCTTCCTGGCTGCCGTCCCCCTGTCTCCACAGCTGGACTGAGTTCAGAGGTTCAGACGTTCAGAGGTAAGTACACCGACCGATATCCCAATCTCAGATAATCTGAGGAATTAAAGGTTGCCTTCAGTGTCATCTATAATAATGGTATCTGTTACAAAGCAGGGGCTCGGTGCTCGGGTCATCGAGATATAAACCGAGGGGTTGGGGGTTTGAACCCGGGGTCCACAAGGTCGCCTTTATGCAAGAATCCTAACCACCGAGAAACTGTCCAACATGCCGGGGCAATTTAGCAAAAAGATCTTATCTTAAATGTTCATAGACCCACGGTCTGGTTTAATACCATGAACTGTGTGCTAACCCCCCCCCCCCTTGGAAATGTCTCCAGCAGATCCCCGGAGTGGAGAACGGGTCGTCCCTCATCTCTTCGGTGGGCCGCTCTGGAATCCGGACTATGCAATGCACCACAAAGCCCAGCGCAGTCTTCCCACGGGGGTCGCATACTTCTGAACCCAACAACCACATCGGTCACCTGACTGGTCCTCTCACTTCAGAACGGCACCAGCGTGTGGGTGAGGGTCCCGAACCGCACCACCACCACCCAACGTCATACAGACCCTCACCATCACACTCTGATCAGGTTCAGTGAATCCCATACAGACACGGGGAGAACATGCAAACTCAGTCCTCATCACTCGGATTCTCAGAGGGAAGTGGGCACATATCACAGGGTGGTGCCGGTACGAGTGTATGGGGTCCGTTTGGGCCGAGCGAGGTACCAGATGACAGAACTCGGTCTGTTCTAGTGAATCAGACATCTAACGAGGTCAATCAATCAGCTCTCAGTCTGAATGACTGCAGGCGTCCCCCCGTCTCCGGCTGCCAGCGTGTGTGGCCCACTTCCATCTGTATAACACATTATATCCACACGCTTCCTATCCCGGCACCCACGGGACGCAGAACTCTGAGGAAGCTTTTGTCTTCGTCACAGTGGAACCGTGTTGAGTGGACAGGTGGCTTGCACCGCGAGGGGGACACATGTTTATGACCTGTGTTATAGGAGCTACATGTGCTTCTTTTCTTTAAATTAATGTTATGAAATGTTGAATGTTTACCCATCGGCCACTTTATTAGATACATTTTATATATCCATCCATCCATTATCTTTCGCTGTATCCTATATAAGGGTCGCGGGGGGGTTTCCCCATGCCCATCCAGGGGAGAACGTTTCGGGCGCTGGGCAGATACACCCAGGACAGGGCGCCAATCTATCACTGGACACACACTCACTCACACACACACACTCTATATGGGGCAATTTGGAGAACTCAATTGAATTGATCCATGTTTTTGGACTGTGGGAGGAAACCGGAGAACCCGGAGGAAACCCACGCGGACACGGGGAGGACATGGAAACCCAGATGGGGATTCGAACCGAGAACCGTGCCACATTTTATATATGTATCACTATATAACTTATCAGTGATAGATTGTCCCCTGTCCTGGGTGTATCTGCCCAGCGCCCGAAACGTTCTCCCCTGGATGGGCATGGGGAACCCCCCCCCCGCGACCCTAATATAGGATAAAGCGGGAGATAATGAATGAATATATAACTAATTAGACATAGTGCTGCACCGTACAGTAATGTGTGTGCTGGTAGGCCATTCGTTCCTGCTGTTTATTTTCCCAGAATCAGAGATCAGATGCAGCTGAGTAATAAATCATGATTGTGTGACGTACGTACAACAAATAATTCCGCTAATTACCCGAACGCCGGCCTCGCCCCGCGCCCGCGCTCTGACCTCGTGTGCGATTCGACGGCTCGAGGGTGGATTCAGCCGTACGGGACGCTTTCGTAAGAACCGCGAGTCAGAGTCAGAGTGACGCACGTGCCGAGTCACCACCCGTCCCAACAGAGCATCTGCACAATGCCGGCGTCGCCATGACTACCAGATACATTCCTTTAATTAATCCAGCTAAGAAAACTTGGGGCAAACGCAGCGGTCTTCATACACATACAGGATAACTGCTCACACAGGCTGAGGGACGTTCTTACTCCTATCCCAGCACTAACGAAGCCAGAATTTTGGAGTTTAGTTTCGAAATCCAAATCCAACCATTCAGTATATAAAGCCCAAACCAGGGGGGCAGTGTATGTGTGTGTGTGTGTGTGTGTGTGTGTGTGTGTGTGTGTCGACCATCTTAAATGACATGAAAACAGTCTAGACCAGAGAAAGATGTTTGGAGCTGATAGGATCATCCCAGCAGGCTCTGACCTCCTGACCTTCAGAACATGATTACATCACCGCCTGAAGTCCTAAACCAATTATCTCGTTTGTAACACAACGAACTGCATACCTCACAGTCTGACCAATCAGCAGCCCCGGTCCAGCAGGACACGGCAGGTCCGCTCTGTTTGGAATGTGTAAACTACAATTAAAGCATCGCCTCCATGTGGGTGCTGTAATATCCCACATACCCCCCCCCCCCCACAGTGCAGGGCGGATAAGGGTAAGAGTAGGTAAGGGTGCTGTTAAGAATGTATAATATATAATATATATATAATGTATTATTATAAGAATGTCTCTCTCTCCTTCCCTTTCATTGTCACCTGAATAATTGCTAGGTGCCCAGATTGGGGCAGTAAACAAGTCCAAATGGTCACCCCTCCACCACCATGATTTTTAGATGATGGGTTTTGGTTTTGCTGAACATGGCGCGTTATGGTCAAACATATCCACTCTGATCTCGTCTGTCTGGTCTCATGAGGTCATTCTGCAGATGCTTTTGCCCAAAGTGACCCAATCTGATGGTGGGAGGACTAGGTTCATGGTTCAGGGACTTGCTTGTAACTTCAGAGGACTTAGGATTTGAACCCTCAACCTTCAGACCGATAGCACCACACCCTCCCCCCCCTGAGCGACCACGCCCTGCTTTCAGAAGTCTTGTGGTTTGTTCAGTTAGAACTTTGCAAGCCTGGGTTGTGCTGCCATGCTTTATTTATTTTAAGGACAGAATGCATTGTATTTCTTCAGGTAACTCTTCCAAACAAGCCGTACCTGTTTGGTCTTCATGTACTCGTGCTCCTGAACCTGACTGTTGAACATGCCAACTGCTGTCTGGAGAGTTTAAGATGCAGATGTTGGGGATTTGTGTTTGCAGTTCTTCTGAGTGTTGTATAGTCTGACCTCGTGGATGATCTGCTGTGATGTCCACAATGAGTGGACACATCTACAGTCTTACATGTGGGCTTTCTCCGGCCACCCCGGGAAATTTCCTCCCACAATCCATGTACATGTACAGCCTCTGATTGGATCATTTGTACACTGTGGTTGAGGAAAGAGTTGGTGATCTACACCATTAAAACCATTACCATTAGAAAGATTGTAAACTGGACTATAGAGAGGGCGGCACGGTGGCTTAGTGGTCAGCACATTCGCCTCTCAGTGCTAGGGATTCCCGGTTCGAATCCCCTTCTGGGTGGAGTTTGCATGTTCTCCCCGTGTGGGTTTTCTCCGGGTTCTCCGGTTTCCTCCCACAGTCCAAAAACATGGATCAAGTCAATTGAGTTCTCCAAATTGCCCCATATAGATTGTGTGCTTGTCTGTGTGAGTGAGTGTGTGCCCAGCGATGGATTGGCATCCTGTCCTGGGTGTATCTGCCCAGCGCCCGAAACGTTCTCCCCCAGATGGGCATGGGAAACCCCCCCCCCTGCGACCCTAATATAGGATAAAGTGGAAGATAATGAATGGATGGACTGTAGAGAACCCGGGAACATGACCGAAGGGACACAATGCTGTTCCTCACGTGGCAGAACGTTCTCACAGCAGTACCTCACACACCACAGCTCCACAATCTGCCGGCCCAAATGTGCAGGTCTGCGTCTCTAAAGTACACACTTCATAAGTACAGGTTGTCCCAAATCAAAAGGAATTACATTTCAGCGAACCACAACCCGACTGTAAATACAAGCTCGCATAATTCATTAACAAGACCTTATAGCCTCTCTGCCCGGCCTCTCATTATGGTGTCTATATGACAGAACTGACCTACACACCCACAGCTCGGGACTCCAAAGCCTTCTCGGCTGTAATGACAGTTCCACGAGCCAAACGGCCTATTTTCATCCAGCGCACAATGCCAAGTGTGTCATTACAGGAGCCAGGAACACTGATCCTCACCGAGAACCTCTGCTTAGCAGACAAAGGGCTTACTAGCTACCTTGATTTATAGCAAATCTAAAATCGGTGGTAATTATCCCGGCGTCCCGCCGTAATGAGGCGATGAATCTTATTTCATCGCGCCGCTGTACCTGGCTGAAAACCGCATTTTTGAGTCTGAGCCCGAAAATGAAACATCTCAATAACCGTGAGGAAGAGTACCAGCTGGCACGCCATGTCCTGGGGTATCTCCGAACCTCTCCCATTACCACAATACCCACAATCACTTCCTCTGCATTCCACACGGCGTGCTCACTCACAGACCGAGGCTACGTGTTGCAGCCTGTTTACATTTAGGGGTAAAAATATCTACAATGACAACGCTCATGCAGGGTGTGCATATAAGGCTCGCTCATTCCCACAGATCCAGACCTCACTTTACCCCTCACGCTCCTTTCACCCCGTAAATATTTATCCCATCGTCTCACTGAGTCTCACTGTAACTCTGAGCAACGAGGAGAACATTCAGAACAAAGGACACTCGGGTTCCTGTCTCTGTTGTCGTTAATTTAATTAAACGGAGATGTTAGATTAAGGCGGGGGGGTGGCTTAGTGGTTAGCACGTTCTCCTCTCAGCGTTAGGGATTCCCGGTTCGAATCCCCATCTGGGTGGAGTTTGCATGTCCTCCCCGTGTCCATGTGGGTTTTCTCCCACAGTCCAAAAAACATGGATCAAGTCATTTGAGTTCTCCAAATTGCCCCATATAGTGTGAGAGTGAGTGAGTGTATGTCCAGTAATAGATTGGCGCCCTGTCCTGGGTGTATCTGGCCAGCGCCCCAAACGTTCTCCCCTGGATGGGCATGGAGAACCCCCCGTGACCCTAATAGAGGATAAAGCGGAAGATAATGGATGGATGGATGGATGTTATATTAATGCAGCACTGGCCCTCATGCAGCAGAAACCACTTCTCTGGGACGTCCTGCCGTCAGAATTCACACTGATTTACATCGGGATGAGATGAGAGAATCCTTTATTGGTCCCACAGTGAGCGACATTCACATTCTCAGCAGCAGCAGTGACAGAAATTGGGAAAGTTATAGATGCATCTAATGCACCCATTACAAGAAGTACTTTAAAAAGACGAAATGTAATAGAAATGGAGATCAATAGCATCAAACCTAATAAACTCCACTCTTCATCTCTTTGATGGAAGTTTCTGTAAGTTTCTGGAAACGTTTTTTTTATGAATCCAAATTTATAATCCACTATTACATGCATTCAGAACGACACTGATAACACTTATATACTTATTATAACACTCCATGAGCTCATTATGCTGACACGTTCACCCAAACTACCCCAGTTTGATGTTTCGGGTCCGACTCAGAGGACTGACAGACGTGTTTATGGTGCATTATGAATCCTGTCTTTGCAGAAAGTCTCACTGACGCTTGGTTTTTGTCCACAGAACATTCTAAGTGATGATCCCGGGTGGTGGAATCCAATCGGCGGGGTTATTTTTCCACCCGAGAGGCATGAGTGCAGAGCGAGAGGCATGCCTTCCTCCCCACTCGCACCAGCAGGGCACATTTTCCAGCGGAACGAGTTTAGGAAGGTAATTAGCGACAGAAATGATCGTTCCTCAAGGCGAGGGTGTCATCCAAGTCCTGATTCGTGTCTGGACGTAAACCCAATATTACCGGCACCATGATGCATTTTTCATTAGCATATTAAGGCGGTTGCGAGGAGCCGGGGGTGCAGACAGTACGTCAGCATCGCGGTCCATAATGCACGTCCTGTATGATGGACATCATCAGCCTGAATAAAGAGTGCGTTCTGAATGCGCTGTCTGTCGGGCCCGAATGTCGCTCGAGAACTCATTCTGAAGGCGTATAATGCCGAGCTTTATGTTGCGCGGGAAGTCAAATATGTACACTGTCAAACAAAGGGGGCAGTATTGTTGGCTCAGCTTAAGCGATTGCCCCTTTGTGGCGTCTACTCTGCTTCCATGAACCTCTCTCTCTCGCTCTCTCTGTGAGATCAGAGGTCTTTTCTTGCGCTGTCGTAACCCATATCCTCCTGTTTGCAGTTCCTTTGGTCCAAACACTGATAGGTTCGCGGTCTCACGTGGTATTGGTTTCCCCCGTCGTCTCTGTTGGCTCTAATTTGCTAATGGATCCCCGGAGGGCTTCTTTCCTCTTGTGTTGCAATTATCCGGCTTCTGAAACGGTAATAGGGTTTAATCTTTGTGTATAAACCAGGCGTTCTCATGGCTCTGATATCACATCTGTGGCTTTCTGCTGCCAGAGCTTCCCATGTGAACCGTGAGGGAACGCATCCACCAGACCTCCAGCAGACCTCCAGCAGACCTCCAGCATGCTGACAATATGTACATTCATCTGTAAGAGGGGAAATCCCCAACAGTGCTGATACACTATACAGCTACCTCATCTGATTACCGAGGGCAGACCCGCTCCTCCATCTACAGCGCGTTGCAGAACATCAGAACATCGGCCGTTCTAAGCAGCTAATTGGACCTGGACAAGAAGAGAAACATGCAACGTTTAAACAGAACAAACCGTGTCCTATCCCAGCATTCTTATGCACCTTATACTAATGCACCTATTGACGTTCATCCCAATTTATGGCAAGATCCTGGGGACGGGCTCTTCCAGTTTTGTTGATGTGTGAAGAACAAGGGGGCTTGTGATGACTGACATCAAAGACCACGCGACCATGACGACCAACGCGTGGTGTCGCCTCATGTTGATTCTGGAACGAAAAGTTGTACTTGAG
The DNA here is from genome assembly GCA_019802505.1 of Corydoras sp. C115. Taxonomy (NCBI): domain Eukaryota; kingdom Metazoa; phylum Chordata; class Actinopteri; order Siluriformes; family Callichthyidae; genus Corydoras; species Corydoras sp. C115. The sequence continues at coordinate 168,072 of JAFMOC010000357.1, read as the reverse complement.
CTCAACGTCCAAACAATATTATTGATTCAGAACATGTTCGATGAGGGTGGTAGCTGTTGGGTTATCAATCTGAAGGTTGTGGGTTCAAATCCCAGAGCCACTGAAGTTACCAGTGTGGCTCCTTGAGCGAAACCCTCAACCCTAATTGCTCCAGAAGGGCGCTGTGTCCAACCCAGTGCTCGCTTTTAAGTAGCTTTGGATTCTAGAGTCGGCTAAATGTCCAAATGTGTCCGTGGTGTCGTCAGCTCGTGGTCTTCTGGTTGTAAATATGGAGAGTTCTATCATTCTAGAGCTCATCATTCTCCCGCACGCCATTACAGCAAATGTTCTCCATTCAGTGCTCACGATTCAGAATCAGATAGAAATACAACAAACACGAGGAGCAGGTGATGATCTCTATCAGCACGAGTGTCTCACGTTTCCTTTGTACGTGACCGTTGGTTGAATACAAATGCAGCTTAATAAAATGCGACTGCTGCATGCCCTGATGGCGGCGTGTCTGTGCTTGCAGCTGCGTCTTGCTGTTGACTCGGCACAATTATGCTCACTAATCCCACCTATCAGACATCTATTATGAAACAAATGCCAACGCTGCTCAGCGTCAAAGCACAACTTTCCCCCAAAGCATGTTACATAAAGGACCAGAGAGACGCTCCGGTCGGACATCCCACCCGTCCAACCCTAAACCGAGCCTCGGGTTCCGTCGCTCAACGTGCGGCCCGCTGCGGAATTCCTAAGATGTCGCTCGGCGAGACCGACTTGTTCTTAAGACCACAACGGCTGAACGTCCAACAGGGTGCGAGGCTTCGCCGTGGGAGTCGAGCTGTAAAGTCAACTCAATTAGCACATTAATTAAAATTCGATCGGCACTTGTCAGAGCGTCTGATTCACGTGAAATCACATTCCGGTCTAACTCTAAAATCTCTATCTATTTCTCCTCATTAACATATAAACTATTAATTAGATACGTCTAACTTTCAGTTTAGGGAAGGCCCTTCTGTGTTTCAACATAAATTAAGATCCATAATGATATGCGTCATCGTTTTAACCCCATCGAACACCAAGAGTTCCTCACTGCAAAACATCTATTTCCAAAAATAAGAAAAATCACCACAAAGAAAAAAAAAATTGACATGAATGAATTAAAATGATCTGCAAAAACAGTGAGTAAAATTATTGTGTTAAGAGTTTTTAACATCAAGAATTATTTAAAATTAAGAATGTGGTAATGGGCGAATTTATCTTACTTTGAAATCTATTCAAACAAAAACACAAAAAACAGATTAAATTTTTTTTTTTTAGGATTCTTTGACTTCTTTATTTTAATAATTTTTTTTTGCAGTGTTGGTGTTCGACTGGCAGAGGTTCTCATCTGGTTCCACATCAGTTCAATGAACCCTGAAGGCGTCTGGAATGCCGTTCTGTACGTACAGGTGAACGTTCTCATGTGTTCCTGCAGCCGGCCCGTAGACGTCTCTGTTTGTTTTCATTCGTGTAGCTCTGTAGTAAAGCTGTAAAGTGTTTTATTTCCAGCGTTCAGCCGGCGGTGCTCTTCACTCTGCAGCTCTCAGGACTTCAGCAGAACTCTGAATGAACCTCAGCTTCCCCGAAATTCAGCTGTTTGCCTCAAACTCACTTTCCCCTCTGATTAAACAAACAGACGAGTCGGAACCGAGTCAGGACCCAAGGCATGAGTCAGGACCTGAGAGTCGAGTGAGGACCAACGAGCCAAATGAGGACCCGCGAGCCAAATGAGGACCCGCGACATGAGTCAGGACCTGAGAGTCAACGTGCCAAATGAGGACCCGCGAGCCAAATGAGGACCCGCAACATGAGTCATGACCAACGAGCCAAATGAGGAACGACTCTGAAACTGTAAGTAAAATCTTTAGGATCTGTACAGATTGTAAAGTGAAGTCTGTCTGATCTGAACCTCAGACACACTCACATCATCATCATCATCATCATCATCCTCCTCATTCATCCATCCATTATCTTCTGCTTTATCCTCTATTAGGGTCGCGGGGGGGGGGGGGGGTTCCCCATGTCCATCCAGGGAAGAACATTTCTGGCGCTGGGCAGATACACCCAGGACAGGGCGCCAATCTATCACTGGACACACACTCACTCACACAGACACACTCTATATGGGGCAATTTGGAGAACTCAATTGACTTGATCCATGTTTTTGGACTGTGGGAGGAAACCGGAGAACCCGGAGGAAACCCACGCGGACACGGGGAGAACATGGAAACTTCACCAAGATGGGGATTCGAACCGGGAATCCCTAGTGCTGAGAGGAGAACATGCTAAACACTAAGCCTCCGTGCTGCCTCCCTCATTCAGAGTCTGAATTCATTCAGAACATTACGGAGGTAAAATTGTTGGGAGACACTGATTGGGACTGTAGACGGCGAGCTGGCGACGCTGTAAACCCTGCAGCGCAGCGGAGACGACATCTGCTCATAAAAGAACAAATGTTTTTCCTGATGGGGTTAAATTACCAGCCGACCCCCGAGAACAAAGCCTCGCTATTCTCAACCAGACTTCACCAACCAGACCAAAAAAAGCACACATGAACCCATCAGCATCACCATGATCAGCCTAAAGTATGTGGCCACCCATCATTTTGGAATCAGCCGTCATGAGCTCCAGACCTATTTCACTGTGGACTCGTTTTAGACAACCATGAGCTGTTAATGTTGTGTCAACAGTCTGGAGAAGTTCCTGTTCCAGCATGACTGGGTTCCTGTTCCCATACGAGTTGATCCCAAATTATCTTCCACACCAAACCATTGGTTTGTCCTCAGTCATGCTGGAACCGAAAAGGTTCTTCCTCAAACTGTTCCCACCATCTAACAAGCATACAGATGTTTAAGATTCATGGCTAAGTGATGTGTCCCTATACTTTTGCATTCTCTATTAAAGATTCTATTGGCACTAAATAAATTTAACTATTATTTATTATTATTATTATTGGGGCGGCACGGTGGCTTAGTGGTTTAGCATGTTCTCCTCTCAGCACTAGGGATTCCCGGTTCAAATCCCCATCTGGGTGGATTTTCCATGTTCTCCCCGTGTCCGCGTGGGTTTCCTCCGGGTTCTCCGGTTTCATCCCACAGTCCAAAAACATGGATCAAGTCAATTGAGTTCTACAAATTGCCCCATATAGAGTGTGTGTGTGTGAGTGAGTGTGTGTCCAGTGATAGATTGGTGCCCTGTCCTGGGTGTATCTGCCCAGCGCCCGAAACCGTTCTCCCTGGATGCCATGGGGACGGCGCCCCCCCCCCCCCGCGACCCCAATAGAGGACAAAGCAGAAGATAATGGATGAATAATTATTATTATTATAAATATCAACAGCAGCACTGATATTTTTATCAAGAGATATCTGATGTCCCAAAGAAAGACGATGAAGCAACGATGCAGTAATAAATATTTATATCACGCAGCACAACCTCCTGACCGCAGACACTCGGGTTTGGACCTGATCACAAAAAGTTCTAAACAAAAAGAACCCAGAAAAAATGCTGCACAATCAAAAGTCTGTAAAAAAAAAAACCCTTTACAGAGTTAAATTCCGCGGTAACCACGTCACATCCAACTCGCCGGGTTTCTTCTGAAGTCACGATGATGTTCTTCAAAACTTCACTGACCACAAAGAGCAGCAGGTCATGTGAGTCCTCAGGGCTGGTGTGTACACTGTAATGACATTAACACCTGGTCTGTTTGAGGTTCGGGTGGAGGGAGCTGTTCTGATGCCGTGTGTTTACCAAACGTGCAGCACACAACAGACGTGGGTCTGCTCGCCCGCCTAATGGAGGCTGCGCTAATGAACACTCCATATAAAGACCTCCCAGAGGAGGGTCAGCATTTTTTGCGCTCTTGATGGTCAGTGATGGTATTAGTTTATACATTGATTTAAAGGGATCGCCATGACGATGCCAAATGCTTCCAGCAGGGCGACCAGACTGGACCCCAGAGTAGATTCGTTATCGTTAAAAATGAGACATGGACATTTGGAAAGTTATATTTAAAACAGAACTAAAAAAAGTGCTCAGCATGAGATATTCCCTTGAGATTGACATCATGATGGAACGTGGTGATGGAACGTGGTGATGGAATGTCGTGATGGAACGTCGTGGTGGAACGGTAGCAGCACACGTTGACAGCTCGCAACTTAAACACTGTGGAATCCTTAAAGAGTCAGGATCAGGTGTCCAAAAAGAGGGCGTGTCCCGGTTCTACCTCCCTTCCGGACGGAGTGATGTATCGGTTCCCTGTAAAGAAGCCGACGCGTCATCCGAAGCAGTAGTACTCGTCCGAGTCCACTCTGGGTCGGAGAGCCGATTTTTTTAAGGTGTCCTCCCCGAAGCTGTCCGATAGGTGGGTGGGGGACGAGTGATCCAGCCCGTCCTCCAGCGTGTCCAGGTAGCTTCCCACTGAGATGCCGTCGAGTTCGTCGTGGCGGTCGTGCAGGCTGCCGGCGCTGCCGTGCGGCGAGGCGTCCTGGCTGTCCGACAGGCTGTACAGACTGCCGTTCAGGCTGCTCTCCCGGCTGGCCACGCCCCCCCGCTCCTCCATCACCCAGCGGATGGACTCGATTCCTTCGTTGATGGACAGCAGCTGCTGCATGAGCTTGACGTCGAGGGCGCGCAGGTGGGCCTGTGGGGAGAGAGAAACCCGTCAGCCCGATGCCCAGCGTGCCCGAGGAACCCGCTGTTCTGCAGCTACGTTCAGAGTTTTACGGCGCGGTCACGGCCTTCCTGACACGAGGTTCAGGATCCACAAAGCAGAGGCATGCTGCTGCAGCTCCGGGGCTGGAGGGTGCCGGCAACCGTGACACAACCACCCAAATGAGATGCAAAGCACAGCGTCATACAGGCCTTACACAGAGTGGATTTGCACATGCAAAGGCACATGGGAACGAAATACTGAGAGACTGGGGCCGTGTTTAGTAATCACACACACACACACACACACACACGCACACACACACACACACACACACACACACAGAGCAGAGACTCAATAAAACAGCTAGTGTTTGAACCCGGACAACGTCCTGTCTTTATGAGATCAATGCCACAGGCTGACGGGCTGGAACCTTAATGTGCTCATGGAGGTCAGTGAGACAGATCGTGATAAGAACGTCAACAGAACCCTTCATGGCTTCATGGCTTCCAGACTGAATGGACAATTGGGAACCAACAGAAAATTATGTCATTATTTTTTTCATTCATTCATTCATTATCTCCCACTTTATCCTATATTAGGGTTGCGGGGGGGGGGGGTTCCCCATGCCCATCCAGGGGAGAACGTCTCGGGCGCTGGGCAGATACACCCAGGACAGGGTGCCAACCTATCACTGGGCACATACTCACTCACACACACACACTCTATATGGGGCAATTTGGAGAACACAATTGACTTGATCCATGTTTTTGGACTGTGGGAGGAAACCGGAGAACCCGGAGGAAACCCACGCAGACACGGGGAGGACATGGATACTCCACCCAGATGGGGATTCGAACCGGGAATCCCTAGTGCTGAGAGGAGAATATGCTAAACCACTAAGCCACCGTGCCGCCATGTGTCATTATCATTTTGAAGATGGTAGAGCTTCTGAGGGGCCTGTAATTTATGGGGCCGCCACTGTGTGTGTGTGTGTGTGTGTGTGTGTGTGTGTGTGTGTAATGAGATGTTTTATATGCTGACCTGAGTTTGGCCCTTCACTCTTTCACTCAGAACAGAAGGAACTTTAAAGCCCTCCTGAGCGGAGCAGTAAGAATTCGGATCGTTGATAAACGTTCCTTTCAGATTCGGCTGGATGTTAAAAATCTTCCGGTATTTTCTTTAAAGATCCTCATTTATGGTTTTAAGGTTCCTCAGAACCTCATATCGGGGAACATTTATCTATTGGCAGCAGGATGCAGGCTGCACCCAAATAAATAAACCCCCCATGACCTCAACGCCGGTCCGGTTCGTTTTAGCGTCCGTCGCGTCTCGAAACTGAAATGTCATGATGTTCTTATTCATTCCATTAGTTTCCATATGGGGTCGCTATAGTGCAGAACTGTGTGGAGGGGTCTCAGTACATCCCGTCAGCTGAGTGTGTGAACTTGAGCGTTCTGGACAGCTGTATGGAAACGGGAAGGTCCATAAAGTCCATAAAGACACGGCTGAGTGACGGAACCGACTGAAGAAGAACCTGAACTGTAAGCCCCGCCTTAAAGTAATTCATTAATAATCAACAAGAATTTAAAGCTGTATCCCCACGCAATGTCCCCACGTGATTTAGAGATATGGAATAGTTCCTGTTGGAAACGTGTCATCAGAAACCTGGAACCAAATGGTTCTGGAGATGTGGAAGTGTTGAAATAAAGGACAGAAGGACAGTGACAGCTGTAAGTCGGGAGCGCGGCCGGTTCCGGGGTCAGTCTAAAGCTCTGATTGGATTAAAGATTAAGCTTTACGGAGTGGAAAGCAACTGCAGCAGGACGGCCTTCGTCTCCGGATCATGTTCACCAGAAACAAAGTGGAGAACGAATAACCACTGAGGAGGAACGCTGGAGCTCCATGTGCTCTCTACATGTAGAATAATAATTTATTAATGATGATTTCACGTATTAAGCTCTGTTTCCGCAGGCGGCACGGTGGCTTAGTGGTTGGCATGTTCTCCTCTCAGCACTGGGGATTCCCTCCTCTCAGCACTGGTTCGAATCCCCATCTGGGTGGAGTTTCCATGTTCTCCCCATGTCCGCGTGGGTTTCCTCCGGGTTCCCCGGTTTCCTCCCACAGTCCAAAAACATGGATCAAGGTCAATTGAATTCTCCAAATTGCCCCATATAGAGTGTGTCTGCCCAGTGATGGATTGGCATCCTGTCCTGGGTGTATCTGCCCAGCACCTGAAAAAGCTCTGTTTCAAACCCAAAGTTGATTTAAATCCATGTACACACACATGACATCAAATGGAACGATATGACGGAAGAGGTTCTTGTGAAGTTTGAAGGATAAGGATCAATGTTCCTGAGTTTAGATGATGCTAACAGACTCTAATCCAGACAGGGTGTTCGTGTCTGAGCAGCACGGGGGGGGGGGGGGGGGGGGGGGGGGTTAACACTGAACCTGGTTGCTCCAAATGACCCTCCGATCTTCTCAGATCTTCAACTTCACATAGTGTCTGCTTAATGACCCACTGTAATTAATGAATGGTCAGGATGCGGTGGCTCAGTGGTTCGGGTGTTGGGTTATCAATCTGAAGGTTGTGGGTTCAAATCCCAGGTCCACTGAAGTTACCAATGTGGGGGACCCTTAACCCTCATTGCTCCAGAGATGCTCGCCAAAAGATTGAATGTAATGTGAACCTCAGAGCAGGACAGGAGGTCGACATTAAATCCGCCGTGGTCCGGTCACTTAGACCAGGGACAGTCCACACACACAATTTTCTTTCCATGTTAATTCTTAATAATTAAATATCTGCATCTTTTATTTTTTTAACTTTGACAGATGCCATGCCCATGAAGACGAACCTCCAGCGATCCACAGGGACCTTCAGCGTCTTCCACAGTGAGTACAGGACGATGCTGGGCGTGTCAGGGGGGTGTGCTGGATCAGTGGTTAGGATGTTCTTCAAACCCTGAGTCCACCAAATGGGTCCAGTGTGGGCCCTTGAGCATGGCCCTTATCCCTCATCGACCCAGGAGTGCTGTACTCTGTACTCTGACTGTGAGACAGATGTGCTCAGCGCCGCCCCGCGGTGTGGCCCCCGAGGGCCCGGGAGCCAGAAAGTTAAAATATCAAAGCTTTGCCTTCATTTGCTTAGAGTATGATCTCATGACTCCATACCAGCAGTGTGTGTGTGTGTGTGTGTGTGTGTGTGTGTGTGTGTATGTGTGTATGTGTGTGTGTGTGTGTGTGTGTGTAAACGGCAGCTGCCTGTGGCCATGCTGTCTTTTAACAACTGACCTGAGACCTGACTTCTGACCTTAACTGTTATCACTCACGCTTATGAGCATTGAGCAGGACATGAAGTCAGGAACCGATTCAGCTGCTGGTGTCTCACACACACACACACACACACACACACACACACACACACTGAACGGATGGTATTTCCACAGTTTTGCACGTGAGCGGCGTTCCGTCTGGGATCCTTTCCAAAAGCAAACGTGACAGACGTCACATGAAGGACGTGAGCCGGACCCAGCCTGACGCTTATAGAACGTATAACAGTCTGATTCAGGCGGTCGCACGGCGCACGCCGGCGGCGCTCACTGTACGCCTCAAACACGTCTAACGTCAGATGATCTGTACAGCAGATGCTGGAAACTGGGTTCCATATTTCCTTCATCATGGTTTGGATGTGACGGCTCGGGTTTCACTCCTGTTATTTATACAAATGTATATATAATTGCGAGGAGCCGTTGCCATGGAGACGCTCAGACACCGATGGAACGTTTCTGTGACCACAGGCAACCGGCGCGGCTGCACAAACATCTGTATTCAGGTTTATTAATCCACTCCGTGACGTTTAAGTCAAGTCCTAATGTAGTGTGCACTAGTTAGTCCACTAGTTCTAATATTGTTGAAATCCGTACCCAATGCACCCCCCTCCAAAGCCCTCGGGGGTTATAGGGCTATTTGAGGTGGGTGTGGTAGCTCTCTGCTCAGGGTGATGGGTTAACCACCTGAAGGTTGAGGATTTAAACTCTAAGTCTACCAAAGGTACCAGTGTGATGGACCCCTAACCTAGTGTTCCGGGGTGCTGCATCACTGACCCCTACAGACGGAGTTGGTAATTTGACGTGGCGTTATGTAGCCTGCTGGAATGGAACAGCGCTTTAGAACCTTCACTTCATTTACAAGTCAAAGTGAATGAGAACCTGTTCCTCATGCCTACAAGAACGTGTATTATTATGATTATTATGGGCTGTAGTCAGGGGTGATGGCCATGCGACCGCCTACAAGCCCACGTTAGAGAACCCTTTTATGAAGCGCTTTGAGGCCTGTCCCAGCACGACTCTACCCTCGTACACAAAGCAAGCGCCATAAAGACGCGACTTTAACTCTGCTGCCCTGCACCATGCTGGAACTGAGAACTGAGAACCAGATCCAGAACCTTTCTGTGGAACCACAGGAACCATGAGAGTCACAAACGTTCAGCGTTAAAGGTTAACGACTAGAACCAGCAGGAAACCAAATCTGATATCAGATATCTGCTTTATGTTCTGCATGCAGGTGCTTTATAGAGGTAACAGGTACGCTCTGTGGGCAAAAGTATCTGGACACCTTCATATCAACAGCTGGTGTGGTTATAACAGCTTCTCTAATGCTTCAGAGGTGTCCTTGTCTCCTGGGCAGTCGAGGGCTTGTGAGGAACCAGCCTTACGACCTGAGGGTCCCCGCTTCGATTCCTGGTCCCAATAACTACGTATGAAGTGCCCTTTTGAGCAAGGCACCTAACCCACTTTATCATTTTTCTAGTTGCTTTTTGTATCATATAAGGGCCTTCCCCAAACTGTTCACACACAGTTGGGATTATACTCCATAATCCATGGTGCTGCAGGTTTAATAAACCCGTGGTAATTAAACTAAGTTCCTCTGATTGATTGATTGATTAAGGCGTCAGTCCCAGGCTCTGCAGTTGCCCTCCCTCCGTCTCCAGGTCTGGCACCGACACCAGGAGCGCACTGATGTGTACATCCCAATAATTAGGATGGAGCTGTGGACGGCGTCCAGAGGTCTGAATCCCACTGGTTTCAATTTAATCTCATTTCATTAAATGAATGTAGTGGAGGGGCAGCACTGTGGCTTAGTGGTTTGGCACGTTCTCCTCTCAGCACTAGGGATTCCCGGTTCGAATCCCCATCTGGGTGGAGTTTCCATGTCCTCCCCGTGTCCGTGTGGGTTTCCTCCGGCTTCTCCGGTTTCCTCCCACAGTCCAAAAACATGGATCAAGTCAATTGAGTTCTCCAAATTGCCCCATATAGAGTGTGTATGTGTGAGTGAGTGTGTGCCCAGTGATAGATTGCCCCCCCTGTCCTGGGTGTATCTGCCCAGCGCCCGAAACATTCTCCCCTGGATGGGCATGGGGAACCCCCCGGAACCCCCCCCCGACCCTAATAGAGGATAAAGCAGAAGATAATGGATGAATGAATGAATGTAGTGGAGGAGAACGTACAGGTTCTCCCAAAACAGCACGAGCACCTTAGAACGTGTCTGAAGAATAATACCAGTGTATGTTCTCCGTCATGATGATGTGATGATCTGTACTTTATTAACCGGAGCGCTGGACCTGAACAAAGTGACCGCTTCACCGTTAACTCCGTGAGGCCCCGGCTATTTAGATTCGGTGACTCCTCCTTGACCTGTGCCCTTTATATTATGGAACGCTATAAGCACTCTGTAGTTTATTGCCCCGGCGCGGGGCGTGACTGTGGTATGGGTTCTATAGGCTTAGAGTGAGACGCTGAGATTCACGATGTGTGAATGATTAAATGAGGCGAGCGGGACGTGAGAACAGACGCTCTGATCCTGAAAAAGAGCTCGCAGACTTCACCGTTCATCCTCCTCCTCCACCACCTCCTCATCCACCTCCTCCTCCACCTCCTCATCCACCTCCTCATCCACCTCCTCCTCCACCTCCTCCTCCACCTCCTCCTCCACCTCCTCCACCAATCTACATGTGAGACTGTGTGAGTCTCCGGCTTTGGAACCATCTGTTGGCTTGGACTCGAGTGTTTAAGGCATGACGTTTATTTCCACTGTAAGTTCCTGGGATTATTTAAAAAGCAGAAGGAAGCGGGAGGATAAGTCGCTGTAAGCTCCGGGGTTCTCATGGCAGCGTTCTCACTGCCGGGTAGCATCAGTGTTCCTCAGGCTCCGTCACCCCGTTTAGGACGGGGGTGTAGAACCCAAAAGAAACTGACTCCTAAACCAACATTTTACAATTAAATATGTTAAATTGAGGAACTTTAAATTAATGGTTCCTCTAAGTATTCGAAAGGGTTCTGCAAAGCACTTTAATGACATTCAGAAGGTTCCTGAAAGCATTTAAAGAGACATGGAAGGTTCTGCTAAACACCTGAAAAGGTTCCTTATTCATTTTAAAGAAGTCCATCAGAGACACTTCCAAAGACACTTTAGGTTTTGAGGGTCCACAAAGCATGTGCAATGGTACCGAATGTTCCTCGGAGCACCTAAAGAGGTTCCAAACGTCTGGCTCCCAGGCATTAATTGACATTTCGACAGCCCCCCCCCCCACTCTCTGGGGTTCCTTTAGATTTTGAGAAGGTTCTTGTGGTTCCACCACAGTCCTGCACTGAGCTGCTCCTGACAGAACCGACCACCACAAACTCAGAGAACGTAAGGTGTTTATGAAGGTGTTAATTAATGAGTCAGTGTTAAGTTCGGTTCTGTGTTCTGTGGGTTTTGGTGGAACTCACCATCTCCTGCTTGAGGAACAGCATCTTGCTCTCCAGCTGTTTCAGGTCGGCGCGGCTGCCCTGGTTCTGGGTTCGAATGTTCTCTGATGGAGCCGCTCTGTGTGTGATGGACCGGGCCAGGCTCTCCGGAACCTTCCGGCCCAGTTTCACCTCGATGTCCCTGAAGTCCGGTACCGCGCCGTCCTCCTCCATGTCCGGCACCGGGTGCGCGCACTCAGCCCGGGGTGCGAGGAAGAACCACCGGGGGAGGGTCCGGGTCCGGGGGAGCGGGTCCGGGGGAGGGTCCGGTTCCTTGTGCGGGATCGGGTCCGGGTTCGGGTCCGGGTCCGGTTCAGAGTCCGTAGCTTTCAGTTTGAGTTCCGCAGATGAAAGGTGTCAGAGTTCTCAGTGAGGTTCGGACAGTGAGGTTCGGACAGTGAGGTTCTGTGAGCTCTGTTCTCATTCTGGGTTCTGTATGAATGAGGAACTGAGCCTATCCCTCTCCTGAAGCAGAGACGCTCCGGGACGCGGTGCGACTTTGTTATGGAAGGCCAAAGAGTTCAAACACAGCGGAGCTTCATTTTCTACTTAAGTTTATGAACTGATGGCGCAAGATTCATTCTGAGTTTTGCATGTTCTCTCCATGTCTGGAAATTATGTTTGCTTCACGAAGTTTGAAATCATGCCGCAGTTTCATCTTTAATTTCGGGTTTAATTTCAGTTTCTAATTGCTGTGTCTTTAATCACCTAATAAACTGTATGTACTAGTTTGGACCTGATTAGTTTACTGGTTAACTGGTAATTAATTGGTGGACAAAACCTCAGAGTTATCAGAGGTTACAACCTCATTTATTTATTACAATCATGGGAAAGCATAGTGCGCTGTGATTATTATATTTTATTAATAACGATGTTCCTTTTGGCTTTCCACAGTAAGGTTTACTCAGCATGAAGCTCCTTCACGCCCACCTCAACCCCACGCCACGCCCACCTCAGCCCACAAGCCACGCCCACCCCGCAATTCACCCTGCAGTTATGCAGCCGAATAAAATAATTACCTTTAGCCTTAAAATAATTACAGTCTGATTTATAATGACAGTTTATAAAACATTAATTAATGATTAAAGACTAGACTGAACTAGAATTAGCAAACTTATTTGTTTAACTTATTAATATCAACCTGCCCTCACCGGCCACTTTATTAGAGACACCTCTTTATTTCTTTTCTTTTTATAATTCAGCTCCTCTGATCAGACGGATGGGGTTTGTAGTTCCACAGTTCCATTCTGTAGTCCATCTGTTCCTCCACAGACTCGGTTAGTCCCCTTTACTCAGTTCTCAGCAGGTATTATTAAGGTGGTGGATGATGCTCAGTGCTGCAGTCACACTGACAGTGGTGCAGATGTGCACAGATGTGTGTTGTGCTGCTGGAGTTTAAACCCTGTAGGTTCTAATCCTCTGTTCCTTCATCTGTGATCACAGGACGCTGATGACACGAAGCTCGTGGCTGGACATTAATTAATGGTGGATGATTTATCCTCAGCAGCACTGCACTGGACTACAATTCTGTAAGTGTAGAACTACAAAATCCATATATGTAAAATGAGACTATTAAAATAGATAAACACGGAAGTTCGTCTCATAAAGTGGATTAATAATTATAAAAATAGACTCGTAGTGTTTTAGAACTATAGCGTGCATATTAAATATGCTGTGAATTCCTGCCATCTAGTGGTTGTTCTGTGAAATACAGCCGCCAAAGTGAACCAAGGATAATCATTAGTTCTCTGAATGTTGCTGCCCTCTAGTGGTTATACTGTGAAATACAGCAACTAAAGTGAACCAGGGCTGGTAATCATTAGTTCTCTGAATGTTGCTGCCATCTAGCGGTTGTAATGTGAAATACAGCTTAATCATTAATTCTGGCGGTTGCTGCCCTCTATTGGTTGTAATGTGAAATACAGCTTAATTATTAGTTCTGACTGTTGCTGCCATCTAGCGGTGGTACTGTGAAATACAGCTTAATTATTAGTTCTGACTGTTGCTGCCATCTAGCGGTTGTAATGTGAAATACAGCTTAATTATTAATTCTGACTGTTGCTGCCCTCTATTGGTTGTAATGTGAAATACAGCTTAATCATTAGTTCAGACTGTTGCTGCCCTCTAGTGGTTGTGTGTGAAACACAGCCGCTAAAGTGATCCCGGGCTGGTTAATCATCATCTCTCTGTATGTTCATCATGTTTTTGTTAAGTTTGCTGCAGAAAATCTGCTACTGGACGCTTTTATTCCATCAGAGTGGTATTTAATCATTTAGCATCAGAACTAATCTACAGATGTTTCAATAAAACCACAACAATGATTAATAACTGATTACAGCGACATTAGCACCTGAATTTGCCACACACTCTGTACTTTTAGATACACCACAGGACAGAAGTGTGTACTTCTTGTGCCACAGACTTTGGCTTTGGCACTTCTGGTTTCATTTCCAATACATACAAAATGTACCGCCTACGTCACAATGTACAAAAACTCTGAGCGACGCCCGAGCGAGGCTGCGGCTGAAGCTCCAGCGTCATTAAACCACTGACTGGGACTTGTCGTTGTGTCGTTCGTGGTCGTCGTAGCGCTGGTACTGCTCCCCGAGCAGTGGCTGACGACCCTCCTTAAAGCTCCGCGAGCGAGCCGTGCAGGTGGTGATGCCGAAGATGATGGCCACGACGATGAGCGCCGCGATCACCACGATGGTGATGATTTCGGTCAGGGTGATGGGGCGCGCTGCAGATGGAATGGAACATTAGAATCAAGGTGGAGTTGTTCTATCCTCAGATAATCAGATCATATGCCGTGTGTTTGATATTTTACAGCATCACATACCAGGCCAGTCTGCTTCATAGGAGTAACCCAGGTTCTCTGGTGCGGTGAGGTACATCTCCGCGTTGGTGACAGGAGGCCAGAAGGGAACCATGTTGTAATCTCTGTTATGGCCGATTGGCGCGTTCTCCACAGGGTATGCATCAGAACCTAAAATAAATACAAGTATACATTTAACATTAACTTCTATTTTATTTTCCATTTTCAATTGCATTAACTGAATTTGAGGATGTGTTCTGATAGTTCTCTCCACATGGTGTATGCAGGTTCGGGTTCGAGTCACCTGGATGTCTCCTGAGCCACTCGTCAAAAATGGCATCGGTGAAGGTGTGCAGCAGGACAAAGATGGGGTCATTTGGAGACAGGTGTGTCTGTCCGCCTGTGCCGTTCAGAAACAGGTGAGCCAGGTTGTGCAGGCTCCGCACCACAGGGTCGTAGTTGCCCTCAGGATGACTGTAACCTAACAGAACACCGTGTTGGCATGACGTCTTTCAGGCGGTTGATACAGTATGGAGCATTTCAATGGCTTTATAATAAAGAACCGATCACACCAGCTGTCTGGCACCAACAATCATGCCAAAGACATCACCCCTGTCTCACACAGTACTCATAGTTAACACTAGGGGGTACATCATCACCCAAAACATCCCCCTCTGTGTTCTGGTTACTGGAAGTCTTCTCTATGCATGATGGACTGCCCTTCAGGGGGTATTTGTGGACGTTACTGCCTCCTTATCTGAACCTCCACTAAGGAATGAATAATAACGCCCCATATAAACCTCTAAATGATAATTATCCCCAAACTCTTGTAACTCCATATGGACCTAGAGGGTGGTCTCTCATCCTCTGAACTCCTCTTCTTACCTTCAACCGTGTTCCTGAAGCTCTCTGAGGAGGTGGAGTAGAATGGGGGCGTATCGAAGGTGTTGACCTGCAGACAGGCCTCCACGTCCCGCGGCTCAGGCAGCTTCTGCACCATGGGGCGAGCCACGTTCCCAGCCGGATTTCTTCTGATGCCGGCGCTCTCCGTACCTGAGACAAAGAGCTCGTGCCGTTACAAACTTCTGAGCTCACGTCTTAAAAACTGCGGGCACTAATTACAGACTGCAGGTCTGAGGCTCACATCAGGACTTATTGCTTTAATCTGAGGAGCACGTGTTAATAAGCCCCGCTGCACCGGGGGGGCTCAGAGGATTGCCCCATGCTACTCATCATGTGAGGAAGATTAACATGCTCGCGGGATCATGTGGGAAGCAGGTTCACAAAAAACCCCGCGACCCTCTGTGAGAGAACCCACTCTATATTCACTGTCTGCACTGAAGATGTAGGACTTTAATGTTTCGGCTGCTCACAGCTGGGTTCTGATATATGGTCCTTGTGAACGTTCTCAGGTGTGAGGGAGAGGTAGCTCAGTGGTTAGGCCATTGGGTTATCAATCAGAAGGTTGGGGGTTCATATCCCAGGTCCACTAAAGTTACCAGTGTGGGTCCTTGAGCGAGACCTTAACCCTCATTGCTCCAGGGATGTTGTGATGAACCCTGTGCTCACCTTCTAAGTCGTTTTGGATAAAAGTGTCCAATAAATGACCAAATGTAATGATATCTGAGGTGTGGTACTGGTTGGCAGGTCATGTGACATGGTACCAGCGTATGGTTAGGTGCTGTGTGTTCTGTATGATGGGCATGTGTTGGGTGTTCTATGGGTTTAGTTGTTTGTTGTGATGTTCTGATGCATGTGGTGGGGGTCTGGTTGATGCCCACCTTTACCATCATGCCATGAAAGGTCGTTAAAACAACGTCTAATGATGTTTTTCGTGTTTGTGAGATGTTTTCGTGTTTTTGTGTGAAGTTCAGTGTATAATCTCAATGATGGAGACTTCAAAGAGCAGAGAGCATATTGTGGATCTGCAGGGGTGATGGAGGAACTGACTGTTGCAGATGGTTCCCAGCGTGTCGTAGTCCTCCACGCTCTCACAGACCACGCGCCACTGAGAGAAGATGGAGTTGGAGCTGATGCCGCTTTCATCGAAGGTGCTCCTCGCCCCCATCAGATCGTCCGTACAGATGTCACACTGGTTCCCTCCGATGGCGAAGTTCCAGTACGGCAGAGCGAACGTGGGGTCTCCCAGCATGTCCTAAACAAACAGGCCGTCAGCGGGTTCAAAACCGTCTATGGACACGGAATGACCCCGGACGCGCCGTCTTCCTTACCTGCATGTCCCGCTCCAGCTGGAGCAGGTGGAAGCGGTGCCATGTGACGAACCCGGGGCCCTCGTGCGAGAAATCCACCCCCCCAAAGCTGGGCTGCCCCCCGCCGAGGAACGTCTTGCTGACGGAGTAGTAGTGCGTCCAGACGAAGTAGTTGTAGATGGTGATGTTCTCGAACATGGTGACGTTCCCGTCCGGGCCGAACAGCTCTTCGTAGCGCCGGGTGGCGATGACGATGTCGGGGTGCACCGTCCGCTTGGCCCGGTCCAGAGCGCTCACGAATGCTCGCCTCTCGGCCGGGTTCAGGGACATCACGTTTCTTCGGACTGAAATAGTGAAGATTTGAATGTTTAATGGAGTCTCGCGTTACAGATGACCCCTTACATCATTATACGCTCCACAGCGGGGAGCTTTTTCCTTGCCACCGTCGCTTCGGCTTGCTCTTTGGGGGTTTAAAGGCTTAAGAAACTGCAGCTAAAGCTGTGTGCTATTACAAAAAACGGAGTTTGCATGTCCTCCCCGTGTCCGCGTGGGTTTCCTCTGGTTTCCTCCCACAGTCCAAAAACATGAATCAAGGTCAATTGAATGATTGCCCCATATAGAGAGTGTGTGTGTGTGTGTGTGAGTATGTGTCCAGTGATAGATTGCCCCCCTGTCCTGGGTGTATCTGCCCAGCGCCCGAAACGTTCTCCCCTGGATGGGCATGGGGAACCCCCCCCCCCCGCGACCCTAATAGAGGATAAAGCGGGAGATAATGGATGGATGGATGGAGCAGCACGGTGTGGAGGGACAGGCCCGTCCACGGTGTTGTGGGCTTGACTTACCCACGGGTACGGGGGTGTCGCAGTTGGGTCCGCTCATGCCGTGCCTGCAGCGCCCGCAGTGGTGACCCGAGAAGTTGCCGCTGCAGCGACAGGCGCTGGTGAAGAAGCGCACGGGCCAGCGTTCCCGGTCGTCCCGGCCCGAGTGCGGGTACTGGGGTCCGTGCGCGCGCGTGTCCGCCCGCACCGGCACGCACTGCCCGCGGCCCAGACTGGACCCGCACGGGTCAGAGGTCCCGCCGAACGGCGACGGGCAGCAGCGCGCGCTGCGCAGGGCCTCCGGGCTCGTGCACTCCCGCGGGAACTGCGCCCGAACCGCGAGCGCGCAGCCGAGCGCCACCAACAGCGCCTTCCACATGGCACCGGGTCCGAACCCGCAGCCGCCGGCAGTCATCCACCCAACAGAACCGAACCGAACCGAACAGAACCGAACCGAACCGAGCTGTGAAGCCGTTCTGTCTCTTATAAACCTGCTGATTGTTTTCTCTCTCTTGGTGTAATGAGGGACAGCAGCCGCGCGCAGCCCGGGTTCGAGTCCGTGGGAAAGTCGCAGGCGGCCGCGCGCTCAGCCTTAAGTAGCGGCCCTGCGCGTGACTGCTGAATAGCCCCCCACCCCCTCAGCCCCCCCCCCCCCGGAGCAGACCACCCCGCGTGACCTCCACACACTGCACCCGGGACCAGAACACGCGTTCTGCACCGGTCCTGCACGAGGGCGGCCAATCACGCATGCGCATGAAGGGTGAGTCTTCATTTCATGCCAACCAAGTCTACACTTTATGAGTGTGTGTGTGTGTGTGTGTGTGTGTGTGTGTGTGTGTGTGTGTGTGTGTGTGTTATTTTTAATGAAATAACCCAGGCCAGGTCAGCTCATCCCAACATCAGTGTCCGACCTCACACATGACGTTTATAGTGAAGACAGAGGTTTACACACACACACACACACACACACACACACACACACACACACACACACACACACACACACATATAAACTTCAAAATCTTGTAGAAAGACTTTTAGAAGAGCTGAAGCTGTTATAAGGTCAAAGGGGTTGGAACAGTGCAGCACTAAAGCTTCTGAGTGTGTGTGGTGTGTGTAGTGTCCCTATACTTTTGCTTAAATAGTGTGTATTGTTAAAGTTGAACCAGAGAGGGGCGTGAATGTTCGGATCTGATCTGCACTGAGGCCATGTGAGGACCTCTCCCAGATCCGTAAACACACACACACACACACACACACACACACACACACACACACACACTGTATTGATATCTGTCCGAAGCATTACACAAAGTGCATCACATGAGGGCGGTATTCAGGGGTCAGCGGTCAGGGGGTCAGGGTTAGTAGTGTACATATTCACTACAACAGTGATTTAATCTTCAGGCCTTTATTAATAAAGATTTAATTAATATTAATTAAAACATTTTGTAATATTGTGGGTAGTGTGTACAAACGGACTTAATAAATCTCTTTACAAGAAGTGAGAAAATTTGGCATGTTCTCCACATGTCTGTATTTTCTCACTGAACCTTTGACGCACAAACACACACACACACACACACACACACACACACACACACACACACACACACACACACACACACACACACACACACTGTAAGAATAACATTAACCGTATGAAGCGTGTTTTCACTTTAAATCTGAATGATGTTGGTTCCCTCAATGATATACATACCTGTGCACACACACACACACACACACACACACACACACACACACCACACCCTCGTGACTTCACATTTTTTAAAACTTTTTTTTTTTACCCCTCCTCATCCCCCTCACCCCCCCCTCCTCCCGCTCCTGCTCTGAGAACCGCTCAGCATGTGAAGGTCATGTGAGGGGATGTGACTCGAAATGTGATGTTAATCCTTATTTTGGGCAGAAGCAGTGAATCCTCTTAGTTAAAAGCTACAGCACAGTACACTGTGCCCCCCCCCACCCCTCCCCCACGCCCACCCCCAACCACGAACGCACAATGAAACAAAGTATTGGGACACCTCCACCTTACATTGGTGTGGACCGGACCGGACCGGACCGGACCCGGAATCCGACGGTTCGTCATCAGACCCAGGCGTCGCCACTCGGCCCCCGCCCTTTACCTTCCTCCATCAGGAGTCGGCATCAAAAGCTTTGGGATGTTTGATGTGACAGCATCATCCATCATCAAACAGCAGCGCTTACCATCCGCCCCCGCCATTTTACACCCCCCCCCCCCGCCCGCCCGCCCGCCTCTCAGCGTTCCTTAAAACTCTGATGTGACTACATTATCATCACTAATGTAATATCGCGGCAGGAGAAGAGGCGAGGGTTATTTAAGTTGCAGTGTGAGTTTATGGAGGTGCATCTGCGTGACTGAATACTTATGAGAGCAGCGGAATGAGGATGGAGCCGCCGGCTAATCCACGCTCGGCTGTGCGGCATCCTCAGTCTCCTATCATATGATTATCAAAAGATACGTGTGTGTGTGTGTGTGTGTGTGTGTGTGTGTGTGTGTGTGTGTGTGTGTGTGATCGAATGGTTGCCAGCTAAATGAGATCACATAACCCCGTGCAAACTCAAGCTTCTGAAACACTGTAAGAGTTATTCATTCTTCCACTTTATCCTCTATTAGGGTCGCGGGGGGGGGGGGTTCCCCATGCCCATGCCCATCCAGGGGAGAACGTTTCGGGCGCTGGGCAGATACACCCAGGACAGGGGGGCAATCTATTGCTGGACACACACTCACTCACACACACACACTCTATATGGGGCAATTTGGAGAACTCAATTGACCCTGATCCATGTTTTTGGACTGTGGGAGGAAACCGGAGAACCCGGAGGAAACCCACGCGGACACGGGGAGGACATGGAAACTCCACCCAGATGGGGATTAGAACCGGGAATCCCTAGTGCTGAGTAAGAGTCCCTGTAAGAGTTATGATGCATTATAATGATTGACATTCAGGACTGTGATTGGTTTTCGGTCGGTGTGACGCCCCTTGTCTGATGCCCCTCGTCTGATGCCCCTCGTCTGATGCCCCTCTCCAAAATTTCTGGGCTGCACTTAAACTTGCATTTAAACTCAGACATTTGTTTCTTAAGGAACTCGAGTAGAACCTTCAAACCGTGGCTCTTAATCCTGAACTATTGTACAATTATACATAAGTGATGTACACAGAAAGAACATACCAAACTCCTGACTGCTTGTAACCAGTGGTTTTCTTATGTATTCATCACGTGGTTTATCTTTATGTCTGCATGCAGGAGTTCGGATGGCAGTGAGGTTCATCAGGGTAAGGTTTGGGAGGTGTTGATGTGCAGGAGAGGGATGAGGTTTCTATTGGCAGAATGATGATGATGATGATGATGATGATGATGATGATGAGGATCATTCACAGAGCTGTGTGGTTGAGCTCTGAGGAGGTGCTGCTCTGTACTGGAGGTTCTGGTGGAGCATCCATCGTGAGTGAGGTGCCTGCTCCCACCCTTCCTCTCACCCCGGGCGTTTGCACTGCTCTGGCATCGGCTGTCATGTAGGTTGGCACCTCATCCCCAGACACCCACCTGACTGTTTCTGTGACTGACAGCCCAGCGAGTGGATGTCAGCTCGCCCGCCGTGCCCTGTCACTCGTCTCGTGATGAATGCGGAGGCACGCCTTTTAAAAAATCCTGAATTTGAATGGGCGCCGCAGACGGGCGTCGGTTCTGATGATGCTGAGCAGGAGCTCCACAGTCTCCTCTTTACATAATGACTGTAGAATGTCCGTTTTTATTTTGCAGCATCAGCTAAACTCTTTGGAATAATGAGAGAGAGCACACACGGGAGCTCACCACCACCCTGAAATACGGTTCTCACGCAGGATCCAGAAGAGCTCAGGAACAGAGGCACCTTCAGGTTCATTCACGTTCCGTAAAAATAATAACATTTACATTTACATTTACATTTTGTAATTTATTGGACGCTTTTATCCAAAGCAACTTACGAGGTGAACACAGGGTTCATCACAACATCCCTGCAGCAATGAGGGTTAAGGGTCTCGCTCAAGGACCCACACTGGTAACTGCAGTGGACCTGGGATTTGAACCCACAACCTTCAGATTGACCCAATGCCCTGACCACTGAGCTACCACGCCCTTATAATGATGCAAGAACCATTCTGTACTCTGTTGGGGGCTGTTTTAATGTGATCTGAACAGCAGATAAAGGTTTATTAAAACACATGAGGGGCAGCACGGTGGCTTAGTGGTTTAACATGTTCTCATCTCGGCACTAGGGATTTCTGGTTCGAATCCCCATCTGGGTGGAGTTTCCATGTTCTCCCCGTGTCCGCGTGGGTTTCCTCCCGGTTCTCCGGTTTCCTCCCACAGTCCAAAAACATGGATCAAGTCAATTGAGTTCTCCAAATTGCCCCATATAGAGTGTGTCTGTGAGTGAGTGTGTCTCCAGTGATAGATTGGTCCCCTCTCCTGGATGTATCTGCTCAGCGCCTGAAACGTTCTCCCCTGGATGGGCATGGGGAACTCCCCCCCCCCCCCACGACCCTAATAGAGGATAAAGCAGAAGATAATGGATGGATGAATAAAACACATGATGAGCGGATGGGAGGCACGTCAACATCACACATTGCCATTTAGACTGTTTTTTTTTATCTTTTTAGATCCCAAGAAAACCAATGGATATCACAGCTGGACGGCACGGTGGCTCAGCACCTCGTCCTTCACTTCATCCGACAGCAAGAAGGTCATGGGTTCGGGTCCCGGCGGGGTGCATGTAAGTTGTTTCTGTCTGCATGTCCTTCCTGTGCCTCTGAGATTTCTCAGGTTTATTCACACATCTAAAGACCCTCATAGCGGATACGACTGACCCCACGGCTCACTGACCTCGAAATGCACATCCATCATGAGCTGTGAGAACCTGCGGAACCTTACAACAGCAAAACAGATGCTGCCGGGTGCTGGGTTTGTAATAACGAGGCTTCAGACGCACTCACTAATTGTTTAGTCGGTTATTTTAGCTGCTTCTCAAAAGGCCTCTTTTTTTTATTGGCTGTTTTTGGGAAAACCTGCTCTGGAGTCACATGAGAGCTGCGGTCACGTGATTAATCTGCAATTAGTGGAGCCATAATGACGAGCTGGAGACTCAGAGAAGCAGCATGTGAGCCAATGGACACACACACACACACACACACACACTGATAACACGCCAAGCCGAGGATTATTATGAGCAGCCCTCAAATATTTAAGTGGGGGGGGGGTCATACAAAGACTTTTAGCATCTTAACCTGGTTTTTCGGTTGGAACCCAAAGTTTTCTTTAGATTGTTATTCTTTCCTTTAAACTGGCAACCTAAAACACAACCCTGTACCCCGGTGCAAACCTAAACCCCGATACCTGATACAGCACGTCACCCCATTTAATCCAGAGGGTTCTGTAATCCAGTTCTAGTTTCTGCAATACATACCAAACTGTTCTTGTGGGTGTCAGTTACCCAAATTGTTCTCTTGGCAAAGCGCAGCGTCTTAAAGGCGAGGCCTGTAGGAGCCAGAGGAGCCGGTGCGCTCGCTCAGCTCGGCTTTTTGTTCGGCATGCCTTCACATCCGGACGGCAGCGGGGCCGCAGTTCACCTCCAGAGCACCGCTGCCTCTCTGCCTTCGTCCTGCTGCCGTGTTTTCAGAGGATGTAATAATGGAGGACATTAGCGGCTGTGACTGCGGCGCCGGTTCTCGGGTTTCATCCTTAAATCATTCCAATAGTATTATTAGAATGTTTAATTTAAACTAAAGCAGCTCAGCTGAAATGTCTGACTTTAACCCAGCGGCTGAAACCGCAGGTGATAATGAAACCCACTGCAAAGAAGAGCAGACTCAACCCCCAATCTAAAAATATATGACGAGCTGAAGCTCTGCTGCTTTCCACGTCAGGACCTCCGGACGCTCCACAAGCTCCCACTCCAACAGAACGGCTGTGGGCTTTGGCATGTTCCACATTCTGTTCACTGTGATGTATACCACTGTTACGGGGGGGAGGGGGGTCTGAACCAGGACCTGCTATTTAATATTATATTCAGTCTTCCATTATCTTCTGTTTAATCCTCACGTGGATGGAGTGGGTCCTCATGCCGGGCAATCTATCATTGGACACACACACACACACACACACACACACACACACACACACACACACATATATGAGGCAATTTAGAGCATTCAATTTACCAGATTGGGATTTGAACCTAGATCCCCAGCTCTGAGAGAACATGTTGACCACCAAGCCACAGTGCTGCCTTTAATATTATATTCATTCATTCATTCATTCATTCATTCATTATCTCCCGCTTTATCCTCTATTAGGGTCGCGGGGGGGGGGTTCCCCATGCCCATCCAGGGGAGAACGTTTCAGGCGCTGGGCAGATACACCCAGGACAGGACGCCAATCCATCACTGGGCACACACACACACACACACTCTATATGGGGCAATTTGGAGAACTCAATTGACTTGATCCATGTTTTTGGACTGTTGAAGGAAACCGGAGAACCCACACGGACACGGGGAGAACATGGAAACTCCACCCAGATGGGGATTCAAACAGGGAATCTCTAGTGCTGAGAGGAGAACGTGCCAAATCACTAAACCACCGTGCCGCCCTGAACACTGAACTCATTCCAGCATTATTAAAAAAAACTCATTCAGTAAAAGAATTGTTTTTAAACTTAATAATCTTTAAAAATCAGTTTATCTGTTTAAATACAGCTGTCAATCACCAACATCCAGCTGTTTTGATGTCGAATGTCGGTCTTTTTTAAATCTAGATATGTGAGGTGCTTTTCCGTTAACCACCAGCAGATGTCAGTGTTGGAACAACAAAATGGCAGCGTGCGGCCCTGTGTGCTGTCGACGGGAATGAGCGGGCAGATGAAAGGATTCTGATACAGGACAGTCACGTGCTAGCGTATGGACAACCACTGTGAGTCCCGAATGCACTCGAACCTTCAGCTTTCACATTCTGATGCATTATTGTTCTGGTTCCTACAAACCATCAGCTCTGATGTTACATCACACCCCACAGAACTTCATCACACCCCCTGGACAGAACTTCATCACACCCCTCTGGAACTTCATCACACCCCACTGGAACTTCATCACACCCCTCTGGAACTTCATCACACCCCACTGGAACTTCATCACACCCCTCTGGAACTTCATCACACCCCACTGGGCTGAAGGTCCCTGGTTCGATTCCCTGTACCACCAAGTACCACGGCTGAAGTGCACTTGTACAAGACACTTAACCCCAATTGCCCAATGGACAAATTTCTCTGTGTGTAAACACTGTTGGCAAATCAGAGGTGGGTTTAAGCGTTAACCCCTTCAGGTGGTCTGGGTGCAGTCAGAGTGAACCCAGATCAGTGAAGCTGTAGTTTTTTTTGGGTGCAGTCAGAGTGAACCCAGATCAGTGAAGCTGTAGTTTTTTTTGGGTGCAGTCAGAGTGAACCCAGATCAGTGAAGCTGTAGTTTGTTTTTGGGTGCAGTCAGAGTGAACCCAGATCAGTGAAGCTGTAGTTTTTTTGGACTCAGTCAGAGTGAACCCAGATCAGTGAAGCTGTAGTTTTTTCTGGACTCAGTCAGAGTGAACCCAGATCAGTGAAGCTGTAGTTTGTTTGGACTCAGTCAGAGTGAACCCAGATCAGTGAAGCTGTAGTTTTTTTGGACTCAGTCAGAGTGAACCCAGATCAGTGAAGCTGTAGTTTGTTTTTGGGTGCAGTCAGAGTGAACCCAGATCAGTGAAGCTGTAGTTTTTTTGGACTCAGTCAGAGTGAACCCAGATCAGTGAAGCTGTAGTTTTTTTGGATGCAGTCAGAGTGAACCCAGATCAGTGAAGCTGTAGTTTGTTTTTGGA
This sequence comes from Corydoras sp. C115, assembly GCA_019802505.1. Taxonomy (NCBI): domain Eukaryota; kingdom Metazoa; phylum Chordata; class Actinopteri; order Siluriformes; family Callichthyidae; genus Corydoras; species Corydoras sp. C115. The sequence continues at coordinate 142,843 of JAFMOC010000357.1, read as the reverse complement.
CTCAGTCAGAGTGAACCCAGATCAGTGAAGCTGTAGTTTTTTTGGACTCAGTCAGAGTGAACCCAGATCAGTGAAGCTGTAGTTTGTTTTTGGATACAGTCAGAGTGAACCCAGATCAGTGAAGCTGTAGTTTGTTTTTGGACTCAGTCAGAGTGAACCCAGATCAGTGAAGCTGTAGTTTTTTTGGACTCAGTCAGAGTGAACCCAGATCAGTGAAGCTGTAGTTTGTTTTTGGATACAGTCAGAGTGAACCCAGATCAGTGAAGCTGTAGTTTGTTTTTGGATACAGTCAGAGTGAACCCAGATCAGTGAAGCTGTAGTTTGTTTTTGGACTCAGTCAGAGTGAACCCAGATCAGTGAAGCTGTAGTTTTTTTTGGATACAGTCAGAGTGAACCCAGATCAGTGAAGCTGTAGTTTGTTTTTGGGTGCAGTCAGAGTGAACCCAGATCAGTGAAGCTGTAGTTTGTTTTTGGAGTCAGTCAGAGTGAACCCAGATCAGTGAAGCTGTAGTTTGTTTTTGGATGCAGTCAGAGTGAACCCAGATCAGTGAAGCTGTAGTTTTTTTGGACTCAGTCAGAGTGAACCCAGATCAGTGAAGCTGTAGTTTTTTTGGACTCAGTCAGAGTGAACCCAGATCAGTGAAGCTGTAGTTTGTTTTTGGATGCAGTCAGAGTGAACCCAGATCAGTGAAGCTGTAGTTTGTTTTGGATGCAGTCAGAGTGAATCCAGATCAGTGAAGCTGTAGTTTGTTTTTGGAGTCAGTCAGAGTGAACCCAGATCAGTGAAGCTGTAGTTTGTTTTTGGGTGCAGTCAGAGTGAACCCAGATCAGTGAAGCTGCTGTAAATGAAAACCCTTGCAGCCGAGCTGCAGCTTCATTTAACTCGGCGCTCCAATTCAGGATCAAGAAGTTTCCCGTCTGTTTCGGATGAATTGGCTGCCGGTTGCAGGCTCCATGATAAACGCTCTCAAACCCCCCCCCCCCCACCCACCCACCCACCCACCCCTCCACCTCAATCCCCGCGCTCAGCTCGTCCACTATCGGTTTCCTGTCTGTTTAGCAATTCTGCCAGAACCTTAAATCTAGAGGCTCTCCGGCGGCGCGGCGGTGCCCGTGATTTACATAGCCATCATTTATTCCGAGAGGCGTTGGTGTGACCCGGAGTGTGCAATAAAGAGCTCAGATAGAGTGCTGCGCCGTGACACCAAGTGCTTCTGAACGGTCATCACTTAACCGACCGGGGGGGGGGGGGTGAGCTCAATGAGGCGGTGGGGGGGGGGGGGTGCAATGTAAGAAAATGAAACATGTAGGAAACGGGGCAGAGGCAAGCGAGCGAGATGCACAGCCGTGTTGTGGTTACGGGGCTGATTGGTGGGTTAATTAGTCTTAGGGGTTTATTAGGGGTTAATAACGACTCGGCTTCACCGGCGGTACGAGGTTTAAACTCCCATACAATCAGAGAGAGAGAGAGAGAGAGCCATGTGGGAGAACCATGAGGAGCTACAGGGTCTGTTTGTTTGGTTCATGCATTTGTTTTTAGGAACTCTTTTAGGAACCAATTTAGGGAATTATGTTATTGAATGTTCCATGGACTCATGTGCAACGTTTTGGAACCTTGTGCAAACCAACTTCATTAATTAATTAACATGCATTGATATTGCAGCGAGGCAGCACGGAGGCTTAGTGGTTTAGCATGTTCTCCTCTCAGCCCTGGGGATTCCAGGTTCGAATCCCAATCTGGGTGGAGTTTCCATGTTCTCCCTGTTTTTCCCACTGTTTTTTGATATTCTACTCCCAAAGCGATGAGAACTCTGCAGACCTCTTTGGGTTCCTTCATGGTGTTTCCTGAAGAAGCACTTTAGGAACTTTTCTTTTTGAGTTTGAGTCGCAGCGTTGTGTTTACGTCGCGTATCTGAATCGGCGTGCAGGGTGTGACGCGGTGAAGAACCTTCCTGTTAACTCGAGGCCCGTTGAGACTGAAGTGCGAGCCAATGTGTTTTACGCGAGTCGGGGTGTGTGCCGCGCGCCTTCTGTCCCTGATTACAACCAAAGTTTAATTAAAACTACAGACCCGCGGGCTTTCCACATGCTCGCCTCAAATGTAATGCTGTAATTAGAGAATAGAGTCATTCTGAATCTGCCTCTGCTCTCACCTGAACCGGGGCTTTAAATGACACCTGGACATCACTCTGAGTATATGGACCTCACTCTGACTTATATGGACCTCACTCAGACCTATATGGACCTCACTCTGACCTATATGGACCTCACTCAGACCTATATGGACCTCACTCAGACCTATATGGACCTCACTCAGACCTATATGGACCTCACTCAGACCTATATGGACCTCACTCAGTCCTATATGGACCTCACTCTGACCTATATGGACCTCACTCAGACCTATATGGACCTCACTCAGACCTATATGGACCTCACTCAGACCTATATGGACCTCACTCAGACCTATATGGACCTCACTCAGACCTATATGGACCTCACTCTGACCTATATGGACCTCACTGAGGTGGGAGCTTCTGGGATGCTGTGTTTTTCGGGTTCTTCTTGTTGGGGGTCATGTCTGCAGGAGGATCTCCAGATGTTCCTCATGCTGCATTAATCTGACCTCTCTGTTCCCGAATTCTGGTCTCATTGGAAATGATGCCGATGCCGTGGACCCGAATCAGGTGACCAGCAGAGGGCAGGTTTCAGGTGGTTGCTGCAGAGCTGTGATTCTGCTCTGGAATAAAAATAACCAACAGACAAAAGAGAGAGAGAGACTTTGATTGCAGGAGCTTTTGCAAATGTGTTGATCCTTTAGAAACGCAGAGCTCGTTGTGTTTTAATGAAATTGCTTTCTCATTTCTCTGGCGTTGTGATTGAACAGCGCCCTCGTCCCGCAGCCTAAATCCGGGCGCTTATGTAAGGAAGGCGACGGAGCAGTATTAATTTTTCATCGCATCTCACTTTGAAGCTGCTGTAATTGGCCGTTTATATGTTTTGTGCTGAGTCTCTGAGGCCCTTCAGATCTGTCAGTGTCAGCACACACACACACACACACACACACACACACACACACTCTGACTCGGGGGTGTGAACCCGGCTCCCGCAGTCGGCTGCTCCGCCGCTTTGTTTCGTGACGCTTTCAGAAAGTTCTGATTCCACTCCAGTTTCCTGCAGAACTCTAGAACGTTCTAATGAGGGTGAGGGTTCTGCTCACGACCTGCGAGGAGAACACGTTCCATCCTTTATCATCTGCTCCGTATGAGGACAGCGAGACCTAATAAGAGTTGGGATTAATAGCAGCCACGCCGGGACATCAAAGAGCCGCCGTGTCAGAGCTGAATGAGTATAACTGCATCAGAGAGACGCTCTCATTAAACCAAACACCATAACAACTGGACTCACGCGGTGGTTAGCAGGTTCTCCTTCTCAGCACTGGGGATCCAGGTTTGAATCCCAATCTGGGTGGAGTTTGCATGTTCTCCCCGTGCTCGCTTGGATCCCACGATCCAAAAACATTGCTTCAAACTGAATTCCATCCATTCATTATCTTCCACTTTATCCTATATTGGGGTTGCCGGGGGGGGGGTTCCCCATGCCCATCCAGGGGAGAACGTTTCGGGCGCTGGGCAGATACACCCAGGACAGGGGGGCAATCTATCACTGGGCACACACTCACTCACACAGACACACTCTACATGGGGAAATTTGGAGAACTCAGTTGACCTTGATCCATGTATATGTATTTGGACTGTGGGAGGAACCCGGAGGAAACCCACGCGGACACGGGGAGAACACGGAAACTCCGCCCAGATTGGGATTCGAACCAGGATTCCCTAGTGCTGAGAGGAGAACATGCTAAACCATTAAGCCACCGTGCTGCCCCTCAAAGTGAATTGAATGCTTTTAATTGCCCCATATAGAGAGAGTGTGTGTCCAGCACCCAACACGTTCTCCCCTGGATGGACATGAGGAACCCCCCCCCAACGACTCTATTAGAGGATATAATGGAGGATAATGAGATTCAATGAACTTTTTGAGAACCTTTTTTAATGAAATCCCAAAAATTCCCAAACAAACTGACTGTCTCGACTCTGAAAATGTCCTCTCCTGTTCACCCAGTTGTTCCCGGGGTCACGGCGTGGTGGTAACAGCGGGCATTACCGGTACCCCTCCTCCACCCGTCTGTATTATCGGCACATTGTCTGTTGGGGTAAATTTAAAGCACAAGTAGAAACAGACAGAACAGCATCAGGCCTGCAGCCGAGGGGAGGTAAGAAGATCTCTACACCATCTGACAGGCATGGGGGTAAAGTGAGACGGGGGGGGCGGGGGGGGCAGGAGGGTAGGTTCTGAATCAACTGGACAGCAAGCAGTCAATTCCCATTCAGCCTCCTGATGGTGAACGTTACCCAGACAAACTCTACCCTTATTAGTTTTCGAGCAGAACAGCGCTACCCCGTCATGTGTCCCCGTCTTCGCAGATTTCCCAGCAGTCCCCGAAAGTCTGGAGCCTCCTGACCGGGACGTTCCGTCACGCGGGGGAAGTGGGGGCCAGCGTCGGGATCCACGGCGCTCTGCTGACGGCACAGTGCGGCACTTACCGCAGGCCTGGCTCCTAAATAAACCTGTCACTTCTGTAAATCAAGATGGATTCTTTGATGCCCCGGCGAACGGCGTCTGCAGTCGGTAGCCCCCACGCGGGCGCGAGCCGCGCAGATGAGGCGTGGACTTCACACCGGCCGACCGGCTCTCCATCAACCGCCCGCTGACAGCCGAGTAAAATCAGTCGATACGTCTCGCGTTTACGGCGGGTTTGTCCTTCCCGGCTACTTTGGGCCGACTGGAGGAGGGGGGAGTGGGGGGGGAGAAGGCCAGGCGTAATTAAGGTGGCGGATTCGGGTGGCGACGTGAGCGTGACATTAGGGAGGATATTAAAGGAAGCTTTGAGTTCTTGCGTGAGGATACGGCGTTGTTCTTAGCAGCAGAATAATCTAATAGCGGAGTCAATAATCAGACGTGAAGGACGGCTCTCGGTTCTTGAGGGTCCTTCAGACGGCAGACGCTGCGCGAGCTGCCTGTCGATGCCTCTCATTAAGGCGGCGCCGCGGCTTGTCTCATCACGCCTTCATAAAGTCATTCAGGGAGGAAAGACGCCATCACACTTCACTTCAATTCTCACTCTTATTACGAGGGCGCGACTCTCCACCCGACTCGGGAGAATAATGCACGCCGGATTATTTGCAGAGCAGAGGAATTAGAGGATGAGTTCTGAAGCGAGTCTGCACGCCGGCCAGGGCTCCACCGCCATTAGAACCACGGCGGGCGGGCGGGCGGGCGGGCGGGAGCTTTAACTGCATCCTGATTGGAAATGAGGCGCTGAGTGGGTGATTACTCAGCAGTAATTAACAGCGCGGGGCGTTACATCAGGACTACAGGCTCGGCCATGACACAGCAAGCCTCGACCAATCAGAATCAAGGGCCTGGCTCAGGGGCCCACACTGTGGTACCTTCAGTGGACTTGAAGCACCAACATTCAGACTGACGGCCCAACACCCTCACCACTGAGCCAGCCCTCCCACTGAGGTTAGAGACCTCATCTCATCCCAGCAGCGTGGACGAGGTGGTTGTTGTGTTGTTTGCATGTTCTCCCGGTGTCTGTTAGGGTGTCCTTTTAAACCCTCAAACATTTTGTCTTAAGCAACCTCTATGGGGACGGCACGTGGCTTAGTGGTTGGCATGTTCTCCTCTCAGCGCTGGAGATTCTGGGTTCTCCACATCCACGTGAGTTTTCTCCGGGATCTCTGGTTTTCTCTACAAAAACATGGATTCAAGGTCAATTGAATGCTCCAAATTGCCCCATATAGAGTGTGTGAGTGAATGTGCCTTGCAAAAGATTGGTATCCTGTTCTGGGTGTATCTGCCCAGCATTACAGAATGTAAGTGTAGAACTACAGACTCCATCTGTATGGATCTGATCACATGGGCAGTGAGGATAGAAACCTGACTGCTCCATCACAGCGTCCCCCGCAGACGAGGGAGGGAATGGCGCTGTCCCGTCTCCTGAAGGCAGGTCATGTGCATTTCCTGCATCGCTTAACGCCGAACAAAGGCCCAGCCGACTCGCTGATGAACTGCGCTGCTCATTACCCTCCGGACTTATTAATTATTAAATTCATTTAGACCTCCACCAAAGTTATTTGTAAATACATTTTGTGCGAGCGAAAGACCCCCAGCGCAACGTGGAGGTGATTGCCAGCCGGTCTTCCCCCTGATCCATTACCGAGCTCGTTGATCATGATGAAAGACCCCGAGAATTGCCTGCAGGGTGGGGGTGGGGGGTGGTGGTTGGGGTGTCGGGGATAAGGACGCCAAAACAGACGAGCGTGGAGCATGATTTCAATCACACGGTGACGAATGGCATCAGAGGCGCAGGGTACGGGGAACAAGTTCAGGAAACGCAGCCTAATGAAAAAAGTGAGGAAGCGTCCCGGTGGGCGCGGAACTTTCGATCATAGAACAGGAACCAGACACGCTGAGAACACACCGTCATGCCTGGTGTAGGACCTCCATATGACCTGGGACTGGTTCTATATGATATATACGCTGAGTCAGACCGACCACACCCTTCCGAGACTCGTACAAAGTAGAAAATTCATTCTCGCTATAAATTTTATGACGTCACAACATCGTAAAGCAGCCCCGTGTTTGGGGTTTCGCATGGCTGGCGTGTTTACGGCCGCTGCTCCCCGGCTCCTGCAGATAAATCTAAAAGTCTATCATTAATAGAGCCAACAGCCATGATGTAAACTCTGAAGAAAAATAATGTGGGGGCAGAGAGGTATAAAACACCTATTGGCCTTCAGCGCAGTGCCTCGGCTCGTAACTCAGGAGCGTAAATAACTGAGACGCCCCGCAATCTGCCCACACCTGATTCCACCCTGCTGCTTAAAGGACACGCTCCCTGTTCTCACCATTCATTTGGGAACATCGCAACAGTGCCTTGGAACCTCAGAGTGGAAATGGTCCTTTAAATTTCACTCCCATTTACTGGACTCTTCTGAGGCGTCCCAGTCGGTTCCATCTATAACGACCCTGGAACCGTACTTATAGTGGAAACCTCAAACTATAGAGAGTTCCTAATGACGAGACACTGAGTTCCTAACACACTGGATATGGACCATCAGGTGGAAACGGACTGATCTCAGTCGTGTGTTGTACAGGGACGATGTTTCCTCCAGTCTGGACATTTAGAAGAACTAATCTGGCTTTCTTTGTAGGGAACTCTGCTCTCTGGTAGGGACAGGGTCCACAACAACAGTCCCCGCTTTCAGTTCCCTCAGAGAGGAGTTCAGAGGAATCAGAGTATGAGGTTCAGACGACACCGTGGTGAACACGTGGCATCATAATATCACGTATGATGTCAGAGCACAACGTCATCCCCTCGTGTGGGTTAAAAGTGGTGCCGAAAGGCCGAAAGTTCAGCATGGTGGACCCAGAGTGCAAGTCCCCAGCCCTTGGGTTTTCTTGTACAGTTGTAATGTTCCTGTACACGAGGCAGGAACCTCATTTCACGCTCTTTGCCTGAAGGCGGTGCAGCATGTTCGAAATCCCCACACCAGCAGATGGCAGCACCAGCATTGCTTGTGTTCTATGTGTATTCCCCGGTCTCAGAAGTCTTTCTTGGAGTTGTTGAGCATTACGTCATGAGATTATTTGCTTCTCCAGCTGATTCTTCTGGTGTTCATGACTGCGTCCGCTCGCTCGTGTCTGCGGTAGCTCTCAGCGTGTCGCGGCGTGTCGGAGAGATCATCGTGCTGTTGTGGGAACTGACACTTAAACTGGGGGATAAACATTTTCCCAGCATGCAAGCCTCTGTTTGTGAATCATGGATGATGGAAACCGATTAATATTGCTTTTTGGAGGAGAACCCCAACCAGCAGTGTTGCCGAACGGAACTCCGTATGCGGGTGCCCACGCCGGGGGTCAGCCGGCTGCAGGGTGTGATGGGAGGGATCGGGGGGTGTGGCCCGGCCTCTTCGCCGTGTATAAATGGGGTGTAAAGCAATCCGTCCTCACATCAATAGCACCTCATCCCGCCCCTCCCCGCTCACATCAATAGCCCCATCGTGCAGCAGCACCCGACCGAGCGAGCGAGTGGAGGACGGCCAGATTGCCACAGAGAGAGAGAGAGAGAGAGAGAGAGAGTGAGAGAGAGAGAGAGAGCGAGAGTGGGGGAAAAAGTCAAGGCCAGATTGGTGCGGCTGTGTAGACATTGCAAAGATTCTCATCACTCACCGCGCCCTCCCTCGGCTCAAATCAAGTGCGTCCTGCGGTGCTCCGAAATCCATCGCTTCACTCAGCATCCGCCGGCAGGACTCGCCCCGGAGGACGGGGCTGCCGTTGACTTCAGCCCAGGAGAGCAGACTCTGTGATCAGAGGATGGCCTTCCCTGAACTTTCCATAAGAGGTTTGTTCAGGTCACACCACTTGCTCGCAGGGCACGGCCGGTTTTAGATGGGGTCAAAGAGAGTCAGTCCTCCTGTGATGGAGAACCGAGGGAGGCTTTCGTTTCTTCTTTACAGCACTTACTCACAACACCTCCAGCTGGGATCCTGATTCTGGGGATGGGGAGGGTCTGCCAGGCTTGAAACGGGGTGCTTTGATCAAACCCCAATGGTTTAGCCCAAATGAATGAGCCTGTGGTGCCTTCATGGTCTCCGGGTTCCTTCCATTTTCCAAAGACATGCCGAGAGACTAAATGCCTCCAGTCAAGGGGGGGGGGGGGGGGGGTGAATGCACTGATGACCCCTAATGGGAGGAGTCAAAATACGATGAAGATGAATCAACCAGTGGTGGTTTTAAATGGGAGGAGTCCTTTTTGGGATGAGTGTCCTTTCAAAGGTTTTAGTTTTAAAAGCTGTGATATTGGACGGTGCAGTGGTGCACAGGTTAGAACCCTGGGTTCGATTCCAGGTTGGGCTTAGCAATGGTCCCTTCTGTGTGGGCATCTGCATGTCCTCCCCATGCCTAATCCAGGGACTCCAGGTTCCTCCCACGATCCCAAGACACCGAAGTGCCTGTCCTTTATAACTGTACTGTCTGTATTTGTTGCGTTCAGGTCATTGCCAAAAACGCAGCTACATCTCAATAAATAAGTACATTTGATTTGAATAAGGTTTTATTTACTAAGCTGCTATAAATAAATAAGGAAATAAAAAATTCTCTCAGCACTACATCACCAAAATCAGACATGAGCTTGTTGCTGTTGCCGGGCAGATTGACCCAGTTTACATTTACAGAAGAACAAATCGCACTGTAATGACGAGAACACTGGACCATCATCACTGCCCCTCACTGCCCCAAATCATGTTTTATAGGTATTCAGAGGAGGGTGTGTCTACACGTTCAGAGTGTATCTGATCAAAGGTCAGCTGAATTGGGATTCGAACCACACACCACCTGGCAGTCTTCTACAGCAGGGCTGGTTTCTGGTGGTTGATCATGGAGATGTTGGATCTGGATTCTGTGGTGGTCTGGATTGGTGAGGTGTGGTCTGGATTGGTGAGGTGTGGTCTGGATTGGTGAGGTGTGAGGCGTGGTCTGGATTGGTGAGGTGTGAGGTGTGGTCTGGATTGGTGAGGTGTGGTCTGGATTGGTGAGGTGTGGTCTGGATTGGTGGGGTGTGGTTTGGATTTGTGGGATGTGAGGTGTGGTCTGGATTGGTGGGGTGTGAGGCGTGGTCATGGTTATTAAACACAAACGCCGGCCTCGAGTGGCTGAAGACGGTGGGAATTATTTGATTGACGTGTCTGAGAGTGATGATGACCCAGACAGACCTTTGAAGTGTGCATTGTGTCACTTGTGCGTTCATGTCTGATTCCGATTGCGAGTGAGATCCGTCGTTATGTAACTGTACTCTGCTCAGAGCTGTCTGCGTCCCACAGCGGGTGATTCATTTCCATCTCAATGTACGGTCCTTGGCAATCTGGATGCCGTGCATTACAGTTAGATAGATTAATAACGGCTTGTTAGAGCCTCATCCATCTGCAAGGTGGCAAAGCAGAAAAGGATGGAGACAGAGAGAGAGAGACAGGGAGAGAGACAGAGAGAGAGAGAGACCACCACATCTGTTTTGCTAAAGTTCTGAAACATCTTTAAAAAAGTATGTTGTTGGTTGAACAGTTTCTTTTGCACCAATTCACCCTCAGTCCTGATTGGTGAGGAACCACAGAGGGCGCGGGGTCTCAGCGAACTGTTCACCTTCAGGGTTTTTACCCATTTTAAGACCGGGATAAGACCCAGATTGAGACTGGGATGAGACCCAGCTTGAGACCGGAACAGGACCCATTTTAAGACCGGGATAAGGCCCAGATTGAGACTGGGGAAAAAACCCAATTTGAGACCGGGACGGGACCCAGTTAGACACTGTAATAAGACCCAGTTTGAAACGGGGACAGTTCCCAGATTGGGCCCGGGATAAGACCAGGATTGATACTGGGATAAGACCCAGTTTGAGACTGGGACAGGACCCAGTTTGAGACCAGGACAGTCTGACAGTTTACGTCTGCAGGACGGTGAGGGTGGTCCTCATGTCCCTTTGATGTTTCTTTGATGGCTTTGGAGATTTTGACAGAGGAGAAATGAACGGACTCATTTGTGTAGAACCGCTGAGTGGGGAGCTTATTTAGGTTCTACGTTCCTCTAGGGTTTGTTTACCTTCACACAGCCTGTAGGGGGTGCAGTGAGCTGGTGGTAATCTAAAGGCTCAGTAAAGTCTGGAGATCACCGTTGGTTCATTTGAACCTGGAGGAACCCCACCCAACGGTTTTAAGAACAATGAAAATTTCCCCAGGTCTGAAAGCCTGGAATGTCATCTGCTCAGGGTCACATGTTCACGGCAATCAGATTTAAAATGCGCTACGTGTAGAAGCTTCAAAACCAAACTTCTTCAGTGCTCCTCATGAAACAAGGTCTGTAAATAAAAGTAGGTTAACTTTTATCCAGATGAAACCAGCAGCACAGCGTTCGCTTCAAACTCGGGGTTTACACCATGGGACCACGTGTTCGTTACTCGAGGATGAATAATAATGCGAGCTCGGAGACGGGGGAGAAGGTTCAGAGGACACGTGGTATAGTGTTTCATGTTTCCTGTCTATTGACCCAGCGTATTAAGGGGTTTTAAATGCCGCCCCCGCCCCCGTCCTGGTCCTGCAGCAGACTCTCTCCAAACGCCACATCTCACGCCCAATACCTGAACAAAAACCATCAGTGCAGGAGCGACAGGAGCGACCGGAGCCCAGGGCTCTGGTGGGTGTTGATGCTCTGCACAGCTGCTGGCACAATGCAAATACTCCGCCCACTCCACGTCTCGTTTTTCGTCACTAAGACACCAACCGGGTGAGCCCCAAGTGGGAATTCCCAGAGAACCTGTCTGCGAGGTCCTCAGGTTTCTCCACCGAACATCTGCACCATAATGTCAGGACAGAGTTATTCATTAAAGACGACCAACTCTGCAGCACGTCGAATTTAATGATTTAATTCAGGAGGCTTGGAATCAGCTCGGTTAATAACTAGGAATCCAGAGCCTCTGTCTCATGGATGAAGATGACATCGCTGTTATCATCTCAAACACAATTTAATATTGGACCTACATTATTCAGGTCACAGTTCCAGACTGAAAGGGGTCAGTACCTCGTGCAGTCCTCGTAGCTCCGGGTTCAGGACCTCGCTCGAGGAGCTGACAGTGACAGACCGGCGGGGCGGGAGTTTAAACTACAGACCATCTGGTGCAGTACGTTAAAGAGTTGTCCACTAATGAAGATGAGTTGGAAGCAGTCTGAGAGAATGTGATGGGAATGGAATGACCTGATGACACGACAGAGTCCGAGGAGGACATGGCTCCCACCCCAATGATCATCATTTATAAGCCAAGAGTCTCCACGGGATGGACACAGAGGAGAACCGGTGCATCATGGGGCTGGACACGACGTCAGAGTGTCCCACCCACACTGAGGCCCTGCACAGACACACAGACAGTTAACACAGACGAGCAGCAGGTGAGATCCAATACCTGACCTCCTCCCCTGGCTCCGTGATGCGGATTTCTCGGGCATGTTCTCCAGCTGTTCTCCCTGCTCACATGTCCACATATCTCTCTATGTTTACAGAACGCTCAGAGGACGTCGGGTGTCCCACGTCAGGATATTCTTCGGTGAACAGGATCATACACGAGTGACTATACGTTGGAGAGCGGATGCCAGAAACCATGTACATGGAAGAGAACAACGTAAGGATCAGGTGATTGAAGGGTCTGTAATTACAGAGTGTTATTCATTCATTATCTCCCGCTTTATCCTCTATTAGGGTCGCTGGATGCCCATCCAGGGGAGAACGTTTTGGGCGCTGGGCAGATACAACCAGGACAGGGGGGCAATCTATCGCTGGGCACACACTCATCACACACACACTCTATATGGGGCAATTTGGAGAACTCAATTGACCTTGATCCATGTTTTTGGACAGTGGGATGAAACCGGAAACCGGAAACTCCACCCAGATGGGGATTCGAACCGGGAATCCCTAGTGCTGAGAGGAGAACATGCTAAACCTAACCCTAAACCACTAAGTGTGTGTGTGTGTGTGTGTGTGTGTGTGTGTGTGTGTGTTACTCACATTGCTGGTCATGTGAGATACTGGGAGTGGTTTCTGAGCTCAGGGTTGAACAGGACATGCAAAATCAGCACAACCTATCATAAGAAAATAATGTGTGTATATATATATATATATATATATATATATATATATATATATATATATATATATATATATATATATATATATATGTATGTATGTATGTATGTATGTATGTATGTGTGTGTGTGTGTGTGTGTGTGTGTGTGTGTGTGTGTAAGTGTGTAGATACAAACAGTAGAAGTAAACTTTGTGAAGGACAACATCATGCTTGATATGCTGATATATGCCCTTCTGAAGACCACTGAGCTCTACACATTCATCATTATGACTCGGGTTGCCAGATCATTCATAGCCTCGAGCCTGTGGTGCAGCCGTACTACGCTCTGTAACAACCCGCACATTTATAATTGTTACTTTTCATTAAATATTACCTTCCAAAATTAGAAACTCTGCGTCCTCCGTCCTCTCGGGGACTCTGTCCCGTCGGGAGCGTCCCGGTGTGAACGGATGGATCTGTAACGCAGCGGTGCGGCCGAGTCCAACCCGCTCGTTTCGCTTTTACGTCGTCGTAATGTCGTTTTCACTGCCAGCACAAAACTTTAAATCCCCGTCAGAGCCGGCCGGCCGTTAACTAAGCCGCCATATGTACATTAACTGCGGCCGATTTGCTCGAAGTGGTAAATTATTCAGTAAATTATTCACTGCGCGTAGTTTCCCGTGTAAGTGTGCAGTAAGTGGCGTTCAGGGTTTAGCATCGGAACATTAACACACTTTAAAGTGAAGAAACCGTCTGCTAATGTAGGTCATTCCTGAAATCTCACTGCTCTTATTTTACTGACGAGCGGGAACACGCGGCCCTGTACCCCGAGGTGATATTGATTACATCGGCGTTCCACGCGCTGATCAGCTCAGAACCGATGCTACGGCGAGGGATGGAGACGGCAGGATGGAACGGTGGAGGCTTGTTATTCGGCCTCTTTACAGAGAATCATTATAATGCTCCACAGCAGAGGTCAGAACTCAGCCAGGGACCGTTAACACCAATAAATCTATAAAGGTCAGAAACCGGCACAGGAGTAAAAATAGCATCCAGAATAAAGCAACCAATAAAAAACAAGTAACAGAGAGGAACGGGATAGGATCCGGGCGTTTAACCAAGCCGAATACCAGTTCTTACACAAATATTGTTTATTATCTGGTCAATTTTAAAAAAGGCGTGGGTTTATGTAAAGATCCATCTGTTTTGTTCCATCCGCTTGATTGATCGTCCACTTTATCCTCTATTAGGGTGGCGGGGGGGGGGGGGGGGGGGGGTTCTCCATATCCATCCAGACGAGAACGTTTCGGGCGCTGGGCAGATACACCAATCTATCGCGGGCACACTCTCACACACACAAACACACTCTATATGGAGCAATTTGGAGCATTCAATTGACCTTGATCCCTGTTTTTGGATTGTGGGAGGAAACCGGAGAACCCGGAGGAAACCCACGTGGATGTGGAGACCATGGAAACTCCACACACTTCACTCGAACCGGGAATCCCCAGCACTGAGAGGACAACATGCCAACCACTAAGCCACCGTACCGCTGTTGTGTTTCAGGACCAAATTAAAATCATATAAATGTGTTTTATAAAATTCATTGCATTAAATCTGGACCAGGGCTTCATACCTTAAAATAATCTACCTGTCCGTCTGTACATCCCCCCCCCAACCTCAGGTGTTGACTTGCGAGGTGTCCTCCAAATTTCCTAGATCTCAATCTAGCATTTGCTGGATTTGTCTCCTCATACATCTTGGTGTCTGATACCACAGCACACCTTCAGGGTCTAGTGGGGGGTCCAGACCTCAGGGGGTCAGGGCTGAAATGGAAATAGAGGAGCAGAGTGACGTTAGGAAGGTGGAGATCATCATCTTCTTGGGTTTTCAGTACAGTTAAACTCATTTGGAGGAGTCTCATTAGTTCACATCTCTGTGTTTGGTGGATCTATATAACGAGGGATTGGACAGACGTCTGCAGAAGTCTGTATTAGTTATCAATACCGGCGGGTTGATTAGGAAGCCCATCACGTCTTTTTGGAACTGAGGAAGCGGCGTTGTGTTGGAGCGCTCGCGGTGATGTATGTGAGGGAGTGCAGGAGGTGCTGAGTGGACGCAGCTCATTATAAAGGCAAGTTAAACGAACAGCTCGCTCCAATTAGGGGCCGTGCCGAGGGCCGCCAGCCGGGCCTCCCTCCTCGGGGAGTGTTGATAAAAGTCTGCTGATTCCTATTCTCTCTTTCGGGATCATTGACCATCATTGAGCAGAGTTGCTTCCCACAGAGCTGGCACGGGAGCGCAGTAAGACTGTAAATGTCATAGACATGATAATGAGCTGTTCCCAGACCTGCTGTAGGTGCCGTGTGAAAGCACCACAGCCGGGGAGGTACAGGTGAAGGGGCGCAGTGGAGGGGCATCCATATAGAGTCAAATTTAATACTAATAAAAACAAAAGACACATCCATAAACACGTCCGTCCATCTTTATTAAAATCCTGAAGGCTGGCATCTGTTTACAATAGATTTAAATATTCTAAATTTACATCTATTGTATAATTCTTTTTATATATATAGTGTGTGTGTATATATATATATATATATATATATATATATATATATATATATATATATATACAAATGATATATACATACTGTATATTTACTATATATTATATTTATAATTAAAATATTCTATATTATATTTATACATGTAGTATTTTTTATATATATATATATTCATAGTTGTATATTTGTGTGTATATATATATATATATATATATATATATATATATATATATATATATATATATATATATATTAGTATATTTCACACATCTATATACTGTATTTTTGTATTTAAAAAAAAAAAATTCTCATTTTCTTCTTTAAAATTAAAATTTAAATGATAACTTTAAAATAACGAGGTAATCGGGACCGTGACCCATAATTTTGTTCTTATCTCATGTACCACATGTCATATTAATGATAATAACATTTTCTTGAATCTTCTTGAAGAGGGCAGAATTGTGGGGTGAGGGTGGGGTCACAATGTTCTCTGTTTATTAATTCAGCACAAGTTCTGATGACATGGTCACGTTGGCTCTGTTTAAAGAACCGGAAATGAGAACATCCCGAACACGGTGCCCGCCCGTCACGGTGCCCGCCCGTCATGTGACATCATTCCTTCACACTCACGCAAGATGGCGTGATGGTTTCCTTTAGCTGTGAGAAATCTCGTGCATCCGGTGCCCGTCATGTCGTCTTCATCTCTTTACACGAAGCCAAAGAAAGGCATCAAAAAGCACCCCCCCACCCCCCCACCCACAATGATGATATCAAACCTAAAATAGAACCCCCCCCCCCCACACACACACATTCTGCATTAACACAGAACCGCTGCGAACAGAATGAAGGCTCTGAGTTCTGTGTTCCGAACAGACGGCGTGGAAGAGACTAAAGATAGAATCAGAAGTGCTGAGCATGTTCTTTAAAGAACAGCGAGATTTCTGATGAGATTATTGTTTAGAACGAAAAGACGCTTGAAATGAGGAGGTACGGAACACACCACAGCGTTCCTCTGTCAGCTGATTCAAATCCGGCATCCGGGCAAGTTCGGGAGAACAGCGGGACTTTCATTCTGCTCTAATGTACAGGAGTCCCTCAGAATGCTGAGAATGATTCCAAACACACACACACACACACACACACACACACACACACACACACACACACACACACACACACACACACACACACACACACACACACACGTCACATAATTACAGAAACGATAGAAACTCTGCAGATCATAAAAACAACATGGGCCACGATCCGCCCACTGTACTGTCAGTCATTATGTGGGGGGGGGGTGGTTGGGATTGTGGTGGGGGGGTGGTTGGGATTGTGGGGGGGGGGGTTGGGATTGTGGTGGTGTGTGTTGGGGGAGTTATTGTGATCCATCAGTGTGAACATAAAAGACCTCGTTTTATACAGATCTGTAAACGAGCCTTTGAAGTTTGATCACTCAAATCTGTTTTCTTTTTTGAAATAATTAAAGTCATTACCATTTTTATCATGTGGAGTCTGTAGTCATGAACTGAATGGAGTTCTACTACAGACAGAGAGACAGATAGACAGAGAGACAGACAGACAGACAGACTGATGGGGAGGTGTCTAAGTGAGGTAGAACGGGACACGACGGGATCGATGGAGAGACTATCAAAGTTAAAGGGAGCCCTATAAGAGAGGTTACCCATCGGGGTGAGGGGGGGGGTGGTGGGGGGGGCGTGGTTCCAGTCAGGATGCTGGTTCCTAAACTAGTTCCTGTGAAAGTATTACTGTTGATGACCCTGTGAGGGTTCCAGATCAGGACCAATAGAACCAATGGGCTGAACTTGGCTGTGATGGTGGAGCCTCACAAGCTTCCTTTTTCTTTTTAAACAGAGTAAACACGGTGGGGGGGGGGGGTTCTTTAGGAGGTAAAATGTGGTGTGAGGAGTTCTCGAGTGAACTGAAGTTCTACAGTATCGCACTTCTTTAATGTAAATACTACAGAGGTAGTTGTGGCAACCGTTGTTTGGGAGGGGTTAGAGTAGTGGTTGAGGTTTAGTACATACGTCCCACTCACTAAAGGACTGGATATTAATTGAATAACGTTTCCTAACCCCCCCCCACCCCCCACCCCCCACCCTTCAGAAACATGGCCGCTAACGCTGCCTCGCTTGCGCAGTTTGAGATCAAAGGGAAAGTCGGTGAGGAGAAAGTTGACGCCGCGTTTATTTTTGTGGGAGAAACTTTTTATTTGCGTTAACAGTGAGAATAATTTAGCTGTTCTGCGTGCTCCCTGCACTCTGCGGAGAGAACGCCGAGCTTTATCTGCATGGAAACACACACTTTATTACGGTTCCCCTCGCTGTGAAGCATCATGGGACGTCTTCTCACCGCGGAACCGGAACAGAACCCCGTTCACGCGTGACCAGCGCGGGTTTAGTCCAGCTTTCCAAAGCCATGACAGACCCTGCCACTGTTTCCCAATTATAGGTCTGCACCTCAGAGGCAGCCGGAGGCGGCGGCAGCAGACGGAAGTGCCAGGCGTTTAAAGGCAACCTCGTTCCCTTCCTCCCGTCCCATTTCTGTCAGGCGGATGCGGCGCGGTGAACCCTCATTTGGCAAATCACACAACCCGTCCGGAGACGCTCCCTTTTCTCTGTCATTGTTGTTGTTTTGTTCTTCCTTTCCGCGGCGCGTCGGCGCCGAAAACGCTCAGAACGCGCCGTGTAGGAGACGAGCGCTCTCATCTCCGAGGAGACGGAGAAGACTGGGGTCTTTGAACTCTGACAGACGAGGCACGGCAAGCCTCGCGCGGGACGCGGCGGGGTTCTGGCGCCGGGTTATGAAGATATCGTGGAAAACAGACGCGTCTGAAGTAATGTGCACGTGGAGGATGAGCCCTTTCTAAAGCCTTGCTTCTAATTATGCGGGGAAGCGTTCCACGGTGCGCCGGGGCTGACGGGACCACGTCGAGCAGGTCGCCCCGGGTGACATCGGCCGGCCAGGTGGAGGTGGGTCAGATCTTTAGGTGAGCGTCGGGGACGAGGTCCATCTGTGAGCGGAACCTACACAACACGGAGACATCAGCATGTAACCTGCTTCCCTGTTTTAGAACCTTCTCCATGAGCCGTTTAAGGATGTTCCTCTGTCTGATGTTCTTCAGGGGAGGAGGGATCACAGTCTACAGCTCCTGCAGAAGTTTTCTCTCAGATGAGATACCTCCATCCTCTTTTCAGGTTTCCCAGTGCTGAACAGCGCCACCACCTGGTTCCATCCACCTCTTTGCTGGGATGAACCCGGATTGTGGAGCGGCGCAGTGCATCCTGCTGAAGAACACACCATCGTCATATCGGGAAAGGTATCATCAAATCAACCTCACCTGTGGAGGTCCGGTTCTATGCCGGTTCTATGCTGAAGCCTCACCTATGGAGGTCCGGTTCTATGCCGGTTCTATGCTGAAGCCTCACCTGTGGAGGTCCGGTTCTATTCTGAAGCCTCACCTGTGGAGGTCCGGTTCTATTCTGAAGCCTCACCTGTGGAGGTCCGGTTCTATTCTATGCTGAAGCCTCACCTGTGGAGGTCCGGTTCTATTCTGAAGCCTCACCTGTGGAGGTCAGGTTCTATGCTGAAGCCTCACCTGTGGAGGTCCGGTTCTATTCTGAAGCCTCACCTGTGGAGGTCCGGTTCTATTCTGAAGCCTCACCTGTGGAGGTCCGGTTCTATTCTGAAGCCTCACCTGTGGAGGTCCGCTTCTATTCTGAAGCCTCACCTGTGGAGGTCAGGTTCTATGCTGAAGCCTCACCTGTGGAGGTCCGGTTCTATTCTGAAGCCTCACCTGTGGAGGTCAGGTTCTATGCTGAAGCCTCACCTGTGGAGGTCAGGTTCTATTCTGAAGCCTCACCTGTGGAGGTCCGGTTCTATTCTGAAGCCTCACCTGTGGAGGTCCGGTTCTATTCTGAAGCCTCACCTGTGGAGGTCAGCCTCACCACCTGTGGAGGTCCGGTTCTATTCTGAAGCCTCATTCTGAAGCATCACCTGTGGAGGTCAGGTTCTATGCTAAAGCCTCACCTGTGGAGGTCCGGTTCTATGCTGAAGTCTCACCTGTGGAGGTCTGGTTCTATTCTGAAGCATCACCTGTGGAGGTCCGGCTCTATTCTGAAACCTCACCTGTGGAGGTCTGGTTCTATGCTGGTCAATATAGAACGTGTGATGTGACGGAACCAGTGGTCCGGAGTCTGTCACTGTGGAACGTCAGCGTATGGCGAGTGGCTCTGATGATGTTAATAACGAGCTGAGTCTAATAAAGCGTCGGTCCATGTTTAACATAATAACAGACACGATTCTCTTAATGTTTAATGGAATCAGATTATTAGTCTCATTATTCTGATGGTCAAGGTTAGAGCTGCGATTATAATGACCTAAAGCGCGACACGAGAACCGACAGCTGACGACAGGATGAAACATCGACCGCGGCATGCTGATCTCCTCCAAAGTACAGCGCGTGCTGGAGAACCGGAGCCGCGGAGACGGAATTCATCTCCATCCTGTACCAAAAAAAAAAAAAACCTAAAGAGAGGAAGTGAGTGGGTTCGGGAGGATATGGGCTCGCTAAGCAGTTGTACGCCCTGCAGTCGGAACCCGCACTATAAATAATCCCAAACAAAGCATTTTGCACTGCTGATAAAGCGCCAATAAGCCATTCATCAAAATATCTGCACGCCATCCAGCGAGGCTAAGCAAATTAGTGGTGGAGGAGTGTACGTCTCCGGAGACGGCGGACAGTGCGGAGGAAAAAACTTTTCTTTTTTGCTGACAACTTTTCACACAGCGCAGTGGAGAACAAAAATAAAGCAGGTCCTAGACTCTGCTGGAGCGGGATGTTCTTCTGGTTGTTTCCAGGAATAGAGCCAGGCTCAGCGTCGGGGAGAACATTTATTCAAGAACTTCATACATTTTTTTATATATTGAACATTTATACTCATGATATTGTAGAGCTGTTCTAGAATTTGGGTTGAGGTCAAACGTCTGGGACGTGGGTTTTTATATAAATGACTTGATGAGCAGGAAAATCAAGGCTATTTGGCAGGTTCTTCTTTTGTACTGACCATCTGCATGGATTCCTCAGGTTGGTCCATCATCTGGTTGAACATCATCTGATGGTTTCTCAGGTCCTGAAGTTCTGTATAATGTGGATCGGGGTCTGCAGACGAGGATCGTCCAAAATCTCCCACTAGCAGTAAGTACCAGTGACCCTATTAACCTTTAACCTGCACTTTAATTTTAATTTAATTAATTAATTAAGGGGCGGCATGGTGGCTTAGTGGTTGGCATGTTCACCTCTCAGCACTAGGGATCCATCTGGGTGGAGTTTCCATGTCCTCCCCATGTCTGCATGGGTTTCCTCCGGGTTCTTCAGTTTCCTCCCACAGTCCAAAAACATGGATCAAGTCAATTGAGTTCTCCAAATTGCCCCATATAGAGTGTGTGTGTGTGTGTGTGTGTGTGAGTGAGTGTGTGCCCAGTGATAGATTGGCGTCCTGTCCTGGGTGTATCTGCCCAGCGCCCGAAACGTTCTCCCCTGGATGGGCATGGGGAACCCCCCCCCCCCACGACCCTAATATAGGATAAAGTGGAAGATAATGAATGAATAATTAATTAAGCGAGTGTGTGGTATTCAGACTACAGCAGAACGCAGGGAGTCAAAGGGTTGGGAGGATTTGACTCAAACAGAGAACGAAGCCAAACCTGAAGAGTCAGGATCCGTAAATCCTGTTGACTTGAACTCACATTTGAAGGAACCAGACTCTAATTTGACAGCGATGTCAGGCGCAGCACCCGAATGTCTCCACGCTGGAGCCGAAAAAGTTCAAGAAAATGAAAAGAATAGCAACAGACTCCCTACCTCAGAGTCACACCGAGTCTGCTGTAATGTGAAATGACAAGATTCCTTAATAAAGGAACCAAACACAGAGCTTCTTCAGCAGAGCCGCAGATCCACAATGTTTTTAGAACAGTAGAGGTTCTTATAGTTATGGCTGGGTGGGTTGGGTGGGTTGGCTGGGTTGTGTGGGTTGGGTGGCATGGGTTGGGTGGGGTGGGTTGGGTGGTTGGGTGGCTGGGTGGTTGGGTGGCTGGGTGGGTTGGGTGGCTGGGTGGTTGGGTGGCTGGTTGGGTGGCTGGGTGGCTGGGTGGTTGGGTCGCTGGGTGTGTTGGGTGGGTTGGGTGGGTTGGGTGGTTGGGTGGCTGGGTGGCTGAATGGTTGGGTGGTTGGGTGGCTAGGTGGTTGGATGGTTGGGTGGGTTGGGTGGTTGGGTGGCTGGGTGGTTGGTTGGTTGGGTGGTTGGGTGGTTGGGTGGGTTGGGTGGCTGGGTGGTTGGTTGGTTGGGTGGCTGGGTGGTTGGGTGGCTGGGTGGTTGGGTGTCTGGGTTGGGTGGCTGGGTGATGTAGGACTCTGTAGTACTGCCTGAAGTTTTAAAATGGGATGCGGATGTGGCCTCACACGTTCGGCCCCGTAGTCGCTGAGAACATGCAGTTAAATTAATAACAGTTCTTAATCTCGGTCCCAGATGGATACGGAGTCCGAGCTGATCTCTGTATCTAAGCCCCAATTTGCAGAGTGATATCCACAGGGATCGTCAGACCCGAGGAATTATTAGATATCAGAAAACATTTCTGCTTATGACATTTCACGTTGGTAATAGCGGTCACCTGAAAGGTCATCAGCAGCAGGGGGCAGGTGTCTGGCATTTGGAAAGAATTTATATATAAGACTATTTATCAGAGATTTTCTTTTAGGTCTGTTGATCCACAGGATTATTACCAGACTTTATTTCCAGAAGAACTAGTTCCTGAAAAAGTAGTTCCCATAAAAAATTGCTATTGTAAAACTAGGTCCTGTAAAAATAGTTCCTGTGAAATTAATTCCTGTTAAACTAGTTCCTGAAAATTCAGTTCTTGTAAAACTAGGTCCTGTAGAAATAGTTCCTGTAAAACTAGGTCCTGTAAAACTAGTTCCTGAAAAAGTACTTCCTGTAAAACTAGGTCCTGAAAAAGTACTTCCTGTAAAACTAGGTCCTGTAAACTTAGTTCCTATAAAATGAATTCCTGTAAAACTAATTCCCATGAAACTAGGTTCTAAAAACTAGTTCCTAAAAACTAGTTCCTGTAAAATTAGTTCCTATAACATTTATTCCTGCAAAAATAATTCTTGTCAAACAAATTCCCGACAAACTAGTTCCTATAAAAGTTATTCTTGTTATACTAGTTCCTAAAAAACTTCTCTGAATATTCTCTGCAGAACCGCTTCAGGTGGAGGTCCCATCACCACATTTATTCACTCAGGTCAGGGGTCAGCGCCTCCGCGGCCGGCGGTCCACGCCGATCGACCCCACCCGGGCGTCTCCGTCTTTACCCGACACACACCCGGTTCTTCACTCGCCCCGTGTCCCATAATGCACTGTAAACTGCGCTTCGTCAGTGCGCCGTCTCATTAGCGTTGTCCGTTTAATCTGTCCCGCCGCTCAGAGCGACCCCCCGCGGGGAATCAGAACCCTCACGTCTCGGCTACGGGCAGACCGCCGCGCGGCGTTATGAGTTCCGCGGGAAGTGGGCGTGGCTCTCCGGCAGGCGATGGCGGCGCGGAAGGCGCAGAGTGGCTTTTAAGCCGTTAAAACACACCCTGTCAATACGAGACGTCGGGAGGATAACAGGAGACGCTTCACCACCGAAACATCTGGTGCGCTCTGCCTTATTGGCGACGTCGGGGGGGTGAGGGGGACGTCTGTCCCTCGTACGTCTCGCTGAATGGAGGACAGGTGGAGAGTCTGATGAGGCAGACAGACAAACCCGATGTCAACGCTATTTACCTTCAGCTCCAATCCTGATAAGGACGGAGATGGAAGAGTTCCAGCCCCTCACACACACACACACACACACACACACACACACACACACACACACACACACTCACACTCACACACACACACACACAGGGTTTGATGGGACGAGGCAGATAGGGACAGTTCAAATGAGCAAAGCGGTGATAAAAATCACAAGGCGAGCTAATGGATCTCAGAGCAGGGAATAAGAGCGCTAACGGAAGACTGCGGGGCGTTTGAAGCTCCGCCCCATTTCTCCACCATGTGTGTTCACCTCACCGTGGCTTTGACTGGACGACATAATGGAGAACCGAAACATCATTCAGACGTTTTTTAACCAGAGCAGAATATTGTAACCGTATGTAAGGGTTACGCTTTAAAGATTTAGGAGACAAAGTGAGGGAGGTGTGGAGGACATGGTATGGACGTATAATGACTGTTGGTGGAAGAGCGTTCTCCCACAAGGTTCCTCAAGTTTAGAAGAGGCTTCCAGTTACTCTTCACGATTCTGAATCTCTATCGATCTTCAAACGTCGATTAAAAAAGCATTAATTTAATTTGGGTGTTTAATTAATTCTGTAGATAGAGCTGTAGATCTGAGGGTTGGTGGTGAAATGAGGCTGTTCCAGGGAGCCTCTCCACTAAGTACCCTGCAGGATCTGCCCCTTTTAGTTCCGCTGCTCTAGTCAGTCTAGTCTAGTCACATGATGCACTGTGTCAATCAAACTCTGGTTATTAATTAATTACTCTGCTTTATTAACTCTTAACTGTTCTCTTGTTTGAGGTGTCGCCTCATTTCCTGGAGGTGTGGTCAGCTCTTCATCATGGTTCTGCCGAAGCACCGCGGCCACGACGATTACAGGATGGAACCTGGATTTCTATTGGACCGGTGGTCCTGCGGGACGCCCTCATTGGACTTCCAATTGTTAAATACGGGTCACATGATCACCACACAAGCTGTACATGCTTGTCTTACACTGTTGATGCTAACCCCCCCCCCCCCCCCCAGGAGGATGATTCCCCCACTGAGCCTCGGTCCTCACAAGGTTTCTTGCTTAAAATATCAACATAACAGGGAGTTTTGTCTTGCCGCTGTCGCTTCAGCTTGCTCTTTGGGGGTTTAAAGGCTTACAACAAAAAACGCTCTATAAATAAATGACTTGAACTTGAACTTGGTGTGTGTAGAGGAGGATTGAGGTTTATACAGGCGGATGGTGAGGATGCTGAGGATGCTGCTGCCAGGCAGGCGGGGAGGAGTGGAGGTTTATATATAAGCTGAGGGAGAACATGCTGGTGGTTAGGTTGGGTAAGGTTGACCTGGTTGGACTGCTGACCCGTGCAGGGTGTTGGACCCACAGCCGACTCGTCCTGTAGATAATCAAACGATCTATTCTTTAGAAAAACGTGAATTAAAAACCTTTTAAGAAAGAGAGTGACGGCCTCGGTCTGATGTCACGAAGCATCTTGTGATATTTGTGCCGAATGCTGATTACAGTAGATCTGCTCACGTCAGGATCTCATAAAGCCAGGTGATTATATGGTGCAGTTAATTAACAGTGAATTAATATCTGAGCGGATGTGATGGAGGGATGGGAGTCCGGGCTCGGCTCGGACGGGTAAATTTATGCAAGGTGCCGGTTGGCAGGAGGCATATAACCGGGTGTCAGAGTGTTACAATGGATGTGGAGGCGAGTGAGAGCAATCAGGCCTGCTTCCCTCAGAGAGATGGAGAGTCCCAATGCGTGCACAAACAACTAATCAAGTCCCGACACTGACGGATAACTCATCCCGCCCGGAAATCTATCAGCACACCCCGGACCTGTCCGCCTGGACCCAGCGGCCGGCCAAAGTGGAGGTAATGGGCAGGCGATGGGTAAATAGATCATTAATGTGCATGGTGTGAAATGGAAAAGTCTAACACCCCCCCCCCCCCCACCCAACACCAGGGTCTCCTCCTGAAGCACTGCGTGCCCCCTCCGATCCACGAGTAAATAAAAACCTCGTTCCCGCGGACGCTGCTAACGAGTGACAAATTTACTGCGCGGCGTCAGGCTTCATCCCACCTGCCGAAAATGTCAGGGTCACTTAAATCTATGGCAGCATTTATTATCGTGTTAATTAAAAACGGGGGACGTGACGGACTGTCCGCTGTAGTTCATCGCAGGGCTGGCCTCGCTCGATGCCGAAAGAAACCCGGAGCACGCGGTCAGGACCGGCGCCGGATCCCGGCTTTCATTTAACGCTGGCATTTTCTGAGACAACACCGGGGGGGCGCTCCTATTGGCTTTTAATGATATGGAAATGGTCTTGCTGATATAATCAACCATTTGATGACATTCATCTCCATAATGCTGTTTGTCCGGCGGGGGGTCCGGTTCCGCAGTGAGCGCGGATGTTCAGGTCTTTCGTTTTTTTTCTTGGCGTGGATTTACTGTGTTCTAAAAATAGAATAAAGCACGTTAATTAATATCACAGCGAGTACTTAAGGGTCGAAACTCAGGGTCTGTCCCCGTATCAGTTTAAAACAGTTTTAAACCTGAACCATTAAAGAAATCACACACAGAGGTCAGACACACAGATCCAGGTTCTGATTGGGAGGAGGACTGATTGGGGGTTTCTGACAGGAAACATCCCCAATCAGTCTCTTTTGGACAGGTTAATAATTGCGTGTTTGGTCATGAGTCTCAATGATGTACAGTGACATACCCATCAGAGAATTATCACACATTCGAGTGCATTCTGGGAACTTGGGTTCCACTATAAAGGTAAAATTTTTTGAAGAACACTACAAAACAGCGGACACACCGTACTGCACACCGAGTTCTAAATTCTACAGCATTTATGGTTCCGTTTCGATCAGATCTGACTCGAAAGGACAGAGTCCAGTGCTGCAGGTGGTTCAAAAGTAAACTTTAATGCAGAAGACACCGGGTGAAGACACACAGATGTACACTAACGACAAAAAATAATAATATCAGTGCCCAATAGGGGGCGCTGGAGTCCAGTTCGGCAGTGCAGGCAATACTACCAGTATTGATATGATGAGTGTCTATAGCTGATTCATTTATTCGGAGTTGCACAGAACCAATGGTGATTTTGCACAAAACCTAAACATACTGCCCCCCCAAAAAAGCAGAGCGATATCTGGTGGGTGGGGTCCTGTATGTGACCCTCAGGCTGAAGATTCATTCACATTAGATATGCAAGAGGCGGCACGCTGGCTTAGTGGTTGGCATGTTCTCCTCTCAGCGTTAGGGATTCCCAGTTCGAATAACCATCTGGTAGGCGTTCCCATGTTCTCCCCGTGTTCGTGTGGGTTTCCTCCGGGTTCTCCGGGTTCCTCCCACAGTCCAAAAACATGGATCAAGGTCAATTGAATTCTCCAAATTGCCCCATATAGAGTGTGTGTGTGTGTGTGTGTGTGAGTGAGTGTCTGCCCAGTCATAGATTGGCGTCCTGTCCTGGGTGTATCTGCCCAGCGCTCGAAACGTTCTCCCCTGGATGGGCATGGGGAACCCCCCCCCCCCCCAACCCTAATATGGCGTTTAAGACGACGCCCCCTATTTCTGATGATGCCTTTGTTTTCTAAGCAACTTAGTTTGCTAGACAAAGAAAAAGTTTAGGTGAGAAAGCAGGATACTGTTGAAGTCTGCCTCCTGATTGGTGCTCATTAACACAGTTCTCATGGTTCTCAGCGCGCAGCAGGAAGCCACACTCACATTTATTTATAGACGTGAGAAGCCACACTGCGCAGCCTCACCTCTGTCTGCAAACTGAGCGCCAACAAACTGAGCGCCAAAAAACCTCCATCCACACCGACGTCATCCTCACCGTCGCCTTGAACACGACGGCGCCCTCTGTCTGTGGATTCAAACGAGACACGTGAGTAGGTCAACCTGCACGGACGCCAATAAAGAAATTCATCCATCCATCCATTATCCTCCGCTTAGGGGGGTTCTTCAGGGGACTCGGCGCTGGGCACACCCAGGACGGAAGATCAGGGTTCAGCAATTTTATTCAGTCATTCATTCATTATCTTCCACTTTTTCCTATATTAGGTGAGAACTGAACGTACGACGGCCAATTCTATCACTGGACCACACCTACACTTCACACACACAGGCTATATGGGGCAAATTGGCGAACTCAATTGACTTCTGATCTGTCTGTGCACCCGGAGGATTGGGAGGACATGGAAACTCGTTGGGATTCGAACCGGGAATCCCTATGCCCCACTGTGCTGAATTTAGAGCAGTCAATTTATCTTGAACCATGCGCATAGGAACACCCAGATTGGATTCGAAACATCCCCAGTGAGCCATTAAACACATCATAGCCTTCTCATAGATAATACTCTGCACAGAGCCCACTGCGCTGGACGGGATGACAGCAGGACTTACAGCTCCATGTTGAGACTGTGGTCCTAATGTGTGTGTGTGTGTGTGTGTGTGGGGGGGGGGGGTGTCTGTGCAACTAATTGGTCATTAGCTTCTAAGCATGCTGCGTTAGCCGGTCGCACAAATGACAAGAGACGGATTCAGTGGCATTTTATTACACCGAGGACTTTCAGAAGGTTCCTGGAGGGCAGAACGGAGGGACGTCTGAGGACGCTTCAGCCGGTCACTCCTACAGAGAATTCAGTGCTGTCTAAATTAAAGGTGAAAAGATAAAACATGATACATACATGTTATTCAGGCTCCTCTGAGAGAAACGTAAGAACATGTCTCACCATCTAACACTGAGCCCGATAATCATTACATCTCACAACCTATAGGAGGCAGCAGTGTGCTCACAGTGGAGTCCCTTTGAACTCCATTTCCCATAGTTCCACAGTATCATTAGATAGACTGCTTTCACCTGTAGAGTGATTAACTCAGAAGATCACAGAGTGAGGAGAGCTTTACTTCAGAGGGGTGAGCTCGAACACTAAGAGTTTAAAAGTGTGCGACGAAAACAGCAACTGCAACAACTACCACTGCAACAACTGCAACTGCAACAACTGCAACTGCAATAACAACAACTGCAACAACAATAACTGCAACTGCAACATCAACAACTGCAACTGCAACATCAACAACTGCAATAACTGCAACTGCAACATCAACAACTGCAATAACTGCAACATCAACAACTGCAACTGCAACAACAACCTGCAACTGCAACAACAACAACTGCAACTGCAACATCAACAACTGCAATAACTGCAACATCAACAACTGCAACTGCAATAACAACAACTGCAACATCAACAACTTCAACTGCAATAACTGCAACTGCAACATCAACAACAACTGCAACATCAACAACAACTGCAACATCAACAACTTCAACTGCAACAACAACAACTGCAACTGCAGCATCAACAACTTCAACTGCAATAACTGCAACTGCAACATCAACAACAACTGCAACATCAACAACTGCAACTGCAGCAACTGCAACAACAACAACTGCAACTGCAACAACAACAACTGCAACAACTGCAACTGCAACAACAACA
The DNA here is from genome assembly GCA_019802505.1 of Corydoras sp. C115. Classification (NCBI taxonomy): domain Eukaryota; kingdom Metazoa; phylum Chordata; class Actinopteri; order Siluriformes; family Callichthyidae; genus Corydoras; species Corydoras sp. C115. The sequence goes on along the minus strand of JAFMOC010000357.1, from coordinate 114,178 downwards.
ACTGCAACTGCAACAACAACAACTGCAACTGCAATAACAACAACTGCAACAACAACAACTGCAACAACAACTGCAACAACAACAACTGCAACTGCAATAACAACTGCAACTGCAACAACTGCAACTGCAACAACAACAACTGCAACTGCAATAACAACAACAACAACTGCAACTGCAACAACAACAACTGCAACTGCGCTGATGTCATCACTGAAGAGAGGACCGCAGACATCAGGACACAGTAGGAATGAAAAAAGATTTATACCATGGGGTTTCTGGGGATTGCGGGGGGTACGGGGGGTGCGGGGGGTACGGGGGGAGGAGGGGGTATGGGGTATGGGGAGCGGGGGTACGGGGGGAGGAGGGGGTGCGGGGGGTCATGGAGGCTCCTGTTGGGGTCATGTGGAGGTGTTTATCTGTTCACTATAAATAATGAATAGATGAATAATCTGGAAACTTGAACTTCAAACACAACATTTAATATTCATTATTGTAATGATGATTGAGATGTGTAAGAATTATACGATCACCTGACCCGCAGTGCAACGTGTTCTTATTATTTTATTTTAATTGTTAATTCAAATAATTATATTATTTTGCATTTTGTCATTAAAATTAAGTGGCTTAGTGGTTGGCATGTTCTCCTCTCAGCGCTGGTGATCCAGGTTCGAATGTCAGTCTGGGCGGAGTTTGCATGTTCTCTCCATGTCCATGTGGGTTTCCGCTGTGCTCTGCGGTTTCCTCCCACATGGATTTAAGGTGAATTGATTGTTCGAAATTGCCCCATATATATAGTGTGTGTTTTTGTGTGATTTTTGTGTGTGTGTGTCGCGTGATGGATTGGCATCCTGTCCAGGATGTATCTGCCCAGCGCCTGAAACGTTCTCCCCTTGATGGACATGGAGAACATCCCCCCCTCCACCCCCCTGTAAACCTAGTAGAGGACCAAGTGGAAGATAATGAATGAATGCATTTTTTTGAATTTTTGTTTATTTCTTTGTCCTTTTTTTGTCCATATTAACACAACAAATGAGGCTCTTCAGTCATAATTAAAAATAATATTTATTGATGGTGTTTAATTGATAATTAATCTGATATGGACTCTGAGCCTCACGTGGTTCTATGGAAGTGGAATGTGCCGTCTCGGTGATATTTGGTTCTCCGCTCGGCATCATTTGTTTACAGCCATTTAAATTCAGCCACAGGGTTCAGAGTAATGAAGCAACCACAGGACGGATCCACCAACATCTGTCACACACACAGCCGAACATGACGGAGCCCACACACACACACACACACACACTCCTCCACGAGCCGGGTTCCACCTGGATGCTTATTTATCCGGCACCATCTTGACAGTTTGTTCTCCACGCCAACACTTATCTCTCCTCCTCGCTCGCTCGCTCTGTAAGCGGCTGAAAAAAAACCTTATAAAAGGAATCCCGAGTTATTTTTCTTTCCGTTACGGCTCTCCTGTCCGTCCGTCCGTCCGTCTGCAATCAACCCGCAGTCAAAGGGCAGAACACGGCGGGGCCGATAAGCGCGGCGCGTTATTGCTCGCACGTTGCACGGACGGCGTTTAAAAACGACGGGCCATCTCGGCCGACGTGGCGCTGAAGTCTGGGATAAAGAGCCGAGCTTTCTGTGCAGAAAGTGGGACGTTATTAATGCAAATGTATTCGTGTTTACTGCGAGCTGCGACACATCGCCTCTCTTTGAACGCCAGTGTGGCACGACTGCTGCTCTCATTTCCACACCGCCATAAATACATCAGCCGAGCTGAGACACGCTTTCTTCTGTTGTCCTGAAGCACGGCGTGAACGTTACAGGAACGTTACGGGAACGTTCCCGCTTCAGACGGCTCCGTACATTCATTCATTCATTCATTATCTTCCGCTTTATCCTCTATTAGGGTCCCCATGCCCATCCAGGGGAGAACGTCTCGGGCGCTGGGCAGATAGACCCAGCACAGGACGCCAATCCATCCCTGGAGACACACTCACTCACACAGACACACTCTATATGGGGCAATTTGGAGAACTCAATTGACTTCATCCATGTTTTTGGACTGTGAGAGGAAACCGGAGAACCCGGAGGACACCCGGAGACACGGGGAGGACATGAAAACTCCACCCAGAGGGGGATTCGAACCGGGAATCCCTAGCGCTGAGAGAAGAACATGCTAAACCACTAAGCCACCGTGCCACCCCAGCTCCGTACAGCTTCAGCAATTAAACCTCAGTGTAATTAAACACCCTCCGTTCTTTACGGGGTCGGGGTTCTGGGTTTGATGAGATGTTCCGTCCGTGTGCTCAGTTGGTTCACATGGTTTTGCGTTTGGCTGTGTGATTGAGGAATGGATGTTGTTTGTAGCTTAGTGTTTGGCATGTTCTCCTCTCAGCACTCGGGATTCAGGTTCGAATCCCAATCTGGGTGGAGTTTGAATGTTCTCCCCATGTCTGCGTGGGTTTCCTCCAGGTTCTCCGGTTTCCTCCCACAGTCCAAAACCATGGATTTAAGGTAAATTGAATGCTCTAAATTGCCCCTATAGAGTGCATTCATGTGTGTCTGTGAAAGTGAGCGTGCCTAGTGATGGATTGGTGCCCTGTGCTGGATGGGCATGAGGAAACCCCCCCCCCCCCATGACCCTAGTAGAGGATAAGGCGTAAGATAATGAATGGCTGGATAGATGTTGCTGGTGGCACGCGACTGCAGGGTGCGCTGTTTGATTCATGGTTCTAATCTTTATCTGTGCGGAGCTTTGTGAATGTTCTAACACGTCCGTGAGGGTTTCCCTCACGTTCTCCGAGGTCTTCCCGCCACCCAACAAAGGGCTACTAGATAAATTAGACATGATAAATTGCCCCACACTGTGAGTGCATGTGTGTGTAGAACCCTTTCCGGAATAAATCTCCGCGTTCCATTCGGTATTTGTGAGATCTGAGAGAATCTAAATGAGTTCAGAAGGAGATTAATTGAGATCTGTGTCATTAGTGTATTTGTAATTTTGATAATGAAGATTCATAAGTAAATCGTCTGTGATTGGTTCATTACTTTAAAACTAATTAATTTTATGTTTGATTTAAGCTTACAAAATGTGTAAGCGTATATTTTCCCAGCAACTCATTCTATGGATATTACCCACAATGCACGTCATGCTGTCGGGTGGAAACAGCGAGGGAGGCGTGTTTGTGTTGGAGACTTTCAAGAACCCAGTTTATAAGAAACGGGTGGAGGGTGTTGAAAAACCCCCCAAAGGTGGCGGCGTACCTCTGCTATATTCATCATCAACAGAAGGTTTGGGTTGGCGGGGGGGCGGGGGTTGTGGGGGGTGGGAGGGGTGTGTGACAGAAAACAAAAGGAACAATTCAGAAAACAAGGAGGCAGCGTGTGATTAGTCACTCCTGAGAAAACCTCCATACTGAATGGAGAAAACCGGCGGGGGGTCATGAAGATGGAGATCAGGTTCATAACAGTGCACTGCATGAAGATCATAATGAGGGTGATTTAGTGGGTGGAACTTACATTACAGCGGTAAAGAACAGGGTTTGAGACCCTGGACGGACAGCCTGGGTCCTTCCCGTGTGGAGTTTGCATGTTCTCCCTGTGTTTTCCCAGTATAACATGGTTAGTGTGCGTGAAGCTTAAACCCAAAGCTTCGTGTTTTCTGATATTTACTTCACGTCTAATATCTTTTAATTGGTTGACCGTGCTGCCCGTCGTGCTTAATGACCGGGGGCAGTTTGCAGGGTGTTCCACTCTGGGTTCCGCAGTGGACAGTACAACTGACAGCCACTGCAGAGTGGTTAGGTTCCCCCTAGTGTCTCATTACAGTCGGTGCAGCTGCAGGATCACCGGGTCGGTAGGGGCCCCATCTTTTACCGTTTTATTTTGTTGTGTATGTTATGTGTATGCGCACTCTCTTTGAGATTGTGTGTAGCGCCACCTGGAGTATGGTGTCGAATCACCTGAGCTCTGAAAAACATCTCCCCACGCCATCATGGGTCATCCGAGTGTTTTTCCTCATGTCCGTCACGAAGTCAGACGCAACTGAAACTACAGGGGGCTCGGACCGAACGACGGGAGGGTCAGGCAGCGAGCGCGGCTGCGGGATTTAAACATAATGAAGTGAAATTCCCCGCGCTGCTTAAAAGCCCATGTTCTAAACCATCGGGATCGGATCGGCAGACAGCGACTCGCTGCTCCTCCGTGATTGCACCAGTCGTGAGTTATTTTTAGCAAACGTATCCTACAGAGTAAGCGTTCTTGAAGTATGTGCTGCTCCTCTGAGAAATAACACACATTGAACTGATGCCCCCGCCCATCCTAATTACCCCGACTGAGGGCTAATCAAATATTCCTATTGATCTGGAGCCGGGCCTCCTGCTTTCTCTTATTATTAACACGGCTCACTGTTTTTTTGGGATCCGTTTCCTTTTGAATAAAAGCAAACTCACGAGGCCGAGCGAGACGCCCCCCCCCAACGATCACATCGCACAAAGGGACCTTTTATAAATTGCAGTGTTAAATCTGGGGATGGGCGGCACCGTGGCTTAGTGGTTTAGCATGTTCTCCTCTCAGCATTGGGGATTCCCGGTTCGAATCTCAATTTGGGTGGAGTTTCCATGTTCTCCCCGTGTCCGTGTGGGTTTCCTCCGGGTTCTCCGGTTTCCTCCCACAGTCCAAAAACATGGATCAAGTTAAGTGAGTTCTCTAAATTGCCCCATATAGAGTGTGTTTGTGTGAGTGAGTGTGTGCCCAGCGATAGATTGGCGCCCCGTCCTGGGTGTATCTGCCCAGCGCCCGAGACGTTCTCAGCTGGATGGACATGCGGAACCCCACTGCGACCCTAATAGAGGATAAAGCGGGAGATAATGAATGAAATCTGGGGATGGGCGGCACGGTGGCTTAGTGGTTAGTACGTTCTCCTCTCAGGGTTGGGGATTCCCGGTTCAAATCTCAATTTGCGTGGAGTTTCCATGTTCTCCCCGTGTCCGCGTGGGTTTCCTCCGAGTTCTCCGGTTTCCTCCCACAGTCCAAAAACATGGATCAAGTCAATTGAGTTCTCCAAATTGCCCCATATAGAGTGTGTCTGTGTGTGAGTGAGTATGTTCCCTGCGATAGATTGGCGCCCTGTCCTGGGTGTATCTTCCCAGCGCCCGAAACTCTCCCCGTTCTCCCCTGGATGGGCATGGGGAACCCCCCCCCCCCCCACTACCTTAATATAAGATAAAGCGGGTGATAATGGATGGATGGATGTTTATACATCCGTTTTGCGAGGTAGACATTCAGCTGCATTCTAAATAAACTGGGTTCCGTTTGGGATGCGTGTGAGTTAACGTAACGTTTTTAGAGATTGTGTAATTGGATTTTGTGAGGTGGACGTACAGCGGGATGCTGGCGGTGATGAAGTGAAGGGTCGGTTACCCCCCCGCATGTTCATACATCCTGGTATTTTAATGAAGGAACAGCGGATCTATTTTTAGAAGGCTCCTCTTCGATTGCCCTCTCGAACCAAGGAGTAGCACCCAAGTCCCACCGCGTCGGAAATGTCACCTCACTCTTATTAAGACTTAACTAAAGCTGGTGCAGCTCGCCCGGGCTCCCCGGAGAGACGAGCGGGCGTGTCAGCAGCCGAAAACGCCGAGGCGCCGGCTTTTTCTGGAACGTTCGGACCGCCAGGCTTTGTTTATTGGCCGTTCGGAATTAATCACTGTCAGGTGACTCTTAAGAGGCGAAATAATGAGACATTGATGAAGTGCTTAACATTGGCTTGCAGTATATGTATAGAAAAGCAGGTTATGCTCATCGTAACAAATCTCGCCGCCGAGTGCGGGGATTGGGTTCTGGTGAGGGTGCAGCAGTACGAGCGCAGAACACGGTCTATAAAAAGGCTCGACGAGAACAGTGTGTGATCGCGAGCCGGCGCTGATGTCACCGGCTGGTTCTGAGTAAGCGAACGGTACCGGGTGGGGGGGGGGGGGTTGGTAGCAGGTTTATGAATCTCCCCTGCACCTCGTTCTCCTTCTTCTTTCTGTTTTCGCCGTCCTGACATTTATGCCCCGCTCCCACGGGCCTCGTTATCTGTAAACGAATCGGCTGAAAGAAAGGGGGCAGTGCTGAGGCGCCGGATGCAGAGAGAGGAGTGACGGGTACGGGTTCGGAGACCGAGCACACGACCCGGTTTTAAATTCAGTATATTCTAATGGAACTGAATTAAGAGGGAGTCAGGGCGGAGTCCCTGCGTCATGGCAACGCCGATGGTGATTGCACCGGTCCTGGTTTCTGATTGGTCTAGAGAGGTTGTCATGGAGACGTCAGGTCCGCAGAAGTTGACAACGGTGTGAAAGCAACATCGTGTAGTTCTGGTTTTGCTCTTGGGGTCCCCCTACAGGCACGTTCCCGTCTGTGCTGCGATCTCTCCTCCTGCCTCATGGCTTTGTGAGGTGTGACCGGCTTCCTGGAGGTGTGGTCAGATCTTCATCCATGGCTCTGCTGACCAATACTGGATGGAACCTGAATATTAATTGGACTGGTGGTCCTGCAGGACGCCCCCTAATGGACTCACATATAATTTTCCAATTGTTTTTTCATTTGTTAAATACCTGGACATGGCTGTCCTACACTGTTGTTGCTGCCCGGCCGCTCGAGGAGGACGAGTCCCCCACTGAGTCTCGGTCCTCACAAGGTTTCTTCCTTAAATAACAAACATAACAGGGAGTTTTGTCTTGCCACTGTCACTTCGGCTCGCTCTTTAGAGGTGTAAAGGCTTTTCATTCTGTAAAGCTGCTTTGTGACGATGTACTGTTATAAAAAACACTTGAAATAAATAACTTGAACTTGAACTTGGCTTTTCTGAGCTTAACCTCCGGCAGTTACGTTAATTACCTTTAATTACCGCCTTTGGTTTAACCAGGTTGTAAATGCTGGATTCACGCATCTCACACAGCTTCGGTTCTCTCGTTCTGTCTCTGTGCTTTTAAAGGTGTCCTATCTCCCAAAGTTCCCCCCCTGGGTTTTGGAATGTTGCGTCCCGATGCCATGTGACAGGCGTGTCTCCCGCTCTGGCCGTGTTGACTGACAGACTGATTGCTCTGATGCTTCAGCTTTGCTGTGTGCACTGACGGAGTGTGTTTGCAGTAAATGGAGATCTGCATGAGGGCTGGCAGCTGGAGATGCCTAAATTGGGTGGAAAGCATCGCCTCGATTTCTAAAAACAAACGGAGAACATGAGAGAGAGAGAGAGGGAACATGTCTCAGCGATGATGTTATTCATGCATGAAGTAAACTTTTCCCAACGCCACTGAATTATAAAGTAATGACTCCCGTGCTGTGAGTCTGACCCATTTAATCATTCCGATTTCCTCACTTCTGTTTATGGAGCTGTGTGTGTGTGTGTGTGTGTGTGTGTGTGTGTGTGTGTGTGTAAGACTTAAATTTAATGATGGAAGAACACTTAAAAGTGCATATCATTTTTTTTTTTGGTGTTAAGGCTGGGAGTAAAGGACTCATTATCCCAAAATAATTAGCAGAGCCGCTCAACACACAGCCTGCTCTTCTTCTTTATTAGAAACTCTAACTAACAGAGCTTTGGTGTGTGTGTGTGTGTGGGGGGGGGTGGGGGGTAGGGGATTACCTCTTATATCCCCCACTACTTTTAACACCTAACAAACAATTACAGTTACAGTGTCTCTGTAATATTTTCTCTCGGTACAAAAAGCAGAAATAAAATAAAATATTAAAATTAAAATGAATTGAAACTGTGGACTCGCGTGTTCGTTTTAAAATTCACAGAGTGGTCAAAGCTGCGAGCGGGGGTCACGAGGATGACCAGGGACGGGCTTTATTTTTTATTATAGTTCAGGAACTGCCCCTGTTTCTCATTGGTGCAGAGACGTTACTATGGAGACATCAGGTGGATGCATCATGTCTTAAGACTGTAGTAAACATGGTGATATAGCACTGGTTTTGCTCTTGGGCTCCCCCTGCAGGTGCAGTTACATGGTGGGACACAATGAGGAGGGGAGATGGTATAGACAGCTTCTGGTCGGTATGTCCACTGTCGCTCCATGTTCCTCTCTCTCTGTTAATGACCACTAATTACCATCCATCACTTTTGCCCCCCCCCCCTTCCCCATAGGTTTTATTGTTAGAAATACATGACCTGTAGGTTCAGACTGATGGATCTGATGGACCTCGTTCCTGGTGCTGCTCTGATCTCTCTCCCCCTGTTTCCTGCACCGAGACCAAATCCTCCAATTACGTCCATCCCCCTTGGTTCTGTAACACCCCCCCCCCCAGCATTACCGGTCTCCCGTCACTAAATCCTTTAATTGTTTGTCTGAAGTGGATTGATGACTTTGGTTTTGAGTTTGGACGTCAGTGACCTGTTCCAAGACCTTTTTCTCAGGTATCAGTGTTTAATTCTGCTTTCTTTTGCCCTCCCTGTGGAGTGGGGGCAGTTTGTTGGTGGGGCGTTTCTGTTGTAATTGCATATGCTGTGAGTTCATGTTGAAACGCGGTTCCTCTCCGGGTTTGGGCGGGACGCACGGCGTCGGTCACATGGTCCTGACGTCCTGCGTGCAGACCTGCGTCAGGGTTCCATGGTAACGGAGCTTTACCATGAAGCCGCGTTGTGGCTGACGGTGGACAGCTTGAGCGCGGCGTTCTTCGGGCGGCGTGCCCGGCCCGTGTTGATCACGCCGCCCTGTTCCCGCTCTTAACTCCTCATTAGCATGCAGACCCGTGTGCAGACGGGCTCCGGGGGGTTCCGATCCTTTGCCCTCAGACGTTCTGAGAGCTCTTCTGGCTGGTCTCTAAAAAGATACAGAGATACAAAGAGCCGCCCAAATCAGCCCTCTGCCCCACCGGCTTCCCATAATGCACACAGCTGCAGAGGCACTCCGATCTGTCCCGGGCGTCGGCTTTGTGCTTCCTACAGAGCATCACATGCAGATACACCCAGGACAGGACACCAATCTATCACTGGACACACACACACACACACACACACTCTATATTGGGCAATTAACTTGATCCATGTTTTTGGACTGTGGGAGGAAACTGGAGAACCCGGAGGAAACCCACAGGGACACGGGGAGAACATGGAAACTCCATCCAGATGGGGATTCGATCCAGGAATCCCCAGCACTGAGAGGAGAACATGCTAAACCACTAAGCCACCGTGCCGCCCCTGCGGTACCACAGTCACTGAAATAACTGAAAGTGGTTAACGTTAACGTACGGTTGCTTTGAAGTTCGTTGCGATCCTTTGATCTGTTACGTTCCATGTTGCGTGTTTGTACAGACGGAATCCTGATTATTCTCTCTGGACGTGAGATGTTCTTCAGAATAAGAACCGTGTTGGATTGTCTCTGTAGAGCGCATGTGTGGTGAACCTGAAGCTGTGTGGATCTGGATCTGTTAAACTCATGATAAACCTTTAATAAATGAAAGTGTGGCTTGTTTTTGATGAAGGCTGCGGTTGGGTTCCAGTGAGCATACGGAGCCCGTACTGAGCGGGTTCTCTATGATGTTCTAAATGGAAATATACACGCGTTTAAACCAAACAGGACTCGGCTTTCTGATGTGGAGTGAATCTCATTTGAGGTTCCGACCCAACATTATGCTTTCCAAGCCGAGTTCAGAGTACTCATGATGCCACGCCCCAGAATAAAGCAACCAGAATAAAGGGCCGAGCTTAGTTTACATGTTTAGCCACCCCACACCCCACACCCCCACCCCCACTAAACCCCGAGCTACCACACCTCCTCTGTAGATCCTGTGTAAAGCCCGAGATGCTTTATGTCTTTGGTTATCAGCCTGGTCGCAGCATCACTTCTTGATTCGTGTACATGTTTTCTGGATGGTGTGTGGCGTCAGTGCAGATGTTGAGGAGATGGCGTGAGATGGAAGGTTCAGAGACTCCAGGTTTACATGAGTTCATATAAAATGTGTGGAATTCTGCAGTTTTCCACTGAACTCTTCTGATGGCCGTCACTGCTGTGTTAAAGGTTCGAACCCTCGGCTCGTGCTTAAAGTTAGACGACATTTTAGACCCTAACATACTTTTGGTTTTGTGTTCTAACAATTTATTCCGAGTTTCTAAATTCGGTCCATCTTAGAACTTCATTCACGTCTTCCTCATGTGAAGGTCGATCACCCCGGGACGAAGGGTTAATTCCGGATCTCGATTGGTTTAAGGTCAGCCTTACTGTCTTCACCGCCCCCCCTCCCCCCCCCCCCCCCCCCCCGAATGCTTATGAAATGCGTGAGCCTCGCGCTCCGTGGCCTGTTTATCACGCAGTTCAGAGATCTTTAAATTGATGCATCATCTCGGATGAAGATGAGCGTGGCGAGAGGCGCCGCTGCGTTTTGGGTGGATGACACTTCTGGGTCGAACCTTCGTCAGAATCTGGGTCACGCCTCAACGACTCGCACGCTGCACCCAAAGGACTCGAGAGAACCTGCTTTAAAAAACACAGAGATTGTTTCATGATAACGCCGTTTGACGGGGTGGGGTGGGGTGGGGGGGTGGGGGGCGGGGGTGTGAGTCTGCTCATTCGGATGGTTCATATATATTTCTCGTGTCAGGTTACACAGATATAAACACTCCCTGATGGAGGTTTCTGCTCTTTTTAAAGAGGTCAGCCTTTTCTGTTCATTATAATGAGTTTTAATGCTAATTAACATTTAAAGGAAATCTAAATTAGTGCTAATATTGATTGCATTAAACCTTTAAAAGCCTACATACCCTATATGAACAAACTTTAATCCTGGGGCACTCACTTGTTTTGGGATATGTTTACAGTGATCATGTGATCTACCTGCTGTAATAAGTTCTCTGTGTGTCTGTATGAGTTCGGTGCACCGATTAGTACCACCTTCCAGCAGCCCCCCCCCCTCATTTGGGTGGGGTGTCATTTCTGCATGTCCTCCCTGTACCTGTGTGGGTGTTTTTTGGGTCTTTGGTTGAGAATGATGCTGATGTGTGAAACTGGATACAGAATGGTTTTAGTCAGTGGTTCTTTATAGTGTGTTCACACACATTCCATATGGGGCAATTTAGAGCATTCAATTCACCTTAATTCCATGATTTTTGGACTGTGGGAGGAAACCGGAGAACCTGGAGGAAACTCACACAGACACAGGGAGAACATGCAAACTCCACTCAGATCAGGATTTGAACCTGGATCCCCAGCGCTGAGTGGAGAACATGCTCATCTCTAAGGCAGCGTGTCATCCAGGTTGTGTATTATTATGAATAAATCACAGGAAAGAGGTGTGTTATTTATTGTGATTTATTCAGACTGAGGCCACGCCCCCTCGTACCTCATTGCTTTAATATACACTCACACCTGAGTGATGTTTTAAGGTGGAGTCTAAAGGTTTGGTTTGTTAATGGGTTCTATTGCTCTGGAACATTTAGGAATCAGTGGTTTTGTCCATTAGGGGTTTATATATCAGCTCATTCATACCGAGGTTCTCTGCAGACCCGTCATGTTCTCCCTTGACAAACTCTACGGACTGGGATGTCTTTATGGCCCCTGCTTTGTGGAGAGGGCCACAACAGGAAAGGGCCTTCCCCAAACTGGATGTTGTTGAAAATGCACTGAATGAAACCATCCGGTGAGAGGAGTCCCATGTGGATTAAAGACGCTGTCATGTGACTCTCAGTTCATGGTGTTTAGAGCGGACGTGTCGGTCTGTCGGCGCTGAATGAGAATTAAATATAAAAATGTGGCGGAGGCATCTGTGTACCTGCTGCAGCAGATGTAGCTATTGTGTGTAAACAGAACCGAGCAAGCATTTATCACCGTGAGCTAACTGAACAACCAGCCTGGAGACAGCAGGTAGTAGATCCAGATTAGTACACACACACACACACACACACACACACACACGGTGTTCCGTTAGCACCAGCTGCTATATGTTCTACACTTGGTGTATGGCTCAGCAGAAAAGAGCGCCTCCTCCAGCCTGCATTAAGCTTTTATAGGCGTTGCGTGTCGTGTCGGTCATGCCGTGTGTACCGCCGCCCTGACCCGTACATTATTGATGTTCCCGCGTCTGAACGATCTCGTAAGCAGGTACGTAGGCTTGCGTAACGGCGGCGGATGCTCTGACCTAGTTGGTCTCTTCCAATTTGGATGGGACGCCTTGCAGGGACCTCTCTGACTGACTCACGGTTAAGCTCTGGTTTACCAGCTGTCTGGGGAACGGTGCTAATTCGCTTGAACACTTAAATAAATAGAGCAGAAGGAGTCTGTCATAAGTCATTTTCAGAGGGTTATGACGCAATCTGCTGACCGGTGCAGTATTTAGGACTGCACCCGGACGGTCCCTCCTCCACCGCCTCAGCTCCTCTGATGAAGAGGCCTCGCGCTGAAGATACGGAAATGGAGGGAGACCTCCTGCCACACGAGCCGAGACAGGGATGGAACTCTGTTCCGTGCTCTGATTGGTTGTTTTGATCAGGGCAGGGTTTGGCATGTTCTCCTGTCTTAGTAAATCTGAACGTGAACTAATCCTCACACAGGTTCTACTGTAGTACCTCGTTATATTCACATCACATATTTATATGAATAATGTAAATGTTTCTTATTTATAAAATTGCTTTTATTCATTCGTATTATTCAGAATTATTTTAAGTGTTCAGATTTTTTTATTTTTATTTAAGAGTTTTTTTTTATTATTATTTTTATAGTTACTCGGGAAATTAGTTTCTTTGAACTGAACTCTGGTTCGCATGTGCGACACTCCTGGGTGCGCAATGTGAGCCAAGTGTACCCTGATATGGAAACATTTATATGTTCCATATTTGGCGGACAGGGGGCACTGTAGGTCAGAGGGGCAATTAGTGTCTGTAATGTACCCATTGGCATGTCTTTGTAATGTGGTAGACACCGGGTTAACCAAAGTAAACTCATGGGCGCAGGGAGGAACTTGGTTCTCTCCATTCAGGAACTAAACCGGGATCTTCTTGTTGTAAGAGAACCATGTGTTTCTATCTATTTTAATGCGAACCTGTTTGTCTAAAGGTTGTGGTTTTGCTAGAGTTCCACAATCCAAAGACATGCTGCTAAACTAACCAGAGACAGTACCTCACCCGTGTTTGTAACCATGAAACCATCATTCTAAAAGGTTCCTGCAGGGAAAAGTATAGATACAGAGCTCTCTGTAAGAACAGCCACCATATACAGTTCCTACAGTGCGTACAGCATGGTTCCCATCCACCGAGAAGACACCTTCTTTAAATTTACAGCTCCAAAAGTCCCCTCAAATAAGGTTCCTTAGTTCCTTCTTTCAGTTTAACAGTTCCAGCAGTAGAACAGTCGTATGGTGTTAAAGACCTGGTTAATAAAGCTGGTGTCTCTCTCTCTCTCTCTCTCGCTCGTCCTTTCGTCTTTATTACACTTATTGCTCGATCTGATCCACAGCCCACTGTTCTTTAATCATACTCCCCACGTCACCCGTATTTAAATGCCTCAGTCATTCAGCCCTGCGCTCCACGTGAGGGGAGGACGTGAGGTAGGAACCTGACGGCAGCAGGTGGAACCCGATACAACGCCGCTGTGAATCGCTTTCTACAAATCACATGTTAATAAAGTCCTGAGCATTAGTTCAGCTCCTGCCCGCTGCCCTGCACTCTGCTTCCGGCATAATTGCCACTTCCTGCACTAACAGTGCTTCAGATTATACCTGCCTGTGTTCACACACACACTCTCTCTCACACACACACACACACACACACACACACACACACACACACATGTTTATACATCACTGTGCATGGATTGAATGAATGGAATGGATTGAATTAATCTGATTGGTTTAACTCATAAGTGGCACGGTGGCTTAGTGGTTGGCATGTTCTCCTCTTGGCGCTAGGGATTCCCGGTTCGTATCCCCATCTGGGTGGAGTTTGCATGTTCTCTCTGTGTCCGCGTGGGTTTCCTCTGGGTTCTTCGGTTTCCTCCCACAGTCCAAAAACATGGATCAAGATCAATTGAATGCTCTACTTTGCCCCATATAGAGTGTGTGTATGTGTGTGTCAAGTGATAGATTGGCGTCCTGTCCTGGGTGTATCGGCCCAGCGCCCAAAACGTTCTCCCCTGGATGGGCATGGGGAACCCCCTGTGACCCTAGTAGAGGATGAAGCAGAAGATAATGGATGGATGTTGGACTCATTCTGAGTAATTGGATGGTGTTAATCTGCTCTTATTGATGGTTCTTGCGTCTGGTTCCAGGTTTTTGTTTGTTCTCTCGTTCATAAGCTGCAGGTTAGACTGACGTATGTCTTAATTCCTGTTCCATGTATAAAGCACGTGGCAGATGGAACCCGTGCACGTGGAGACTGGTGTTCCAGAGGTGTGATGGACATGTCTCCGTGGTATTTGTTCCATGCGGTGTTTAAGGTCTGTTCATCTAAATTTAATAAATTATTAGACCCCTCAGTGTAATCCCGAGTTTAAACGAAGGAACGTCCCTCGTAACGGAACCGTGAGCTGCCAGATAAACGACCTTCTCATCTGTCCAAGAAATAAAGTTCAGAGACGGGATTGATTATTTTAAATGTACAGCTCTGCTTGGGCAGTATTACGAAAGAGAGCACGGAGCATCATCCTCAGAGGGTTATTAATTTTATTCGTAGATGTTCATCTCATAGCAACGAGGAGCCGGTTTCATAAAGAGAACGCAGAACTGTGAGCACTACTCCAGCACGGAACCATCTGTCTTCAGCCATATGTGTAGGATTTTAAATACGGGGGCCTTTAGCACCGGGGGCAGGTGCTTTTACACTGTGTCCAGCTGAAGTGTCCAGCTGAAGTGTCCAGCTGAAGCCAGCGCAGAGCTTCAGTACCCTGTGATTCCAGCTCGCTCATGTGTGACATTGTTTGCTTTCCTGCAGCCGCAGCAGCCGGGATAGGCCTCCGGTGTGTTTAACAATGACACAAAGGGTTGGAAAGTTTTTCCTTCTATTAATCCGGTGTTCATAATGCCTCATAAAGTATTCATAATGTTTGTGTCAATATGAAAAAGATGTTCATTATCACACTAATAATCCATAATCACAATATTCTATAAGACTTCAAACACCAAATAACATCACGCTTTATAATGTGCAATTATTAATTAATCATTAACTGTTTATTAATGAACTGCCTGACCATGTGATCTAACGCTTTATAACCTTTGTGTTTATTAATTAATTATTAAGTGTCCTTGTGTTCAGTTACAATGTCTAAAAAGAAATATACAAAGTTAATATGAGCTTAGCAGGTTCGACTTCCCATCTGGTTGGAGTTTGCATGTTCTCCCCTTGTCTGTGAGAGTTTCCTTAGGGTGTTATCCACAGTCCAAAAACATGGATTCAAGGTTAATTGATTGCTCTATATTGCCCCTATATAGTGTGTGTGTGTGTCTGGCACTCTGTCCTGGGTGTATCTGCTCAGCGCCCAAAATGTCCCCCCCCCCCCCCACGACCTTAGTAGAGGATTAAGCAGATGATGACGATGGATGGATGGCTATCATGTTGTGTTATAAACCCTTGTGGCATATTTGTATAGTACATTAAAGGTGATTATGTACATTAACACATGTTAGGACAATGTTATAAAGTGTTATAAAAGTGGATTTATAATGCATGATAAACACTGGATTTATAGAAAGTGTTCATTTGTTTTCTTATTTCTCTTTCTGCAGTAATTAAAAAAAAAAAAGATCAGTCACCGTTGGTTCTGTTGTGCTTCAGAACGACTGATTTGTAGATTCAAATCAAATGCTGTATAATTAAATCTAAACTCTAAAAACTCACATATTGTCACCTGGTTTAAGTCAGTGGAGTGTTTATGGATCAGATTAGATTTGTTCTGTGATGTTCAGCTCACAGATGAATGTATAAAGTAGAAAATGAATGCAGAACGAAGGTGGTAACGTCTAAACAGGCGCGGCTTCGTGTTGTAAAAGCAGACTGTATCTAATGTGATTATGAGCATTAGATGCTGGAAAGCCACACGGTGCAGGTTTAACACAGCCTTGTAAAATCGAGGCAATAATGGCATTAAAAGTGCTCAGTGAAAGTGGGAGTGTGACATAATGTACCCTGTGGGAGTGCTCGGCACACACTTAGCTGCTTTTTACCCCAAAGCTATGTTATTGTAGAGTGTGAGGAATGAATCTGCCCTGGAATTGGGTTGTTCTATCAGTTATTGGTGATGTGTGATTTGTCGTGTCTGTTAAGAAGAAAAAAAAAACATGTAAACATTAAATCCAGGTGTGTAACAGCATCACAGATCCAGATGTGGACCAAAGATGCTTTAAAACGTGGACCATGTGAAGGTTGTTTTTAAATCTGGACCTCACACCAGTAAACACATGTATGTCTACCAAATGAGGACCAGATTATTGTTTCATACAAGGGCCACATTTGGATCACATGCAGTTTTCTTGAGCCAGCAGAGGGTCAGCAGAGGCCCAGAAGGGCCATGGCCCAGCCAGATGTGGCCCACATCTGAGTACATCAATCCGCCGTCTCACTGCCATGTGGACCAATCACATGATGGCAGGTCTGTGGTTCATTGGGGTCCAACAGACAGGACAGGACAGGACAAAATAAAAAGCAATTATATTTTAAGTTTCGGTCACAAAGCACCGAACCATCTCTCACATTTTAAGTTCCCCACCGATGATGAAAAGAGGAATATAAGACGAGGGTTTTTGAGGTCAGGTCAAAAGCTCCAAGAATAGCATCGTACGACTTTCTGAGAGCAAGAAACAGCAGTGAAGAGGAAAGAACAGAGCCGGAAATCAGACGGGCGTGAGCTGCTGGAGCACCGAGCACCCGTCCCAAATCACAGCTTCCTAATTAAACGTCTTATAGAAATTCAAAGGCAGCAGCAGAGCATCGTACTGGAATAAAAAAAAAGCTCTGCTGGAGATCACCCCCCACCCCCCCCCAAAAAAAAAAAAAAAAAAAAAAAAAACTCCAAAAAGACCCGAATGTGGCACCTCACTGAGAGCTTGTTCAAATGTAATGCCCCACATTCACTAATTAAAATCACACACACTAATTGTGTACATAATCTTCTACACATCCTCCTTTAACTTGTATGTCTTCAAAACAGCGTGAAACATGCTTGTACGTGCTGGTTCCTATCCCGGTTATGAATGTAGATGTTGCAGTATCCCAGACAAATGATATTTCAAAGTGTGCAGAGGATCTGTCACAGTTTCAGAAGGTTCCCCAGAAAAAAATGGCAGTCTTGAGTTTCATGTGAAAGAACCGTAGTGACCCTCACCGGTCCCTGACCCCGCCCGATCCCGGCACCGAGCACCGATGGTATGAATTGAGACGGTGATTGCGAGTGGAGCAGGTCACTATCTCACCACTTCAATGTCCTTTCCACTGAATGGCCCCAAATTACAGCGGACGCATCCGAGTCCTTAATTATTGGAAGGGCTGGGGGTCCGGGAACTCTTTGTTGTGCGGCGAGCTTTTGCGATCCAATTCTTTCTCCAAATATTGCTTCCTGTTTGGACTTATGTCTTTGATTGCGTTGTGATCTTGCGCCAGATTCCGTCTCCTGCTTGGCTCCTGATTGATGTTCTACCTCTTCGTTCTTTCGCGTCACATTCTCACCTCTCTCCCTTGCTTTCTCTCACTTTGCTCTCGTCCTCCCTTCTGTTCTGGCTTAGTGCGGATGAAGCCTATTTTAGCTTCATGCTGAATGATGCCGGGGCATCTGATGTTTGCCCAAGAACTGGCACCGGCTCGCAACTCCTGTTCTCAGAAAGAAGAAACAGGAGGCCTGCGACATAACGAGTACACACACACACACACACACACACACACACACACACAGTGTACAAAGTGTGGTCTATTAATTTTATACACAGAGTGAATAATGGTGCCATTTTCCTCTTCGCATTGTTTCTGTGAGGGATATTTATCTTCCATTTCTTAATCATGCATCAACCTCGACACAGGGTGACACGATGTTCTCATACCGAGAGCTTACACCGGAAAAACAGTCCGATTTTAGGATTTTGGCTTTAAGGAGTGGTTTGGGTTCGATAAATCAGGATAGCAGCTCAGTTTGAATATGAAAACTTGCACTTGTTTCTAATGCAACCCTTTCACAGCCAAAGGGGATTGTGGAGGTAAGATGGAGAACCACCAATCAGAAGACTGAGGGTTTGAGAACCAACAGAACCGAGCTGCCAATGGCAATCACTGAGAAGAGCCTGTGACCGTCGGTGGACGTTCTTATCTCTTTTAACATTTAAACAGTACAGATTGGTACAGAATGGTATTTACGTATAAGAGAGAGATGTTCCTGTGTTTTGAGGGATGGGATGCAAACCAATTGCCCCCAGATGTTTTGTTGATTGAGATCTGGGCGTCGTATGGCTGACCACTTCAAATGAGTCCAATAGATTTACAGTTTATACTTTATTCTTTGGGTGTGGGGTGTGGTAGATCAGTGGTTCAGGTGTTGGGTTATCAATCTGAAGGTTGTGGGTTCAAATCTTTGAGCAAGAGTCTTAACCTAGCTCCAGGGGGCGCTGTGGCCGACCATGTGCTCGCTTTGTAAGTGACTTAATGTATACAAATGTACATTGTTCTCTAATCCTATAATAATCTAATCATAATAAGTTGTTTCCTCCGCATTAAGACGTACCGTCCTCGGCTCCATCTCTTAGAACCCCGACCCATTTCTCTCAAACCATTTTCAGTGTGAGTGCTTTTTTTTCCTCTTTCTTTTTCTTCAGCTTTTCGGAGGTTTTCAAATTGAAAGAGGACAGCAGACAAGATAAAGAAGAGCCACTACGCCACAATCTAATCGAAAAAAACCTGAGACTGTGGCAGCCGGGCGAGAAAAGTTACTGAGCCTGAGATAAAGAGAGGAGAGATGGTGTGGGCAGAAAGCCGACATCAGCAGAAATATCCCAGCTCCTTGGAGTATAGGTCCTCGAAGATAAGGTGGAACAGATACTAAGAAAAGAACAAGAACGAGAGTGAATAGAGAGAAGTGCGTGCTAATGAATAGCTCACCGGCTTCGCTGGCTGTGTTTGGAAATGCTTACCTGCTGGTGATGAATGGAGGCCGGGTAGTAATGGGCACCAGAGGGACCCACCGCCATGCAGCAACTTTTTATAGAATAACCCCGACAGA
>JAFMOC010000357.1:87500-92500 GCA_019802505.1 Corydoras sp. C115 | reverse complement strand
TGCGTGTGTGCGTATACATTACCAAACGGGAATGGCTAAGAGCAATGCAAGCCCGGTGTTTGAAGCTAAACATATTTACAACACACGCTGTATTATCACAAGGTTAGAATCTAATTAGCTGTGTGTTTTATAGCGGCGCTGCAATCAGCCCTGAGCTTCACACTCTCAAATTTAATAGTGTTGTTGTTTTCAGATGTACCCTCCTCTCCTCCATCGCAGTATCTCATGTTTTTAAGATTCACTGATTTGGGGAGGGCGGCACGGTGGCTTAGTGGTTTAGCACGTTCTCCTCTCAGCACTAGGGTTTCCTCCGGGTTCTCCGGTTTCCTCCCACAGTCCAAAAAACATGGATCAATCAATTGAATTCTCCAAATTGCCCCATATAGAGTGTGTGTGTGTGTGTGAGTGTGTGTCCAGAGATAGATTGGCCCCCTGTCCTGGGTGTATCTGCCCAGCGCCTGAAACGTTCTCCCCTTGATGGGCATGGGGAACCCCCCCCCCAAGACCCTTATTTAGTATAAAGCAGAAGATAATGGATGGATGAATGATTTGAGGATGCTCCTGCATTATTTTATGATCTGCAGTTGTGAGCTGTTCTGAATGTGGTTCACTGAGTAGAACATTGCGTCCGTCATGTTGTAGTGTGCTTCACATTCTTAATCGTGATTGCACTATCGAGTGTACGACAAATCCCCCACAATGCATCGTCTGCACTGCGGCATGGAGTCCGTAAATTAATAAATGAAAAGTGCGCTCACTCTGAACATGTGACAAACATGAGGAGCTGCCGTGTTTAAAGCAGCGTGTGGACATCAGCGACGATGCTGTGTTTGTGTAGCGGCGTGTTAGAGGGGTTTATTGTGAGGTATTAAATTTCTAATTATGGTGGTAATTAAACACTGTGGTACTGTGGGGGCATCATGCTGCTGGGTCTGGGGTTCATGTAGTGCCCCCCCTGGGCTGTATCTGTGTTTGCTCCTCCCATGTTGGTGGGTTTCTTTGGAAACTCCAGGTTTATTCGTTATCTCAGAAATGAGTTGAGTGTGTGTGTGTGTGTGTGTGTGTGCACTGTGATGGACTGACGGCAGCTCGTTAGTGCTGAGGCTGATTGTCAGTACACCTGACTGACCTGTGAAGGTGCAGTAAGCGAGGTGAGGCAGCTGTGTTGTTTTTATGAATGCATTCGGTTGCTGACCCTCTGGCCGACGTGCAGCTGCTTGTCCTGTAATCTGTGCTCGGACGTGTGAGATGAAGCGGATCAGGATTATTTGTTTCAGGTCTGGCAGAACGCCCAACCCCGCGCTCAGAACGGCCTAATCTTTCAATTTAATGTGGCACTCCGTCTGCCCAAAAACCAAGAGATGCAATGCAGCATGTTCTCCCTGCACCTTCAGACTTCTATTTAAACTCAAACCATAAACACGTTCCAGTTCGTGAAGCTTTAGGACGCTCGCTTCGGCTCTAAACCTGCAGAATGTATTCACGTCTGTACAGATGGACTTTGTAGTTCTATGATTACAGACTGTAGTTTTTCTCCTCCATCTGTCCTCTTATGGTCCTGACCCTGACCTCGCCGGACCAACGCAGGGCAGGCATTAGGGTGGTGGATGATTTTTAAGCTCGGTGGTGGTGTGTGTAAAGCGTGGTGTGTTGGTGTGAGGACTTTTTAAAGACCAGGACTGAATAACTCATCAACAAATAATGTGCAGTCTCAGCATCCAGCAGGCAGTGAGCCCTGACCATTACATTTACATTACATTATATTACATTTGGTCATTTTTTGGACGCTTTTATCCAAAGCGACTTACAAGCTGATCACAGGGTTCATCACAGCGCCCCCTGGAGCAATGAGGGTTAAGGGTCTCGCTCAAGGACCCACACTGGTAACTTCAGTGGACCTGGGATTTGAACCCCCAACCTTCAGATTGATAACCCAACACCCGGACCACTGAGCAACCGTGACCAATCACGCCACCAACTGTACATCAACAAACGAGAGCTAATCTGAGCTGCAGTATGTTTAAAACAGCTGCTACAGGACTGTTCTATCAGAGATGTCTCCGTTCCACCGGGTCCTCCTGCAGCTCTGGATTTACCGAGCCGCTGTCTCACACTTTAACACGTATAATAATTCAAACCTGAAACCTCTTTAATTCTGTTTTTTTTATGTCTATGCTCATAAAACACAGACTTACACACTCACACACACGCACACTCTATATGGGGCAATTTGGAGCATTCAAATTACCTTAAATCCATGTTTTTGGACTGTGGGAGGAAACCAGACAACCCTGAGGAAACCTGCATTTCTCAGATTAGGATTAGAACCTGGAATCCCCAGCACTGAGAAGAGAACATGCTAAACACCACTCATTCATTCATCCATTATCTTCCGCTTTATCCTCTATTACGGTCACGGGGGGGGGGGTTCCGGGCAGGGGAGAACGTTTCGGGCGCTGGGCAGATACACCCAGGACAGGGGGGGCAATCTATCACTGGACACACACTCATTCACAAAGACACACTCTATATGGGGCAATTTGGAGAACTTAATTGACTTAATCCATGTTTTTGGACTGTGGGAGGAAACCGGAGAACCCGGAGGAAACCCACGCGGACACGGGGAGGACATGGAAACTCCACCCAGATGGGGATTCGAACCGGGAATCCCTAGTGCTGAGAGGAGAACATGCCAACCACTAAGCCACCGTGCCGCCTCTAAACACCACTATAAAAATTTGAATCATAAGACTTCAGCATGGTGGCCCCTGAGCGTGACCCCTGATGGCAGAGCACCGGGCCGGTTACCTGAGGGTTTTAAGGTTAGAGATCTGAAATGTGGGATTAAGCTGATCTCAGGCTGATCTCAGGCTGATCTCAGACGATGACTGGAGTTCTACCTCCACACCGTTATTTATTTTTTAATGAGAGCTCATAAAATGGGAACTGCAGTAAGTGAAACGGCATTGTGGCGCCCGGGCCCTTAAGGAGGGCTCCAGCTTCTAAATTGGTGTGTGAGTGAGTGAGGGTGAGGAGTGAGCAGAAACTAATGGAGTCATAAATCACTAATGTACTGGAACTGCACTCTACACAGTCATCACCTCCCGCCATAAACATGCACTCAGAGCGCGGGAGGAAGAGAACTGTTGAACGCTTACGGAGCGTTTCCGTCCGACACGGAACCTTCAGTCCATCCCAATCACTGACCGCCAGGAGAAAAAACATTCATTCATTCATTAATTACACCTGTGTAGGGCACGGTGGCTTAGTGGTTGGCATGTTGGCGCTCCTCTCAGCACTAGGGATTCCCGGTAGGGTTGCGGGGGGGTTCCCCATGCCCATCCAGGGGAGAACGTTTCGGGCGCTGGGCAGATACACCCAGGACAGGACGCCAATCTATCACTGATAAGTTATATTGTGATACATATATAAAATGTGGCACGGTGGCTTAATGGTTGGCATGTTCTCCTCTCAACGCTGGGGATTCTCGGTTCGAATCCCCATCAGGGTGGAGTTTTCATGTTCCTCCCCGTGTCCGCGTGGGTTTCTTCCGGGTTCTCCGGTTTCCTCCCACAGTCCAAAAACATGGATCAAGTCAATTGAGTTCTCCAAATTGCCCCATATAGAGTGTGTGTGTGTGTGAGTGATCCTGATCCTGGGTGTATCTGCCCAGCGCCCGAAACGTTCTCCCCTGGATGGAAATGGGGAAACCCCCCCCCCCAACCCTAATATAGAATAAAGCTGAAGGTAATGGATGGATGGATTAAGATGCTGCTTCCCAACTCACCTGAACCCAACATCATAAAACACTCGTTCTTTATTACACCTTTAATGTCGTGTTGGGTAGAGCTTGTTGTCCTGTTTAAATTTAGAGAGGTACCCAGTTTACGGAACCCGTCCTCTCGCGTCCCTCCCGTCCATTTGGCATTATTTTACATCCGTTATATCAGGTTATAAGTGTTTTTTTTTTATTTATTTATTTTTATTATTTTTTTTTTTTACTTCGTTACAATAAAAAACAATATTTCTTTGCATGTGATGTCAGAAGATGATCAGTATTAGATATAATAAAAATTATTAACAAAAACAATAGTGTGATTACATATATGGTAATAACACTAATAATAATCTTAAATCTAGACTCTGGATTTAATTCAGACTTTTTAAATAAGACGTACAGAGCTAAACGGAGGGTTCTGTGTTAAAGACTAATAATCAAATTGAGAAGCGTGAGAATGGGTTCTGCGTGGTTTTATTTAATATAAAGTATTTATTATAATCTGAACATAAACCGATGGTGACCTCACAGAGCATCCGGCGCCCCGCAGACTGAACCCGGTATTTTATTCAACTCTGCCAGATGTTCATGACTGTATTCTTTCTGTTTGATGCTCGTTAACTAATCAGTTAATTATGTAGCGATGCCGTGGTGGGAGTATGGAGTATAGTAACAAGTAAACACTCTAGAGCACAGCTATTTACTGCTTATTAAATACCACTCAGCACTATCCCTGCACTCCTCAGGAACATGCAGACCTCTAACAGATATGGCTTTTTTTTTTTTTAATCTTGCGATATGTCCCGGTCTGTATGATCTGACACAGCGTGGCGTTAAATCCAATAATACATTTAATTTGAATTGATTAGTGGATCCGTGTAAACAGAACTGATAAATCATCAGTGTTGCTGCAGGAATTTATTCTTTGTAAATCCTTTGCACTTTCTCACATTCTATTAATACAGCATTTAAATCACAGGAGAGCTTTACAGATACATTCTGCTCCAGAAGCTTCTTCATCACGTCAGGGTTTGGCTCTAACTCGGGGTCCCTGCAGCACGCCAGCAAAGGAAGATGTATGTCTCTCGCTCTCTCTCTCTCTCTCTCTCTCTCTCTCTCTCTCTCTCTCTCTCTCTCTCTCTCTCTCTCTCTCTCTCTCGGTTTCTGTTTATCTTGCAAAAGCCACCACAGCAGCTTTACACCCAACATGGGAACTACAGAC
>JAFMOC010000357.1:0-82500 GCA_019802505.1 Corydoras sp. C115 | reverse complement strand
ATGAAACACCGATAATAAAAGATGGCAAATGTTTCATTAGCATCTTTTTTAATACGCGAGTAAACAGAGCCCGCGATCTTTTGAAGTTCCCATGTTAATTATTAATCCATCTTATAATCTACACAAATTCAATTCTGCAGCGTCTGTTTAATACCTGATTTATTTAGCTCCACTGATGTTTCTTTTCTTCTGTGCTAATAAAGCAGGAATTAGTGCAGCTTATTAGCTCAACCGGCAAAGCGAGCGAACACGGCTTAATCCTCCAGATTGAATTAGGTTCCGTCTCCGAGCCCCGCCGTCTGACGGAGACGTCCCCGAATGCATGCCAGGACGTTTCTATACTTTCCCGTGTATTTGATTTGATTTGATTGATTTATTTATTTCCTTTTCGCAGTTGTTGCATGAGGTGCGAATACATTATTCAGTAAGCGCGAGATGCATCTAAATATAAACAGATTAAAATTTGAACATCGGAGACAAACAGATCTCAAAGGGAATTGGTGATGTAACCCAGTTTCAGGATTTCCTTCCTTGACTGAAGCCTAACTGGGAGAACGGCGACGCGCCGGCGCGTGTGTCAGAAGTTTTGTTTCATAAAGAATGGGGTGGAAGGGGGTGCATCTTAAAGCCTCGCACTTCTTTTGCTAAGTGAACGGAGGAAGTGGAAGTTCCGATGCGGCTCTTCTTTGACTGACGGCGTTCTTTGATGGTTTATTCTTTGGGTTTACAGCTGTACGTGGGAGGATGGGTTCCAGGCCCAGATCTGTAACCATGACAGATGTCAGCGACGGATTACATAAAATAATGATTAGGATATGCGAGTGGCATTATTCCAAAAACTTCCCATCTGCAACCCACCTGCAATTTAGACGTTTCACAAAAGAAACCCAGAAGAGAAGAAGTCCTGTGCACCATCTGAACATCGGGACTCTGATTGTGACCTGCTGATTAACGTGGTGGTTGAAGCAGGAGACGTGGACGTCCTGATGTTCTACATATCTGGAGTTTGCATGGTTAAGCCTCAATGACATCATACCCTCCACAGAATTTTCCTTCCCTACTTTTTCTTTGCAGGATAATCAGCTCGTCTTTGATTACGAAGCGTGTGACAGGTTCTGCTGTCTCCAGTTCCATAAGCAGACCGGAGCTTCCCTGATGGGAGACTCGCTATTGAGGAACAGCTGTACTGTCTCGGATGTGTCACTTCACCTGCTCGTGATCACCCAGCAAGGAATCTTCTCCAACACGATAACAAGCTGTGCTGCTGTTTGCGCCCGTCAAAACCCATTTCAGTGACGCAACGGCGGGGACGCGGGAATGTGGGAACCATCACAAGAAAAATCACTGGATCTCCCACAATCTCCCGCTGGCCACTCAGGACTCAATCCAAATGCGCCGGTGCTCTGCCCTCGCCACACCTTCTAATCTCGGTCTGACAATAGAGGGACGGACGCCAGAGCGGGAACAATGAGAAGTAAAGCAAAGCTGGAAGTCTGATCCAGAAACAGGCGAGGAGTTATTGAAAGGACATTAGTAGATCAGCACAAAGCCATCAGACACTCAGATGAATGAGGGAGTGCAATGAATAGAGAGAGAGAGAGAGAGAGAGAGAGAGAGAGAGAGAGAGAGAGAGAGAGAGAGAGAGAGCGAGAGAGAGAGAGAGAGAGAGGGCCATGGAACGGGATGTAATGGAAAAATGAATCAGGAGATGCTGTTGGTGTCTCCATCTAATCCAGCACTGCAGGTTTACTCTGATTGGCTTGATTTAAGTACAGCTTGAGCTTTAGAACCAAGAATAATCATCCCCTTTAATTAGAAACACTTGTGTTCTAATGTATGGCTTTAATTACAAATGAATTAGTTTGAATACGGGGTGAGACAGTAATAAATCAAAAAGTTATTATTATTAAAATGATGATTATATGATTCTACTGATGATATTGGCTGTTTTTAAACTTCTGTGTATTTTTGATTATTTACGTGCACAGAATAAGAGAACGATTACCTCTAAATTTATTTACATTTTTAAATTATTTTAAACTATGGTAACAAATTAAAATGGGTTAATTATTATTTTTGGTCTGATCTTAAATAAATTAAATGTAAAACTGTCTAACCAGACAATGAAGATTTCTCGCTCAAAGTATCAACAAAAACACAGACATGAGGATATACAAATGTATTGTTCTCTTTTTAACATCATCCAATATTATCATAAGTTATAGTTATTAATCATAATGTTTTATAATTATACATTTATTTCTCTATTTAATTGGTTTGTAAGTGAAGCCATGCGTTTGAACATATTTGTTTCTGATTGAAGGGTTTGATTATTCAGGTCTGTCATTTACCTAAAGTCCTGAGCTGCTTAACTGTCTGTTAATTAATCTGCTAAATTACGTTAAATCATTTTTTTTTCTGGAAGCATTTCGGTGAGTGCGGATGATGATGATGATGATGATGATGATGATGATGATGATGTATTAAATCCCACACTTTACACTAATGATGCTGTAAACAGACAAAAGGTTTGAAAGAGAGCCTGGAGTCTGAACAAAACCCTGCCATTTCATTGTTTTCGCAGAATTACAGCAATTACTCAGAAGGAGATAATTACCTCTTTACAAATCAAACTAGCCATATTGGCTTAATTGGTGCACATAGAAGGATGAGAACGAAGCAGGGTGTAATTGCCGGTTTGGACTGATTAGACGTGATGTATGCAGACAGAAGATAAAAAACACGACATCAAAGCTAAGTGCAACGTAATGTCGTCAAAATATTGACACTCGTTACGACGTCCAGAAGTCCGTCACTGAAAAGAAAGAAATGAGAAGACTTATGCTGTGTGTGTGTGTGTGTGTGTGTGTATTTAATGTCAGTTTGTTGTGTAAGGTTCTGCTCTAGAAATAGTTCTTTTAATTATTAATACAGGGCGGCTAGTGGTTGGCATGTTCTCCTCTCAGCCCTGGGGATCCAGGTTCAAATCCCAGTCTGAGTGGAGGTTCCATGTCCCTTGTCAGCTTGGGTTTTCTTCGGGTTCTCCAGTTTCTTCCCACAGTCCAAAAACATGGATTCAAGGTGAATTGGCTGTTCATGATTTTCCTTATGTAAATTGCCCCATATATAAACACTAAGTGTAAGTGTTTGTGTAAGTGAGTGTATGCCCAGTGATGGATTGGGTCCCTGTCTTGGATGCATCTACCCAGAACCCGAAACGCCCCAACCACCCCCACCTCCACCCCCGCAACCCTAGTCCATATTACACAGAGATGTGTGTGTGTGTGTGTGTGTGTGTATATGTGTGTGTGTGTGTATACAGTGCACAAAGACACACCTCATTAATTTCATCTGTTCCTCTTGCGTACACTTTGTAGTTTTACATTTCCCTTCATCCCTTGTTACTCCAATGATCATGACCTGGATTTGGGTGGATGATTTGGGGGGATGATTTGGGTGGATGATTTGGGTGGATGATTTGGGTGGATGATTTGGGGGGATGATTTGGGTGGATGATTTGGGTGGATGATTTGGGTGGTTGATTTGGGGGGATGATTTGGGTGGATGATTTGGGGGATGATTTGGGTGGATGATTTGGGGGGATGATTTGGGGGGATGATTTGGGGATGATTTTGGGGGATGATTTGGGTGGATGATTTGGGGGGATGATTTGGGTGGATGATTTGGGGGATGATTTGGGGGGATGATTTGGGTGGATGATTTGGGGGGATGATTTGGGGGGATGATTTGGGGGATGATTTTGGGGGATGATTTGGGTGGATGATTTGGGGGGATGATTTGGTTGGATGATTTGGGTGGATGATTTGGGTGGATGATTTGGGGGGATGATTTGGGTGGATGATTTGGGTGAAGTGCAGTGACACCACTGTGTTGGTGTACGCTGCAGCGGTCATGCAGAATGTCCGGTGCTGATGGCATAATGATGGCATCACCTTTAATTAGTGCCTCAGGTGGGATTTGCAGTAATGAGTTGAGGTCTCAGGAGCTGCGTGGAGCTTGCATGCGTTGCAGACGATGCAGACGGGATCAGTGCGCAGCCCGACTGCGCGCAGACAACAAATAATAAACAGACGAAGTAATCGGGAGGTAAAACTAAGTGGGACTGGATTTAGAAACTGTCAGGGTTCTGCGTCTTATGCAAGAAATGCATCATTATTTTATTAAAAGCCATATTGTTCTACATGACGGCTCGGCTTGGCGTGTATTTTTGGAGCGTGACTCAGTTCCCTGCGCTGGAGACAAAGCATGGGGGGGGGGGGGGGATACAGAGGCACCAGACTCTAACACTAAAGGGTGTGTGTGTGTGTGTGTGTGTGTGTGTGTGTGTGTGTGTGTGTGTGTGTGCTTCTGCGACCTTTATATACAGCAGGTGATTTTCACTCAGTTTGAAAAGTGATGAAACAGTAGTAACCGTGGACGAACTCCCAGCATCCCTCTGTAACAGCTCTTTAAACAGACACACGGACTCTCTTCACCTCGCTGCGTCTTTAGAACCGAGGTGCTGACACCAGATAATCTCTGAGAGGAGAGCATTAGCACCTCCACAGAGCTGAGGAATCACATCTCCTTCTTTGTGCGAGAGGTGACGCATGCTGCGAGATTGCCTCTTCATTACCTTCATCAGAACACCACACAATTCTCACCCGGACTTCACCACAACCGGCTCGCTGGCAGACTGACGGGATAGTCCTGACCGTTTCCTGTGCGTCAGTTTTAGAAAGTCATTATTTACAGGAGCGGTGTGTGTGTGTGTGTGTGTGTGTGTGTTTTGGGGGGGGGAGGTGTGTGTGGGAGGGTGTCTGAACATCAAGTGGGAGTTGGGTTCTTGATGGAATATCTTCAAAGTGAGAGACTTCATGTCAAACTATCAGAGTGATCTTTATCCATGCTGCCTCTTTACATTTTGCATGTTCTCCTCTCAGCACGAGGGATTCCCGGTTCGAATCCCAATCTGGGTGGAGTTTGCATGTTCTCCCCAGGTCCATGTGGGTTTCCTCCGGGTTCTCCGGTTTCCTCCCACAGTCCAAAAAGATGGATCAAGGTCAATTAAATTCTCCAAATTGCCCCATATAGAGTGTGTTTGTGTGTGTGTGTGTGTGTGCAGTGATAGATTGCCCCCCTGTCCTGGGTGTATCTGCCCAGCACCCGAGCACGTTCTCCCCTGGATGGGCATGGGGTCCCTAGAAGAGAATAAAGGGGCAGATTAGATTTAATTACACTGTTACTGTTCAAAGTACAAATGACGTCTAACCTGAAATGAAAATGTGATATAATTTAAATAATGTCAAAGAAATGTCTTTAAAATAAATAAATAAATAAATAAAATAACACAGAACGAATACAAAGTTAATAAATGTCCTTTGTACAGAAGAAAAGTCAAACCATGAAGAGTGTAAGCGTACAGACGTGGGATCATTCCTCATGTGTTTGATTTATTAAAGCAGGAGCCGTCCTGTGGTCAGCTGTGGTCACCTGTGGTCAGCTGTGGTCAGCTGTGGTGTGCTGCAGCAGCTTCTAGCCTTTAAGACTCAAAGCATCCATTAGGTGCCGTATCCAGCGCGCCGGCGTACGTTCCGGATATGCTGCAGGAACGTGTGATCTGCTGTGTGCTGATGAAGTGAGCGATGACATCATGAATAAATGAAGGAGGCCCTTGCGGTCTTCCTGCTGGGGTCGGCCCCAAAAATCCCATCTATATTTTATTGGATGTTAATAAACAGCATTTCATTTTGAAATGCTCTCATTCTGCCGACATTTACACAGAGCATCACTCACACGGGGCTCTGGCTCGCGTTGGTTCTGTTTTACGGTTCTCGTGTCCTGGGGACTGAACCCCGGTTGGTTTGCTGCTCCTTTTTTTTTTTTTTTTATAGTTCTGATCCTGTCTCATGTTGCAGAACATGCAGAACCGGCCGAGTCGGTGGGCTTGAGGTCCAACGATTCCTCATTTTCGTTTCCGGTCTTTACTTCACCTTGTTGGTTGGCGGTGTGATTCAGTTTGGGTGTGTGCTGCGTTCCTACTGAATCAATCTGTGTGAATCAAATGAATTTGGTTCATCTCTCAGACCTACATCCAAAAAAACCCATCGATATTGAACAAGCTGTAAACATTTAAGCATTATTAAGTTATTAAGTGTTATTAAGGTCTTTACAGGGTGGCACGGTGGCTTAGTGGTTTGGCATGTTCTCCTCTCAGCACTAGGGATTCCCGGATCAAATCCCCATCTGGGTGGAGTTTCCATGTTCTCCCCGTGTCCACGTGGGTTTCCTCCGGGTTCTCCGGTTTGCTCCCACAGTCCAAAAAGTCAATTGAGTTCTCCAAATTGCCCCATATAGAGTGTGTCTGTGTGAGTGAGTGTGTGCCCAGTGATAGATTGGCGTCCTGTTCTGGGTGTATCTGCCCAGCGCCCGAAACGTTCTCCCCTGGATGGGCATGGGGAACCCCCCCCCCCCCCCCCCCCCCCCCCCCCCCCCCCCCCCCCCCCGCGACCCTAATAGAGAATAAAGCAGAAGTGAATGAATTAATGAAAGGTCTTTACGTTCAAACCTCATCCATCATCTTCTGCTTAATCCTGTACTTGGGTTCCTCATGCCCATTTAGGGGAGAACGTTTCGGGCACTGGGCAGATACACCCAAAACAGGGCGCCAATCTATCACTGAACCCAGAGGAAACCCATGCGGACACAGGGAGAACGTGCAAACTCCACCCAGATTGGGATTCGAACCTGGATCCCCAGCACTGAGAGGAGAACATGTAAGCCACCGTGCCGTCCTCCCCTCACAAATTAAATAACATAATTAAAAATCCTGCTGTAATTACCAGACACACTCCAAAACCTGGTGGCCATCAGAGGTCAGTGCAGCGCTGGGATGACGGGGAGGAGGGTTCGAGGAGAGTTTGGTCACTTTAACGGTCTGCGGTTTTGTTGAATCTACTCTGAACTGCAACGGTCAACTTAAAGAACCGCCGTCTGTGCAGAGCTGAGACGCCGAGGACGGGGTCTTGAACGATTCCCTCTTGCAGCACACACTCTCCATCCAGCAGACGAGGTCACTGCGTGTTCACCTGTTAGAGTATCGATTATTTGTCAGGACGGGGGCCGTGTTTACTCCGCCTGCGAGACACGCTATAAATAGAGGCAGGTAAAAAAAAAAAACTGCCCCGCTCGGTCGGATGAGCAATTAGAGACGGCCATTAGTACAATATCCGGGGTGGACTGTAGGCTGGAGGGAAATCGGATAAGCTGCGAACCCCACACATGATCTGTTGCTGTTAATCAGAAGGTGGAGGTGCTCGGCGGGAGCAGCCGGTGTCACTTCCCCAGGTTTCCTGCTGTTGCATCATTGGACATGTTGGCAGGAAGTTTGGATTTGGAGATATTTCTGGCACATAGCATTCCCGAGCTGTACAGACGAGGAGGAGGATGAAGAAGATGATGATGATGATGATGATGATGATGATTTACAGTTGACGCTGCGCTCTGAATATTCTCACAAACAGTGTGTTTGTAAAACTGCACACACTGGAGACGTTCTGCTGGCCCTCAGATCTGATTCCTGCTCTGCGATCCGGAGTGGACGCGCTGCTTTCTTCTTGTTTTTATTATCTGGTCGCTTCTAATGTCTGAGTGTGAGGTCAGCGATGCTTCAACGCCACATAATTCCCTTTGATCTCATTGTCGTCCAGAAGACACTACGGAGAATCTTCTTATTAATCTTCTTACTAATCTTGAATTCTCCAAATTGCCCCATATAGAGTGAGTGTGTGTGTGTCCAGTGATAGATTGGCGTCCTGTCCTGGGTCTGCCCAGCACCCGAAACGTTCTCCCCTGGATGGACATGGGGAACCCCACCGCGACCCTAATAGAGGAGAAAGCGGAAGATAATGGATGGAGACTCAATGTGAGAACCTGGTTTATTGGTGATGAAGGCGTCTCAGAACCTCTTCAACTCCACCTCCCACATTTGGTGTGTTGGAGCGATGCGAGGCGAGGCGAGGCGAGGCGAGGTGAGGGGGTGGGTGTCTCTGTGTTATCCTGTGTGATGACACTCGTTTCACAGGTGACACCATCCTCATTTGCAGACAGGGCTCCAGACATCTGCTCTCCACCATATCGCCACCCACTGGTGTTATCCCTGCAGACGTAGAGGTCTCCAACACCTGTCCCCCATTTTGTTTCCCCCTCTGTGGACGTCAGCGCATGAGCGGCGGATGCCCAGCACTTTGGCAGGCTGGGATCCCTGTGCCTATCCCGTCCCATGGCGTCTCCGGTTCAGCCTGTAAACACGTCTCTGAGCGGAGTGCGGGGTGACGGAACGTTGATCTGTCTGCGACGCTCCCTTCAGGCCTCCACGCCAAACGGGCCACATCCGTGTGAAGCCTTCAGGGCGTCTCGCGCCCACGTCCACCCAGCTCGCCGATAAAGGCCAGCGGGTTCTTTAAGGTTATTTAGGGCCGCGTTCGCAGCTCTCTGCATCTCAGCCTCAGGACATTAATGTAAAGTAATAAGATGTAAAGGACCGTCTGAACCAGGAACCATGTCGGCATTCACACTTTAAAGGTTTTAATAAAGCTGTTGAGTTAAAGATACGGATAAAAAACAGAAGAGGCTTCATCTGAACGGACGCTGGCTCATAACGTTTATTCAAAAGCTGATTTACATCATTAATCCAGCTTTATTTGAATCAAGTTTAAATAATATTTTATACGTTTTATTTATTTATATATATAGAGAAGCATTTTGGATGGGCGGCACGGTGGCTTAGTGGTTTAGCAGGTTCTCCTCTCAGTGCTGAGGATTCCAGTTATAAATCCCGATCTGGGTGGAGCATGTTTGCATGTTCTCCCCGTGTCCGCGTGGGTTTCCTCTGAGTTCTTGTTTCCTCCCACAGTCCAACAACATGAACTCAAGGTACACTGAATGCTCTAAATTGCCCCATATAGAGTCTGTGTGAGTGCGCGATGCATTGGCGTCCTGTTCTGTGAATAAAACAATAATATTTTTTATTTAATCTTAATCCTCTTTAGCTGAATCGTGACTCTGCTTCTATATCAGAACCTTATTCATGTCAGACAGTCCCAGGACGGTTCCTGGGTTCTGGGTTCTGGGTTCCCCCCCCCTCTCAGTAACATGGCGATCCACAGTCATTTTTCTTCATAGACTTTTAGAATGTGTGTGATGGACAGAATGTGTCTGAGGGAGAGAAGATACAGAGGGAGTTATAGAATGTTCATTATGGAGCCCAATGTTCTGTTGGAAAGACATTGATGAGTGAGACAAAAGGTCATCCGTCTCTTTTTGGATAACCTTGCCGCAAATGGTTGAGCCTCGGAGTTCCACCGTGCGAGAGTCTGAGTAACGGGACGTCAACCTCACAGAAATGTTCTCATCTTATAATTAATTCTGTTTGTTTGATTTGTATATTAAACGCTGGTTTTAGTGCACGGTCCGGTTTCTGTGTCCTGCATTGGCTGCCCATTCCATCGCCTTATTCCCTGACACCCCCCCCCCCCATATGTTGGCGGGGCAGCAGTGCAAGTTTAATTGGCACAAGACTGTCTGCTGGCGGCAAAGTGCCATCAGTCACTCCATCTTCTGCTTAAAGGGAGAGCAGGTGGTGTGCAGTAACACACAGTCCCCCTGCTGGCCGGAGGAGGAAGCAGCGGGATGTTGATCGCACTTGCTCTCAGCCGTCCTGAGCAGCACAACTCTCGCCCCTTCGGTGGTGCGCCTTTTAAACGCTTTGGGAACACATAGGCTCCGCCCAGCATATTGTCACGTTGATGCAGCCGCCTCAGAGTGGGATTATTTTTTAATATTTAGTTTTTTTGGTATAGCAAAATGTATTGATATGATTTCACCTGCTCAACACCCCGGACCTCGATGGGAACACGATGGAAAGTCAAAATGTAGTAAAGTGAAAATATCAAAAAGTTTTAAAGTAAATAAAGTAACAGTAGCTCCACCCACAATCCACAGTGTGTACAGTTTGAAATCTAAACATTTTTAGGAATTATTTGGCCGATGCATGAGTTTAAACATTTTAGAATCACGTTAGATCAACAATCAATATAACAAAAAAAATATTCAACCAAAGTACAATTTTATATTAATAAAGAATCCACATGTAGCTATCAATAAATGAATGTATTCAGATGAATGATTGGTTACTGCTGATCAATACACTGATTCCTTCAGACTGCATCACAGCGAACATCACATTGATTAAATAAATCATCTCACTTTCAGTCTGATTTTTGCCCAAATACAATTATGAAATAAATAATTATCCTTAATTGTGTAATCTTACATTGCTGTGAATCTGTACTGTTCACGTGTTTTTTAATCTAATGTTGAGGATCTGATATCTGAGTTCAGGAAGAAATCCCAGTCCTGAGAAATCTAAAGCATAAAAATGATTTAAAGGTGATGAGCGTGTTCTAGATGTGAGTTCTTAGCACCGGAAGGCATTCTGGTCTTGTGTGTTTAATAGGACTTTAACAAAGGGTCCTCAGTTCACTTTGGTTCTCTGTGCGTTTTTGCTTATTCGTGTATTTGAACAAAAGCGGCGTCGGACGCTTTGGTCCAGGTCAGGTATAAATGCAGGGGTTAAAGCAGACAGGACATCAGTTCACCAGGTGGAAACAGCTTGGACTAAAGAAAGCATCATGACCATGGGCAAGGTGAGCAACCCTGTTAAAAACTTTATCATGGTCACATATTCAATTATTATATTATAAAATATTGTACTGCTGTGGTTTGGAGACTTTGCTCGACTTGAATGTTGTTTTTCTTCTACAGGTGATCTTCTACGAGGACAGGAACTTCATGGGGCGCTCCTATGAGTGCACCGGAGACTGTTCCGATATGCACTCGTACATGAGCCGCTGTCACTCGTGCAGGGTGGAGAGCGGCTGCTGGATGGTCTACGATCAGTCCAACTACATGGGGAACCAGTATTTCATTCGACGAGGCGAGTACGCCGACTACCACAACATGTGGGGCTGGGGCACCAACAGCTGCATCAGATCCTGCCGCATGATCCCCATGGTACAGTATTACTAAATATACATGTGCTATGTCTAAAGGTTTACTGTAGATCCCACACTATGAAACATCATCTGCTTCCCCACAGTGGAGAGGTTCCTACAGGATGAGGATCTATGAGAGGGACAACTTCATGGGGCAGATGAACGAGGTGATGGAGGACTGCGATTCCTTCATGGACCGTTATCACTGGTCTAATGGCTGCATGTCGTGTCATGTGATGGACGGTCACTGGCTCATGTATGAGCATCCTCACTTCAGAGGCAGGATGTGGTACTTTGGACCCGGAGAGTACAGGAACTTCAGGAACTACGGTGGCATGAGGTTCATGAGTATGAGACGTGTTTCAGACTCCTGGTATTAATTGTATCTTTATTTCTAATGAACGTGAAATAAACAGGTTCCTTTAAAACTTTGAGTTTTCATGGATTCATTTCGCCTCGATTTTCACTCACAGAGACACAGATCAATGAAAATGAGTTTTTCTGAATTTCCATCGAGAGAAGGCAGAAATGCTGCTGTTCTTTCCAAAATGCTTCATTCATTCATAAACGGTTCATTCATTCATTCATTCATTCATTCATTCATAAACGATTCATTCATTCATTCATTCATTCATAAACGGTTCATTCATTCATTCATTCATAAACGGTTCATTCATTCATTCATAAACGGCTCTGGACTCGAACGCTGTGTCGTTTTGACGTGATCAGGCCTGGAATTTCATTTAAATACCTCAAAATACCTTCATCTCATTGGTCAAATGTTTTCAAGCCAGCTGGTTTTAAATCTATGTGAAAGTGAATAACGTATAACAAAAAAGAAAATCAAAAAAAAAAACCAAATGTACATTAAAAATAGACTCAGGACTCAGTGAGGGACTCATTCTCATTGAGAGGACATGCAGCGTCAACTGTGTAGGACAATTATAATGTACAGATTGTGTAATTATTCAAGTGTATGTAAAAAAACAAGTGTTAAATCAACTATAGGTAATAATGATCATAATAATAATAATAATAATAATAATAATAATAATAATAAGGTTCGAAAAAACCTTTGAGCATTTTAATGTGAATGTAATTAAAGGTTAAACCATGTTTATGTTGTTATTAAAATAGAATTGGACTCTGATTTACTAATAAACAATCTAATAAAGAGAATCAGAATGTACAGTAACATGGTGTTTTATTTAAATCAACAAACGTAACGCTTTATTGGTTTATTTAACGATCTGAAAACCAAAGAGCTCGTAATGTTAAAACGAGAAGTTTTTAAAATGATTCATCAACCCTTTATTTTATTAATTACATTTCTATATGAATTTACGTATCCTTATTATTTAACTTTTCTTGTTATTGAGAAAAAAAAAAAGATAATAAACATCTATAAAAAGCAGTATATATTCCTATTGCAGAGTACTGTAAATGATTCTATAAATTGATTGATGTTGATATACTGTACATGTACCTTTATTGGTCCCACAATGAGGAAATTCAAAAAGTGAGAAGTGTAATACATTGGGAAATATATATAAATAAAATAAAGAGTAAAAAAACGAGTGTGCACTGAGTAAAGTGGCAGTGTGTGCTGATGAACTGATCAGGTCAGTGCTCAGATATAACAGTGTACGGTCAGTTGTGTTATTAATACTGTACGTGTTTCAGTGAACTGTAATGACCCGGCACTGACTGAGATAACAGTAAAATAAAATACCTGAAGATTATTATTTTAATGAATAAGAAAACCATTTACTGCATTTCTAAAATGTCTTTTTAATACTTATAATGTTTAGAAATCAGTTTGTAGAGCCATTCAAACGTCCAGTTTCAGGGGGATAGATCTTTATCTTGTAATATTATTTTGAATAAAGATGTTTCCAGGTTTGTAACCTTACCGTAGAGGCCTTATATTTTATTATCAATAGAAAGTAATATTCACTGCTTTAATCCTGAATGATGATCTTCATGAGGCTGAGAGATGTAAGCACATGTGTGTATTGTAGTATTCTGGTGTTGTTTCTTCACTCTTTATTGAGAGTGTGTTGTAGAGAGCGGGCGCTGCGATGGGGTCGCAGGCAAAAGTGAAAGGCGAGGACATCAGATCGCAGTCATGATGTCGTTTGCGGTTCAGTTCTATGCAACATGAGCCATAATTACAGAAGTATAATAAATGTTGATGTGGACACAGAAATCAAAGTGATTTCTCGCTCATGTGATGAGAGGACGTGGAGATCATATCCATCTTGGTTCGTCGCGTGCACGATGCAGCGTCACGACCAAATTAGATTACAGTTCTAATCATATCAAACATTTCATATTATCAGATTTGCCACCGAAGCCCGAGCGGGAAATAAACCCGGCTTAGAATGAGCGAGTCCACGCGGTGCTCCGTTTAGAACGGCTTTCCGTCATCGCCCGTCCGTCAGGGTGGATCTCTCAATGCCTTCGTTCTGAGCTCTCAGCCAAAAAGGGATTTCATTCGGCCGAACTCAGACTCAGTTATTCCTCTTTTATTGTTTCGCTGACAGAATAGCCATTATGCTTTCAGCCAAATGGAGGTAAGTAAAGTGACAGTTATGTGAACAAATCTGGTGGTTCAGGTGTATCAGCGCGGTTTCAGTGCGTTCTAACCAATCACACGTCACCATCAGGCTGACGTTTATGGAATAAAAACACATTCCTTCTGACTTAAACTGAACCTCGCAGCCACTCAGTGTGACTACAAATGGGTCGCAGGGAATAAAGACACCAGACAGAACATTATAAGAGGCCACTGAACATACCTCAGAGAACGGGAACCTCTACTGATCCGAAAAAAAAAACCTCCAAATGGAAGAAAAAGTGGCATCTCGAGCTGAACGAGCCCGTGGCGTGCTGGATGGGGCTCGAGCATGCCTCAGATTTGGCACTCGGGTGTGTCCCCTTATGATACACACTTCTCTGCATGAAGAGCAGCCTGACAGATTCATTCTCTGGAGAGTGGAGTTTGTATGTTCTCCCAAGGTCTGCTGGGTTCTCTTAGGGACTTCCCGTGTAGACGTGTCCTTTCATGCTCGTGTTCGTCTAAATTGAGTCCAAATCTGACCCTTAATATGACAAGCAGCTTAATATAAATTACTAAGTTTATAAGTAGATAACTAATTAAAATATATTACGGCAGCACGCTGGCTTAGTGGTTCAGCATGTTCTCCTCTCAGCGCTAGGGATTCCCGGTTTTGAATCCCCATCTGGGTGGAGTTTCCATGTTCTCCCCGTGTTCACGTGGGTTTCCTCCAGGTTCTCCGGTTTCCTCTCACAGTCCAAAAACATGGATCAAGGTCAATTGAGTTTTCCAAATTGCCCCATATAGAGTGTGAGTGTGTGAGTGAGTGTGTGTCCAGTGATAGATTGGCATCCTGTCCTGGGTGTATCTGCCCAGCGCCCGAGACGTTCTCCCCTGGATGGACATGGGGAACCCCACCGCGACCCTAATAGAGGATAAAGCGGAAGATAATGAATGAATGAATGAATGAATAAATATATTACTTGGTTTAATATTTATAATTTTAAAATTTATATATTTTTACAAAAGTGCCAGCATTTTTATTTTAATGGTAATAACTATCCACCGACAATACCTTTAATCTTTATATATTTATATATATTTTGTATATTTTGTACTTAATCTGGTAAATTCTGTTTACTGTTTACTTATCTTTTATTTTATTGTTTTTTTTTTAGCTCATCTGTAAAAACTACAATTTCCCCCAGAGATTAATAAAAGGTATTGATTCTTTACTGATAAATATGAGGTGATTGCAAAACAAAACAAAATTATGAATTTACTTTAAATCCAGTGTGCACTATTCTTTTTTTAATTAGTTTGTTAGGCTTAAATGATCCTATCCTTTGCTCGGTGTGTTAATAGGTTGTAATGACCACAATGCCTCGGTGTTCCGTCGTCCTGTGTATTGTTGAGGCGTGTCGTTTCATTTGTGGGACCCGTTCCAAAGCGTTCTGGAGAACGTGTCACATGACGATGTAAGAGCGAAAGCTCTTTAGCGCTGTGTGGGCCTCAGTGCTGCGTCAGCGCTTTTTACAATGGGAGTCCTAACTCTTTGGTCCTGGTCAGGTATAAATGTAGGGGTCAGACCAGACGGGAGGTCAGTGCACCGGTAACACTCAGTGGACCCAGCCAAGCAGCCATCATGACTATGGGCAAGGTACGAAGCATGATGAGTTTTTGGGTTTAGAACAATTATCAATTTTTAATTAGATAATGTTTTTAAATGGAATTTTGATTTAAAACTAATATTTTGTTATGCAACCAGGTGATCTTCTACGAGGACAGGAACTTCATGGGGCGCTCCTATGAGTGCACCAGCGACTGTTCCGATATGCACTCGTACATGAGCCGCTGTCACTCGTGCAGGGTGGAGAGCGGCTGCTGGATGGTCTACGACCAGGCCAACTACATGGGGAACCAGTATTTCATGAGGAGGGGCGAGTACGCCGACTACCACAACATGTGGGGCTGGGGCACCAACAGCTGGATCAGATCCTGCCGCATGATCCCCATGGTACAGCATCACTAACGATCTCATCATTAATAAAGCTGCACTTTATCTTTTTATACCTAAAAACATCATCTGCTTCCCCACAGTGGAGAGGTTCCTACAGGATGAGGATCTATGAGAGGGAGAACTTCATGGGGCAGATGAACGAGGTGATGGAGGACTGCGATTCCTTCATGGACCGTTATCACTGGTCTAATGGCTGCATGTCGTGTCATGTGATGGACGGTCACTGGCTCATGTATGAGCAACCTCACTTCAGAGGCAGGATGTGGTACTTTGGACCCGGAGAGTACAGGAACTTCAGGAACTACGGTGGCATGAGGTTCATGAGCATGAGACGTATCTCAGACTCTTGGTACTAGAAGCTGTTGTTTTTTCACCATAAATGTTGGAAATTTTGAAATAAAATGCTCAGGAATCACTAAATAATGCTGTGGCTGCGTGTTCTATTATTAAACTTTTGTACTTACAGAAATAGTAATGCGATGAAAATACATTTGTTAATGAAGAAGACCTTAACCCTTAGAACGTGAAGATCTTTTAAAAATAAACCCAGATTCAGAGATCTGTTTAAGTAATGCTTTGCCAACATGGAATTAAAGTGTCGATTTATAACAATAACAATCAAGAAAACAAAGAATTTAATAAAAATACACTTAAAACAGGCATCTTCTTTTCGCCAAAATAAAATCTTATATTATTAATAAATGGTGCCTAAAATACCGGGATGGTCTTTATAAAACTCGCAGTGTTTCTAAATCAGAAACACAATCACACATGCTGATACCTCTTTTTTAACTGATAACTCTCTTTTAAGCAGCAGGTTTTAACTCTAATCTGTGAGGGGTTTTCTAAAGTACTCCAGAGCTCATGTGGCGATGTTCATCACAGTTCCATGTTCCACTTAAAGACCTGAAGGTCGTGCACATAAACAGTGGTCTTTATTCTGAGTAGTGTTTTTCTCCTGTGCTTCTCTGGCTCTTGCGGTTGATTCGATGTCCCCGAACCTTCCACCATGCTGAAGTTACAAAAACGCTTTAAAATTATATTTTGAATATCTTGTTAACACTTAACTTTTATTCAGGTCAATTTTATTTTAAATGAGTTCATATTTCTGTAATACAGTAACATTGGCTTATAAAATTATTTTGTGTATATGTTTTTGTGCCTCATCCAAAAACTCAAACAGAGTTTTATCTTTGTAAAGCCAAAAATACATGTCCTGAAAAAAGAACATGTTCTCAGATATTGTCCATTTCATTTTTCCCCACGATATCCTAATCCAGTTTATTTTGTAGGTCATATTTGACTATTTTTAACATTAAAAAGCTGATTTATTTTCGTGATTTCTCTCATAACGTATTAATATTCATCAATCTTAGATTAATTCATGAAGCCAAAGCATTAAATATGGAATACAAATAAATACATTAATGACAAAGGCATTTCTGATTTATCAGTTGTATGAAGTCTTAATCAGTCACATAATTAAACTCTTACATGTTTTGGAAGTGAGATCACATACGAGTTTGTGAAAAGAAAGTAATCAAATACTAAAACTACAATATTAATGATAATTAACGGTGTGAAATGTTACTCAGATTATAAGGTGTTTACATCAAAGGATAAAATAAACAACTGGTTCTGTGAAAAAACCCACAATGAAGTAATTAAAACTAAATTACATGATTTGTAAAGAGAGTTTATATTTATTAGTAGCACAGAGTGTAGAGTAAGCACTTTGTAACCTGACAACAAATACGACAAACACATATTTACATGTCTGTTAATAATGTCGTGTAAAACACATGAACATTTGATCCTTGACTTTCTTTCTTTATTGGTTTTATAATTTAGTAAAGTTTTTTGAAAAATTGGTAATACAAATAATACATTTGGGGCAGCTATTAGATAACTAACTAATTTTAAAGTCTTCACAGTCTGAGTGCGTAAACATGCATTGGTTTCCTCAATACATGTACACATACACACACTATATATATATATATATATATATATATAGGCGGCACGGTGGCTTAGTGTTTAGCATGTTCTCCTCTCAGCACTAGGGACTCTCGGTTCGAATCCCCATCTGGGTGGAGTTTCCATGTTCTCCTCGTGTCCACGTGGGTTTCCTTTGGGTTCTCCAGTTTCCTCCCAAAGTCCAAAAACATGGATCAAGTCAATTGAATTCTCAAAATTGCCCCATATAGAGTGTGTGTGTGTGTGAGTGAGTGTGTGCCCAGCGATGGATTGGCGCCCTGTCCTGGGTCTATCTGCCCAGCGCCCGAAACGTTCTCCCCTAGATGGGCATGGGGAACCCCACCGTGACCCTAATAGAGGATAAAGCGGGAGATAATGAATGAATGAATATACTTATATATATATATATATATATATATATATATATATATATATATATATATATATAAAAATCACTTGTAAGTCGTTTTGTATAAAAGCATCTGATAAATGATTGAATGTGTTTTCTATATCAGCAGAAGCTATTTAATATAAATATATAGACTTTATTAAATAACATTACATGTCATATAAAATAATCACAGCAGTTCATTAAGTGAAGATCAATCAACGTTGACGATTTAAATGTGTTTTAATTTGAATCCCAGTCCGTGCTCGTCTTTTATGTGGTTGACTTAATATTTATTTTACAGTCACGTCAGTTTAACAGCTGAACTGTTTTATAAAAAAGTTACATAAACTATGAATTAGTGCATACAGGTACGAACAGATATTAACATAGAAGATTAAGACCCTGTCAACATAATTAAA
This sequence comes from Corydoras sp. C115, assembly GCA_019802505.1. Classification (NCBI taxonomy): domain Eukaryota; kingdom Metazoa; phylum Chordata; class Actinopteri; order Siluriformes; family Callichthyidae; genus Corydoras; species Corydoras sp. C115. The sequence continues at coordinate 64,079 of JAFMOC010000357.1, read as the reverse complement.
TAAGAGATTAGATCAACGTAATTAATAGATTGTTGTATAGTACATGTTTAGTGTTTTGATTATTGATTATTTATTTGATTTTAATGTGATGAAAATGTATACAATGCATTATTATAGATTCCTTTGTTTTACTGCAGGATTAGGTTAATTAATAACAAATCAATTAAATGTCTCTTATTACATGCATCATAAATTCATAAAAAAATGCTTTAATGAAATATTATGGAAGCTTGAAACTAGATATACCTTTTTTTTTTCATGTGTATGTGTTTAAATGAATAAATAAGACTGATGGCACTGAAATATTCTAAAGTCTTCTGGAGAGTCACATGAATCAAGAACAAAAGCTCTTTAACGTTCTGTTGGTCTGTGTGCTGTGCTGCTTGTTCATGAGTTTTTACAATAGCCCTTTGGTCCTGGTCTGGTATAAATGCAGGGGTTAAACCAGACTGGACATCAGCTGACCAGAGATCAGGAAACAGCGTGAATCCAACAACCATCATGACCATGGGCAGGGTAATGAACATGATGTACCAATGATCAGAAATATTAAATTAATAGAGATTTGTGATTCTGTAACTCTTTCTTCTACAGGTGATCTTCTACGAGGACAGGAACTTCATGGGGCGCTCCTATGAGTGCACCAGCGACAGTTCCGATATGCACTCGTACATGAGCCGCTGTCACTCGTGCAGGGTGGAGAGCGGCTGCTGGATGGTCTACGACCAGGCCAACTACATGGGGAACCAGTATTTCATGAGGAGGGGCGAGTACGCCGACTACCACAACATGTGGGGCTGGGGCACCAACAGCTGGATCAGATCCTGCCGCATGATCCCCATGGTACAGCATCACTAACGATCTCATCATTAATAAAGCTGCACTTTTTCATTTTATACCTAAAAACATCATCTGCTTCCCCACAGTGGAGAGGTTCCTACAGGATGAGGATCTATGAGAGGGACAACTTCATGGGGCAGATGAACGAGGTGATGGAGGACTGCGATTCCTTCATGGACCGTTATCACTGGTCTAATGGCTGCATGTCGTGTCATGTGATGGACGGTCACTGGCTCATGTATGAGCAACCTCACTTCAGAGGCAGGATGTGGTACTTTGGACCCGGAGAGTACAGGAACTTCAGGAACTACGGTGGCATGAGGTTCATGAGTATGAGACGTGTTTCAGACTCCTGGTATTAAAAACGGTTCCTGAGAAATGTTTCACATTTGTTGTACTATTTAAATTTTTAAATAAATTATTTGGTTTTAGCCGAATTATGTGTTGTGATTTTATTCTGCTTCTTAAAAAAAAAAAAAACCCCAAAACAAAAGTATTTATAAAAAAGGAAACTCTATGTATAGGTTCACACTGTGGGCTGACGAAACATCACACATTTATTAATTAGTTAAAAATGTAAATTAAATTTAGTTTGCGAGAACTTTTAAAAAATAAACTAATGTATCGTCTTAACGTTCTCGCTTTAATACCGTTTGTGCAATACTGTCCGCTCGCTGCCCCATGGTGGGACTAATAAAGCATTATTAACTAACTTATTAATTCAACTTAAAAGATTATTATAAGAATAGTTTACTCTCGTCTCCACAGGACATCGTTGTTCATGTCCCTCCTGACTGTGCTAATTATAAACTTACAGACGTGAAGGTTATTTTGGGTTTTGTTTATTTCTATTAAATGTTATAATGCCTTTGATCTTTTAATGTATTGTGGTAGATTGTAATAATATTGTAATATTCTAGTTTAGGAAGCCATGTGGGGGCTTAAGGGGGGTGCCATGGTAATAGTTCCCACGGGTATTCCCAGCATGCCTTGCGGGGGGTGTATATCCATGGGGGGGGGGGGGTGTGGGCTGTGTTCAGAAGTGAAGAGTGTTGCAGTGTGTTTATAACTGTGTGTAATAAAGGTGTATATCGGCTGAAATGGTGACGCCACTCATGGTCTATTGTGTCAATGATGTCATTGTGGGGGCAACTTACTCTCTCACTTCAGCACTTTAGTGATGTAGTTACTTAACTTACTTCTAGGTTTCATTTTTTCACCTGAGTCTTAATGAATCTTTAATAATTGTTTTTGTTCATATGAGACACTGAGATTGATGAAACATCGAGTGACGAGTGCAGAACTGAGGAACACAATCCGACGGAACCAGACGGCCGTTCATTAAAGCCTCTGACAGAGAGCTGAATTCTATTTCCGAAGTTTATGAAGTTTTTCAGTTGCTTTCTTTGAGTTTTGGTGTGATTTATTTATTAGATAATAGAATGGTTTCAGGTATCAATTTAGGAAAAGCAATTCGATCGCAGACATGTCTCTGACAAATGGCTTTATGAAGCTCAGAGCTGAAAGTGAACTCGCGTTGCAGAGAGCTGCTTGATCGTTAGAATATTTTCAGTTTCCAGTGAAGCGAGTTTCATATCAGAAGTATTTTTGGGTCAGTTTATGAGGACGCACCATGGACAGCGTAGCACTTTAAAAGTATTAGGCACCCCGACTGTTCTGACTTTTGAGAGTTTAGTTTTAAGTTAATTTATCCATATAGATCTTTTTTACAGTTGTACAGTCTCAATGCAGCTTTACAGAGTTCTAAACCTCAACTTCCAAAGAACAAGCTGAAGCCGCGGTGGCAAAGAAAACTTGGTGTTGTTGGTTTTTAGGTAGAAACCTTGTGAGGACCGAGGCTCAGTGGGGACACCATTCTCTCTGAGCCACAGGGCAGTATCATCAGTGCTGGACATCAGTGTAAGATGAACTTAGCAGTGTGTATTGGTGTTTTTGTGTTTGGTTGCTTGTTTTCTGCCTCTTGTTGATATGAATCTGCTGTTAAACATGTTCTCATGTTCTCCTGTTCTCATGTTCTGTTGATCCTGAACTCCGCTGTATAATCATGACTCCCTTTGCTTTAATGAACTTGTTGTTGTTTCAGATTTCTAACAAACAGATTTATCATTTTGTTATCAGATTGCTCCTGTATTGTGTTTTTGCAGTATGATACTGTATGATACTGTATGTGAGATGTACAACATTCAGAACTTCATCATTTCATTTTTTTAATTACAAATTTATTGATTTCATTTTTAATACCAGGAGTCTGAAACACGTCTCATGCTCATGAACCTCATGCCACCGTAGTTCCTGAAGTTCCTGTACTCTCCGGGTCCAAAGTACCACATCCTGCCTCTGAAGTGAGGTTGCTCATACATGAGCCAGTGACCGTCCATCACATGACACGACATGCAGCCATTAGACCAGTGATAACGGTCCATGAAGGAATCGCAGTCCTCCATCACCTCGTTCATCTGCCCCATGAAGTTCTCCCTCTCATAGATCCTCATCCTGTAGGAACCTCTCCACTGTGGGGAAGCAGATGATGTTTTTAGGTATAAAATGGTAAAGTGCAGCTTTATTAATGATGAGATCGTTAGTGATGCTGTACCATGGGGATCATGCGGCAGGATCTGATCCAGCTGTTGGTGCCCCAGCCCCACATGTTGTGGTAGTCAGCGTACTCGCCCCTCCTCATGAAATACTGGTTCCCCATGTAGTTGGCCTGGTCGTAGACCATCCAGCAGCCGCTCTCCACCCTGCACGAGTGACAGCGGCTCATGTACGAGTGCATATCGGAACAGTCGCTGGTGCACTCATAGGAGCGCCCCATGAAGTTCCTGTCCTCGTAGAAGATCACCTGTGTGGACATAAAGGATTTCTTTATGTAAACTCAATAATACAATAAAACAATAATTCATACTGTTTACCACATTTCACACTTAAAACAGATTATAGTGTTAGAAATAAATATTGTAAATGAATTAAATTGTATTTACTTTTCCCATGGTCATGATTGCTCTAGTGTTTCCAAGCTGTTTCCAACTGCAGAACTAACGTCCTCACTGGCTGAACCTCTGCATTTATACAGAACCAGAGAATGGAGAACTGCTACTGCAGGAGAAACCAACAGAGCACAGAGGCCCCGGCGAGATGAAAGGGTTTTGCAAACTTTACATTTGAGCGACTCCAGAATGATTTAGATGAATTCTTACTCATACGAATAAGCAGCTATACGTTTAGTGTTAAGAATCATATTCTACAGACATGATGATCTTTAACATTTATAACGTGAACTTTTCCGCCGTCTAATCAGATGAAACGTGAGAACATGAGTCGCTTCAGTCTCTGTGTTTCATGTAGAAAAAACGAGCTCATCCAAAATATAAAAGGAAGCAAATATTAACAGCAAAGGAAAATCTATTATTACTACAAAAATACATGACTTTAGAAATTTATATTCTAAAAAGAATAAAATGTATTTTATATGGTACCATAGTTTCATGAACACTAACGAGTGGATGTAATAGAGAATTTGGTGATGCCTGAAATCAAAACTACATTCAACATTAAAATGATTCACTTGTTAGTAACTCTATGTTATTATTTTATATAATAAAAATTAAACCGTAAACATTCACGTTCAAAGACAGCTGATTGTCATGAGTTTGAATTGATTAACTACACATATAAAAATGTGATAATACAATTATATGTCGTTAAAAGACTTTCACACATTTCTATGACACAGCAATAATACACTGAGGCCTCAGAAAAATCTCTTTGGCCGGTTCTGAGCCTCTGTGCTCGGTTGCTGGTTCAGGTCTTTCTTTACAATAGCAGTCCTCTATTCTGTAGACAGGTATAAATGCAAGGGTTAAACTGAGCGGGCTGTCAGTTCACCATCAGGACTCAGTTCAACAAAACGTCATGAATATGGGCAGAGTAAGTCTGAAAAACACACTGAGGAAAATCATTCTCAATGCAATTTCTAAAATGATTTCTCTTTCCCACACAGGTGATCTTCTACGAGGACAGGAACTTCATGGGGCGCTCCTATGAGTGCACCAGCGACAGTTCCGATATGCACTCGTACATGAGCCGCTGTCACTCGTGCAGGGTGGAGAGCGGCTGCTGGATGGTCTACGACCAGGCCAACTACATGGGCAACCAATATTTCATGAGGAGGGGCGAGTACGCTGACTACCACAACATGTGGGGCTGGGGCACCAACAGCTGGATCAGATCCTGCCGCATGATCCCCATGGTACAGCATCACTAACGATCTCATCATTAATAAAGCTGCACTTTATCTTTTTATACCTAAAAACATCATCTGCTTCCCCACAGTGGAGAGGTTCCTACAGGATGAGGATCTATGAGAGGGACAACTTCATGGGGCAGATGAACGAGGTGATGGAGGACTGCGATTCCTTCATGGACCGTTATCACTGGTCTAATGGCTGCATGTCGTGTCATGTGATGGACGGTCACTGGCTCATGTATGAGCAACCTCACTTCAGAGGCAGGATGTGGTACTTTGGACCCGGAGAGTACAGGAACTTCAGGAACTACGGTGGCATGAGGTTCATGAGTATGAGACGTATCTCAGACTCCTGGTATTAAACACATGTTGAGATAAAGTGTCAATAAAGTAAAATCAAAAGATAAAAATGGGATGTGTTTTTTATTTTTTTTGTAAACTAATTACAATAATGTTTTATTTAAATGACGTTGGAGACATTTTTATCGTTTTTAATGAAAGCATTTTGTTTTCTCTGCATCAGTTAATGTTTACAGAACACAAACGATATCCTGATACATTACAGAACCCTCACATTCACACCATTAACCAAATTACACAAGTAATAAATCAGCAAAATAAGATTAATTAACCAACAGAAAATCAAACTGAAAAAACAAAACACTACACTTTATTTTTTGATTGATAAAATTTACATTTGAATTATATAAAGAAAAATTATAAAGAACATTTAAAAACACTTGCTTAATTTTTGAATTAATTAATGCATTAATTACTTTCCACTTAATCCTCTACTTCATGGGGGGCCCATATAGAGGACAACGTTTCAGGCACTGCGCAGGACAGGACGCCAATCTATCACTGTAATTCAGTAAATATTTTACTTATATCGGAAAATAAATAAATTAATAAATGAATAATAATAATTCATTCATTCATCCATTATCTCCCGCTTTATCCTCTATTAGGGTCGCGGTGGGGTTCACCATGCCCATCCAGGGGAGAACGTTCCGGGCGCTGGGCAGATACACCCAGGACATGGTGCCAATCAATCGCTGGGCAATAATAATAATAATAATAATAATAATAATAATAATAATAAATTCATTTGGTTGTCTAGCAGATTCTTTTATCCAAAGCAACTTTGCGAGCACATGGTTAACCACAGCATCCCAGGAGCAGTGAGGGTTAAGCGTCTTGCTCAAGGACCCCTGTTAGTAACTTCAGTGGAGCTGTAATAATGAATGTATTTTATTAATAAAAAAAAAAAAAATGAAAAAAGTTGTAAGAAAAAATACATTCTGTATTTATTTATTCTGTATTTATTCTGATAAAAAAAAAACTTTTAACTCTTGCAAAGAACAAAAGCACAAAAACATTACATTAAATCTATTTTTATTAATTATTCTCTTCTCTTTTGTTTTTAAATAATTCCTCCTTTCCTTCCAAACTCGTTGCTGCATGAATATTTTATAATGAAGTTTTAAATATAAAATATGTTTCTGATTTCTGAACAGAAGCAGTGGACAGTTTGAAAGTTCAGGAGATTTGTAGAGAAGGTTCTCCCCCTGATTTAGTTTGAATCTCAGGAACTAAAAGAAAACCTGCACCTTGTGAACTGAGCTCATGATTTAAATGATAAACCTCAGTGCGGGGACGGGGAGTTAAACTGGGAACCAGTACCCGCTGCTTTATCAACCAACTGGTTTATTACAAATTCTGTAATTAATTAAAAAATTATTCACACACACCACCAAATTTAAAAAAAATAAATAACACAAAAGAGAACGTCTTTATGATTGAGTATTTTATTTAACTTTGACAATTTTAATATCACTATTTCAATACCAAGAGGACATGATACACCTTAATACCAGGAGTCTGAGATACGTCTCATGCTCATGAACCTCATGCCACCGTAGTTCCTGAAGTTCCTGTACTCTCCGGGTCCAAAGTACCACATCCTGCCTCTGAAGTGAGGTTGCTCATACATGAGCCAGTGACCGTCCATCACATGACACGACATGCAGCCATTAGACCAGTGATAACGGTCCATGAAGGAATCGCAGTCCTCCATCACCTCGTTCATCTGCCCCATGAAGTTCTCCCTCTCATAGATCCTCATCCTGTAGGAACCTCTCCACTGTGGGGAAGCAGATGATGTTTTTAGGTATAAAAAGATAAAGTGCAGCTTTATTAATGATGAGATCGCTAGTGATGCAGTACCATGGGGATCATGCGGCAGGATCTGATCCAGCTGTTGGTGCCCCAGCCCCACATGTTGTGGTAGTCGGCGTACTCGCCCCTCCTCATGAAATACTGGTTCCCCATGTAGTTGGCCTGGTCGTAGACCATCCAGCAGCCGCTCTCCACCCTGCACGAGTGACAGCGGCTCATGTACGAGTGCATATCGGAACAGTCGCTGGTGCACTCATAGGAGCGCCCCATGAAGTTCCTGTCCTCGTAGAAGATCACCTGGTTGGAAAGGAAGTTCTTCAGCATCTTCATCTAACAACCAATCAGTACATTTTAATTATTTTTGATTTTGAGGCTTACCTTGCCCATGGTCATAATTCCTGCTTTGGTGTGTTCACACTCTTCTGAACTGGTACTCTGACATGCTGCCTGGCTTCACCCCAGCTTTTATACCTGACCAGGACTAAAGAACGTGAGGCTCCTATTGTCCGAACTTCTGACCAAGCAAAAACACACAGAGGCCCCAGAAGAGCTGAAACTGTTTTTCTGCATGCCTATGTATTTTGGTCTCCAGAAGTCCTTAGAATTTTCCCAGCTGTAATAATAATAATACATCTTAGCTCATTATGGGATGGTCACCCAAAGCAGGCTGTCCATTCGTGTTATTTACACCGTGCTGTCGTCTTTATGTTGTAAACTTTTTCATCCCCATAGATATCATTGTTATTGTATTCACATGCGTACAGCACCATTGTTTTTTTTCTCTTTGTTTGAATGCCCCTCTCTGACGGGTGAAGGTCAGACACCGTGATACCACATCCCGGCTGCAGCCAGTCGTCTGATTAACATCCCCACGTCCTAAACAGAGAGATATTTAATAAATAAATTACCGTGCCTATTTTATACCTTTACAAAAGTAAGATTGCTAATTCTAATAATTAATTTTACATTTACTTTCTGCTGTATTTCTGTTAAAGTGGTTCTTTAATTTTTAATTATATCTCAGATATGATTAAAGAACTGTTTGATAAATGTGGTACGTTTTAAACGTTTTTAACCTATTCAACATTTTAATGACTGTAAGTGTTCATCAAAGTCCACTCATACTGTCGCAGGATGGACACTGGTCTGGGCGCTGTCTCTTAATCTCGTTGTCATATTACAGACGGGATTAGAATTTTAGTTATATTGTCTTTTTAAATGCTGTTGGTTCAGAGGCCATCAATCTGAGAGAAATTCAATTTGTCAGCACAAGTCTTATATGATCAGTTCAGCAGGAAAGTCCTGTTCGTTCTCCACACTGCTGTTTTCTTTGATCATAAAGCTCATTTAATTTGAGCTCTCTGAGTTATAATCTGAATTAAGAGGCAGCAGGTTAATTAAGACATTACCGTCACTTCTTCCTAGCTTCGTCAGCCCTAAAAAAAAAAAAAAACAGAAGCTCAGTTAAGAACCTGACACCCGCTGCAAATAAAAAAAGACATCTAACACTTTATTTCTTTCGCCGCCTAAAATGAGGTCTTCAGGTTTCTGTCATGTTCTTGCAGATGACATCACTGATGTCCACCTGTTCACTGATTGGTGCAGTTTGTTCATGTGATCGTGTCTGAATATTATGTGAACTAATGGTTTTTAAACACTTGTGAATTATTGTTCATTCATCCAACATTTCTAAATAAATATAATAAATAAAGCAGAATGAATGGATGGTAATGTATAAGCAGCTCTCACAGTTTAATGGGCCGTGCTCACAGACAGGACCTGGTTTGGTTCCGCTGACCGATACACAGACAGCTCCGAAAACTGTCACCCATCAAGAAACATCAACATCAGTCAAATACAGATTAAATAAAGCTTTCTGTTTTGGAAGTTGGACTTTATTTTTCCACAAATTTTTGGACCATTTGCTCATTTTTTAAACAATAAAAAACAATCTCTTTTAATATTCCGTCGTTCATTCGTTCAAAAACATAAAGAAATAATGACATCATTTTATCACATTGTTTTTGGTTCCTAGGGCCTTGAGTTGCAGGTAACCACTTCCTGTTTAATGGGGGAATGGTAATGAGGTAACACAGGTGAGTGGGTCTGCAGGTGAACTGGATCAGACCGGATCAGACCGGATCAGACATCTGATGAGCTGAGAGGACCAGAGAGGACGGCTGAGAGGACATGTCCACCTCTAACCCCCGGCACAAACAGACTACAGAAACCCGAGGGGCAACCTCCACCAATCACAGGTGTGTGAGAGCGTTTAACGGGCTGATGGGTGCTGCTCATTCGCTGAAGTGTTCATTAATATTTATTATGATAATTATGTTTTTTATAAACTTTCAAAACTCCCAATTAATTATTAATTATTTATTTTTTAAAGTATTTTTTTAGATTTGCTCTTAACAATGCACCTTGAATCTGATAAACTCATAGAATTTATTTTAAATGAACATGTTTAAGAAAAGTTTAGTGAAAGTTCTGGACATTTCACATTAGGAGGAGCTTGATATACGGCGGGTTTCATAATTTAATATGTGAGTTTGGAAGGCCAGCAATCAAAACCCCTGATATAACCATTATGTTGAAATGTTTTTTATTGTTTGTGGTGTTTTTAATGAATTTGGGTTCTAAACTTTGTTCTGAGCTCTCTGTTCTGAATGTGTGTGGTTCTTCATGGTTCTGAAGCACATGGTCTCATTTCACGTTGTAGGTTCTCCAATCAGTTACTCTGAACGTTTGATTAAAATCAACATTTTATTTTACTTTAATATTTATGAAATGGTTAAATAAGTCAAATGAATAATGTACTGTATATAATGAAGTGAATTAAATGAGGAGGGTAGCAGACGTTACTGAGCCTCTCTGATGGAGACCTGGTGGATGTTCCAGCATTTCTGTTTTTGATGTTATAAATTAAAATCCCCCCAAATATTTTGTTCCATCAGAACATCTTGACTTGGCTTTAAAAATGTTCTTATGTTTTCTGAAGAGCAGCAGCAGCAGCACTGAGTTTGTGTGGTGACGAAAATCATAAACGTTTCACAAACGGATTAGAAAACTGAATTTATTAGAACTTTTTCACAGATTGGGTTTAATACCAGGAGTCTGAAACACGTCTCATGCTCATGAACCTCATGCCACCGTAGTTCCTGAAGTTCCTGTACTCTCCGGGTCCAAAGTACCACATCCTGCCTCTGAAGTGAGGTTGCTCATACATGAGCCAGTGACCGTCCATCACATGACACGACATGCAGCCATTAGACCAGTGATAACGGTCCATGAAGGAATCGCAGTCCTCCATCACCTCGTTCATCTGCCCCATGAAGTTGTCCCTCTCATAGATCCTCATCCTGTAGGAACCTCTCCACTGTGGGGAAGCAGATGATGTTTTTAGGTATAAAAAGATAAAGTGCAGCTTTATTAATGATGAGATCGTTAGTGATGCTGTACCATGGGGATCATGCGGCAGGATCTGATCCAGCTGTTGGTGCCCCAGCCCCACATGTTGTGGTAGTCGGCGTACTCGCCCCTCCTCATGAAATACTGGTTCCCCATGTAGTTGGACTGATCGTAGACCATCCAGCAGCCGCTCTCCACCCTGCACGAGTGACAGCGGCTCATGTACGAGTGCATATCGGAACAGTCGCTGGTGCACTCATAGGAGCGCCCCATGAAGTTCCTGTCCTCGTAGAAGATCACCTGGTTGAACATTTTTGCATATTGAATGTTAGTACTACTTATTTTATACAACAATAGCAATTATATGAATTAAAATGTATATAATTATTATTATTATTCAGCTCTGATACTCACCTTTCCCATGGTCATGATGGCAGGTTGGGTTTGTTCCAGCGGTTTGCACCTGGTGAGCTGATGGATTCTCCAGTTTGCTGCTTCTATTTATACCTGGTTAAAGAATGGGACTCCTATTGTGACCAAAAATGCTTTTCTAAGCAAAAAACCATTGATGACCCATACAAATAAAAAGGCTTTGTGTCCACGTCACGGTCCATTCAAAGGACTTTAGATCTGTACCTGTTAGTAATACAATGCATTTAACTTTTCATTTTAAACTCGTGTGTATTTAAATATTTTTTATGTTGTGAAGAAGGTCACATTTTGTCCATCTGCAGATCATGTGTTGGTTTTATTTCTAATGGTGTAACATCAGCAGAAGAGTTCCTAGCATTTTCTTCTGTATTATTGGTTTATAATTTGACCTTTGACCTGATAATAAATAATGAGGCTGTGTTGTATTTTGATGATACCTGGAAAGTCATTATTTAGAAGACTTAAGAATATAAATGTGTAGAATTAGCTTGAGAACCTTTTTTGTGCTGATGAGTTAAACACTTGCACCTGATTAGGTTCAGACTGATCTGTTCCTTCCTCTTGGCTTTTATATTTACACGTCATACAAAACAAACGCTATTAGTATATATTTTGTACATTTATTTCCCATATTGTGTCTTATTTTATTGAAAAAGATGAATATCAATTACAATGATAAATGTTATTATGTAAAATGTATTTATTGACGTAAAGAAGGACTGTATTGCGCATTAGACCTGTAAGCATGAAAACCAACGGCTTGAGGTTAAGGAACCGGCCTTGTGACCTGAAGGTGTGTATGAGCTTGGCTGCATGGATGGGTTAAATGTGGAGGACGGGTCCCTGTGTAAGTGCAGAAGGAAAAATAGATAACGTTATCCGTTTCATTAACCAACATAAAATAAGTAATAATATATAATTTTAAGAAAAAATGTGGCTTTACATTGAGGTAACATGTAAATGGCATTATTCGTTTAAAGGTCCTATCCCATCATTTCCTTTGTTTGGTGCTCTCACCACTGGCCTGTCTATGAGCCTCTCTTCTCTGATTGGCTGTCTGAATGCAGTAGTGATGCACCGCCTCGGGTTTATATAATAAAACCATGACATTTATATAAACGTGTGTCATAAGAGCATTCACCTAATTATAATCACTCTCATAAATTAATTAATTCTCATTTATATCACATTAACCCGCATTTATTATGTACAATTATAATATCAGTATTTTATAACTTTGTATGTTTGATTTAAAGTACGTTGTGTGATGGTGTACATTTTAATCATAACTGTGATTATTAAAGTCTGACAGAGCTGACTGATAACACATCAATAAATATAAAAACAACACAAAATTCACTTATATACATTTTAAATGTCTTTATTTAATATCTGTGTTCCAGTATGTTATTACAGTCATTATTTTCATATCTCTCTCATTATATTTTTAAAAGTTTTTAGTTTAGAAAGTGTAAACCAGAGTCCTGAATGCTGAACTCATTATAGTCCAATAATCGTTAAAGTCCAAAAACTGTTCAAAGTTCAAAACTGATGTATGGAGTTATTACAGAAAATTTTATTTAATTCTTTGTTTGTTCCATTGAAATATAAATAAAATATAAACACATTTAATAACATTTAACAAACAAAAATACTGATGCACTTCTATATTATCTTTTATGACATTATAAATATTATTTAAATGGGAAATTATACAAATACCTTATTTGCTATAATAATAATAATAATAATACTTTTGTAAATAGTAAGCTTAATATAATATTACTACAGTTTACTATTAAGTTTATAATTCAGTTTAAATTATTACAATTATATTCTACTGTTCAGCAGAATATAAATATTAATGTCTTGATTTACTTTTGCTGATCAGAAAGAAATAAAGTTCTGAAATCTCTGCTGTGTGTACATGTGTATAAGAGAGTACATGCTGTGTACAACTGGTATTTAAATTAAATAAAATATTTTATTACAGATTGGGTTCAAATGTATGGGGTTGCTTCTTACTGTAAATATTAAACTGAAGTTTTCAGAAAGACGAACAGAATAACGTTCTGCTCAGGTCAGATTTATGTCTTTATTCCTTTTCTGGATGAATCATATTGTGAGTGACAAAAAGACAAACGACTTTCTGGATTTGATTTAAAGTGCATTTATTCAGATCATCTCAACTATAGTTTAATACCAGGAGTCTGAAACACGTCTCATGCTCATGAACCTCATGCCACCGTAGTTCCTGAAGTTCCTGTACTCTCCGGGTCCAAAGTACCACATCCTGCCTCTGAAGTGAGGTTGCTCATACATGAGCCAGTGACCGTCCATCACATGACACGACATGCAGCCATTAGACCAGTGATAACGGTCCATGAAGGAATCGCAGTCCTCCATCACCTCGTTCATCTGCCCCATGAAGTTGTCCCTCTCATAGATCCTCATCCTGTAGGATCCTCTCCACTGTGGGGAAGCAGATGATGTTTTTAGGTATAAAATGATAAAGTGCAGCTTTATTAATGATGAGATCGTTAGTGATGCTGTACCATGGGGATCATGCGGCAGGATCTGATCCAGCTGTTGGTGCCCCAGCCCCACATGTTGTGGTAGTCGGCGTACTCGCCCCTCCTCATGAAATACTGGTTCCCCATGTAGTTGGCCTGGTCGTAGACCATCCAGCAGCCGCTCTCCACCCTGCACGAGTGACAGCGGCTCATGTACGAGTGCATATCGGAACAGTCGCTGGTGCACTCATAGGAGCGCCCCATGAAGTTCCTGTCCTCGTAGAAGATCACCTGGTTTGAAAGGACATGTTGATTAAAACACTAAGCATAATGCACTAGTTTATTAAATTAAATAACGTGTTGAATTGCGTACCTTTCCCATATTCATGACGGCTTCTTTAGCGTGACCCCACAGTTTGCACTGGCGTCCTGCCCACGTTGAACCTTGTATTTATACCTGACCCGGACCAGAGGGCCTTTGTAAAGTTTCCATGAACAAGCAAAAACGGTAAAGAGGTACGTACAGAGCTCAAAGGCTTTTGTTCCTGCTTTATGTCACTCAGTCTCCAGAATTCTTTGGAAACGTTTCTGCTGGCAAGCCGTGAAGTGAACATCTGTATCACTGAACAAACAAACCCATCATTAGAAAGCATGTAGAGATACAACATTCAAACCTTCAGAATTTATACGTGTAGTTTTCACACAGCTACTGACTATTTCCATTTTACTGATTGTGTGGTAGTGACGGGCGGTATGGTGGCTTAATGGTTAGCATGTTCTCCTCTTGAATTCCAGTCTGAGTGGAGTTTCCATGTTCTTCTTGGTTCTGCAAACTTTTGGATAAAAAAAAACATAGATTCCAGGGAAATGTCCTGCTCTAAATTGCCCTGTTATAGTGTGTGAGTGAGTGTGTGCTCAGTGATAGCCTGGTAGTCTGTCCTGAGTGTATCAGAAATGTTCTGTGGGGGACTGTGCCCCCCCCCATGCAACTGATATATAGGATTTAAGAGGATGGATGTGGTGGAGAAATTGTATAAAGGTTCTGAGTGTGTAATGAGGCGTGGTAGCTCAGCGGTTTGGGTGTTGGGCTCTCAATATAATTGTTGGGTTTATATTTGAAGCTTCAGTCTCCAATGTGGGCCCCTGAGCAGGGCCCTCATTAACCCTCATCGCTCGTGGCTGACCCTGTAGTCTGACTCCAACTATTAAATTGGGACACAAGCAAGTCGCACTGGATAAACTAATGTATTTAAGGAACACGACTGAATCAGAAACTGTAGGAATCCATAACGAATAACACGATGCACCCTGTCTCACAATTAAATTGCATTAATTTATAAAATTCGACGTTTGGGGTCGAGCAGAGTAAGTGTTACTGTCTTGTTGTAGTTTTTATTCTTTCTGCAGAGAGAGATATGAGGTTTATGTTCTCACTCTGATGTAAAGTATATAAATAAAGATATAAGACAGTGAGTGCTGTGTAATGATGTGCAAATGAAAGAACTCATAAGTTGTTTTTTCGAAATAGTTTTTTATAATAATAATAATAATACAATATGATAAAGGGTTCTGAGTTTGTGATGTATTTAAGTTACACAATTACAAGATATTCTAACCACATAAATAAAAATAACTCACAATTAAATGACATAACTTCACAAAATATTCCACTGTCTCTCCCGACTGATCAACCAATCAGCACTGAAGCTAATAGAAGCTTTTGGTCGTCTCTTTAGTGCGCAGTGTGGTTCTAAAGCTGGACTCGCTGATGTTGGGGTTAATTCAGGTGAGCGTAATCAGAATTACAGACGCGGGGCAAATTAGACCAATAAAGAATAAAAGGTGGTGAATTCACAGCATGAATTATTTTAAATGTCACACATTGAAAACCAAACCCAAAAACAAGACGTGGATTAATTAATGAATGAATACTTTAATGATTGGAACAGAACGGCAAAGGTAAAGGTTTGTTTAAGACGGAGACCAATCAGAACGCAGAGCAGAACCGGGATAACTAAACAAAATCATGTAGGAAAGACACATAGAGTCGTTTAGTTTAATATTCAGTGGAATAAGATGATGAATAAAATGCTGTTCACTGCGATTCGGCTTCGTAATCCAGATGTGGACGTTGTAGAAGTCATGTTCTGTTACCACGGGTTGGTGGAGCCAGAACGTATGTTTTTTTTTTTCTGCACTTTTGCCGAATGTACAGTTTTCTCAGTGGACAGTGAACACTGTGAGCCTCAGAAATACTTTAAACATTACAATAGGTTTATTGATTTACAATAAAAATGTCCCCACCATAAATAAAGTCTGTACGGTGAAACGATTGAATAGATTATATTAACACTCTCTATGTGTAATCTCATTTCAATGATCAAAAATAAATCATGAACGTCTCCTGCAGGGGCACCACTCTGTTCGCTGAATACTCCCTCATTGCCCTGCGTCTCGCCTCTATTTAAACACCTGCACACTGAACATTAATAACCTTCATCACGCCGTTGGTTCCACCTTTTCTCCCAAATTCCATCTGTGCGTCCTCACCGCAGCATGAATGTTATAATGAAGTTTTAAATATAAAATATGTTTCTGATTTCTGAACAGAAGCAGAGGACATTTTGAAAGTTCAGGAGATTTGTAGAGAAGGTTCCCCCCCTGATTTAGTTTGAATCTCAGGAACTAAAAGAAAACCTGCACCTTGTGAACTGAGCTCATGATTTAAATGATAAACCTCAGTGCGGGGACGGGGAGTTAAACTGGGAACCAGTACCCGCTGCTTTATCAACCAACTGGTTTATTAGAAATTCTGTAATTAATTAAAAATTATTCACACACACCACCAAATTTAAAAAAAATAAATAACACAAAAGAGAACGTCTTTATGATTGAGTATTTTATTTAACTTTGACAATTTTAATATCACTATTTCAATACCAAGAGGACATGATACACCTTAATACCAGGAGTCTGAGATACGTCTCATGCTCATGAACCTCATGCCACCGTAGTTCCTGAAGTTCCTGTACTCTCCGGGTCCAAAGTACCACATCCTGCCTCTGAAGTGAGGTTGCTCATACATGAGCCAGTGACCGTCCATCACATGACACGACATGCAGCCATTAGACCAGTGATAACGGTCCATGAAGGAATCGCAGTCATCCATCACCTCGTTCATCTGCCCCATGAAGTTCTCCCTCTCATAGATCCTCATCCTGTAGGAACCTCTCCACTGTGGGGAAGCAGATGATGTTTTTAGGTATAAAATGATAAAGTGCAGCTTTATTAATGATGAGATCGTTAGTGATGCTGTACCATGGGGATCATGCGGCAGGATCTGATCCAGCTGTTGGTGCCCCAGCCCCACATGTTGTGGTAGTCGGCGTACTCGCCCCTCCTCATGAAATACTGGTTCCCCATGTAGTTGGCCTGATCGTAGACCATCCAGCAGCCGCTCTCCACCCTGCACGAGTGACAGCGGCTCATGTACGAGTGCATATCGGAACAGTCACTGGTGCACTCATAGGAGCGCCCCATGAAGTTCCTGTCCTCGTAGAAGATCACCTGGGGCGAAAGATAAAAAGCAGCATTAATGTTAATTTCTTTGGGAAATATACTATATTATTAGTAAACTTGTAGAGCTCTTACCTTTCCCATGTTCATGATTACTGTGAGTGCTGCTGGAATGGATGTCCGCTGTTGCTCTGACCTCCTGACGGATTTCCCCCTGTATTTATACTGAATATGTCCAAACAAAAAGCCTTACCAAGCAAAACTATACAGAGGCCCAGCAAGAGATGGTCACCATGTGACAAATTCTCCAAAAGTCTTTAAAATGTGTCCGACTGAGGAGACAATAGATCTGTCTCTGTGTTAAACCGATGTGCTGATGGCGTACGTACATGCTATAGACATGCCCTGGTTGGCTTTGTTTTCTTTTGTCATTTCAGAATGCCCAATACAGGTCCCCCGGGTACGCGTTGTACCCCTTTAACCCCATGTCTCACATTCAGCCATGGATCATGGGTCACATTCTGAATTAAACACATCATTAGCTTGTTTCACTAAATTAATATTAATAAAAAAGTGATTTGTTTTTTTAGGACAGTGCGGTTCTCTTTTTGGCTGAATTACAAAGTCATCTGCTTCTGATTTAGACAATTACAAAGAAATAATCTGTGCAGTAAGAAACGTGTAATAGTATTTTTGTAGGTTTTGCAAACAAGAAAACAATCAAACTAAATCCTCAGGAGAACTTAAGTATTCATAATGTTGTTACTTCTACTCCAGTGGTATTTGCAGTTCTTGTTTTTATCATTTAAACCTTTTTACCTTCCCAATTTATTTAAATAAATATTTTCACATGTTGCCATTTATCTGCAGATATGTTTACAGTACAGGTTTATTATTAAATGTACATTATATTAAATCAAAGCCTTTTTTTAAACAAAGCAAGTACATAAGAATAATGATATCAGCGCCATTGTGACCATTTGTTTAAACATGGGCTTTATTCTGTATACATCCCCTAGATGCTCAGTCAGCACAAATAGGGATAATTATCAAGAATGAATTATCCAATTAATTATCCATTGAGTCATTTGTGTTCATATCAATAATTTGTTTCTATTTTACTGGAATCTGTTGACTTTTAGGATTAAACTTATGTTTTGTTATTTCTGCTTCATGCAGAAAATAGAAAATAAATCATTGTTTATAAGGGATGATGGTAGTCATGGCAACTGTAGTTTGAGGGATTAGTCATGGCAACTGTTGTTTAAGGGATGATGGTAGTCATGGCAACCGTTGTTTAAGGGATGACTGTAAATCAACTGTAGACAACTGTAGTTTAAGGGATTAGTCATGGCAACTGTAGTTTAAGGGATGATGGTAGTCATGGCAACTGTAGTTTGTGGGATTAGTCATGGCAACCGTTGTTTAGAAGGGATTATGGTGGTTGTGGTCTCTGTTGTTTTTGAGGTATTGTAGTTGTCATGGCAACAAAAGCTAAATTTAAATGTTTGCTTCTGAATGGAATTGCATGAGGTCCAGATGTTATTAATGACACTTATAAATATGAAATACGGTGTGATGTCCCTAATGGCATTATGACCCGTGTTTTGAGAGCTGGCACTGTGTATTTATAATGCTTTCAGTCTCATGCATTTACATCTTCACTGAAATGTATACTAAATAGGTCAAATCAGCTGCTTTATAGTCGGGATAAGCTCAGAAGCAGAGCACAAAGCTGCAGTAAAGCCACAGGGCAATGAAGGCTCAGAGATTAAGGGACTTGACTACTGGAAAGTCGATGGTTCAAACTCTCCGTGAGCCGATGTGTTTCTGCGGAACACGTTCTTTAACTCTCTGATTATTGGAGTGCATGACGTAGTGACCCTGCGTAACGCTGTACAGATCATATATACATGTTTATTTCTATATACAAGATTAAGGACTTGTGATAAATTATGGAGGAGTAAGCTTTTTATGAGTATCAGTCACTCACAGTGTTCCACACACAGTAAACAGCCCAGAGCCTCCTGTAAGCAGGAGATGGAGGAGATGGGTGACAACAAACTATCTTCCCATTCCAGAAACAAAAAGTTCTGTACTCTGAGCGCACGTTTGGAAAAAGTATATGTGCTACGAAAAGAACTGCAGCATTTTCATCTCTGAGACACCTGAGAAAGAATCTCATAATATAAAAAATATATATATTTATTTACCACAGGATGTGATGAAGGAGAATAAAAAAAAACAGACATTCTTTTTGGATCCAGAGTGTTAAATATGGACATTAATAGGACAGCATGATGACTTTATTTCCTCGTTTTTCTGTCTTTCCTCTTTAGGTGATGGGTTGGAAGCATTATATACTACATTGCAGCTCAATACCACAATGTTTTGTTTCATTTAGCAAAATTACAAGTTAATAACACCCCGCTGAAATGTCCAGACAAGAGAAAAAACAGCCCTGACATCATTATGTGGTCTTCCCACCACATCTCACAAATGAGGCCCGGTTTTCTTCACCAGAGAAACAAATGTTAATGGTGAAATAAGGAGGCGGTCTGTTCTCCAGAACCCACCACGGCTGCCATGGCTCACCCGGTAATTACTGCACATCGTCCAGGTTCGCACCGGTGCTGCATAGAGTATCACGTGTGAAAAACACTCATCTTAATATTTATTTCAGTAAAAACTTTCAGTTAATTTAGGATCTGGCGGATGTCTGAAATATTTTATTTATATAATATATCTAATATTTCCTTAAGATCAAATCCATCCTTTGTGCACAAATGTATGTGTTATACAAAAATATTCAGGGGTAAAAACTACTACGAATAATAATAAGCACATCTTAAAATGCAGAAGAATAACAATGCAATATAATATCATGTTTATATAGAATGCAATATAATAATATAAATGCTCTACAGACGATCTCCAGGTTTTCTAAGGTCACGTATTATAAGTGAGTTAACAGAATGTTCTGCGATCAGATTGTTTCTTCCAGCAGCAGCTTGTGTGTGTGTGTGTGTGTGTGTGTGTGTTAACCCACTCGTCTGTCTTTATTTGGATTCACATTACTGTTCGTGTAGTTGAAAGGGAGCGGGTAATTGTGTGAGAGAGAGAGAGAGAGAGAGGTCAGAATATAATCAGTGAACAACACTTGTAAATAAGGTTGATTCCAATGTAAATGTCTCATCCTTGACTTTGGATCAATAGAACACACACCTGATGGATGAGTGAAGGTTCTGTGGGGGTGCAGTTGCGTGTGCTCGTCACACTCGGGTCTCTGCCGGTAAATATCACTTAATTGTTTTATTTGTGTCTCAGCTTTTCTGCCTGTTGACCTGTTAGTCTTTGGGACTTCTGCGCGCTTAATGGGAAAATAATGCACCATATACACCCACACACAAACATCAGCACAACCTGTCAGAGATCAGAACAGAAACAGCTTAATAGAAAGCTGAATATATATATGTAAATATAATATATATATATATATATATATATATATATATATATATATATATATATATATATATATAAAGAGGCCGGGAAAATCATAGAGAAACGTCTCTTATATTGGACAATTTTATATTTTTATATTGGTGCAATTTTTGAACGTGCAATAAAAAAAAAAAAAATTAAAACCATGCAATATATAAATACAATTCAAACTCAGGTTATACATTCTTATACACTATTGTAAATAATATTCTTTCTTTCTTTTTTTGTAAATTGTAAATTATAGTGAACTCTTCTAAATCTCTTTATCTGTGTAAATTTAAGTATGTGACACCGGAAAGTATGGCACCTTAATTCAGAGGTCTTCGTTATACCTGGTATAATGACAATAAAGATATTCTGATTCTGATCTCTCTGCTTTTTGCCCCAATTAATGCAATATCCAAAAAAACAGATCTGGTTGGTTTGTTTGTTGCAGAACTTGACTTGAAATTGAACTAAATCAGTGTTTCTCAAACTGTGGTACACACTGTCGCACGAGACAGATGATGTGATGGATATACTGTCAGGGATCCATTATTATCCCCGATGTATTTAATAAACTGCGTTCTGAAATTTGGCCATTAGATGGCAGTATTTGGTTGTTCAAGCTCAGCGTTCTTCTCATATAATGTCTACCTACAGACTAGATTACATCGCGGAAGTTCAGTTTATTAGCGAATTTGCTTTTAATTTACTTTGTTTTTTTATTATAGTGTTTGTAAGTGTTTTAAAAAAGCAATAAGACACTCGAGGTTGTGTATTACAGTAAATTAATCATGTGAAAGAGGCAACTGTACTCCGCTTCACCTCTTTACCTCTGTGATTTATTCACAATAATACACACGCTCTCGTACCTTATTGCTTTAATACACACTCACACCTGAGTGATGTTTGCAGATGTTGTTCCGTGACAAAAAAAAAAAAAAAAAGTTTGTGTCTGATTATGGGTTCTACCTGGTCTGAAATGTTCTACCTGGTCTGAACTAAAGCAGTGATTTGGGGTCCGTCCCTCATTATTTCATCGTCATCGGTGTCTGAGCAGATCAATGCTCTTCTGCAGAAATAATCAACACAACTTACGAAGATTCTTCTATATAATATATATAACATAACCACACTCTCATCTGATTTCCAAGCTGAAGGATGAAATACACTTTGCATAAAGTTTGGGGGGGGGTTTAAAAGTGTATTTTATATTTAAGTCCTGACAGCTGTGGGGATATAAATCTGCCTTTTATCTTACATAATGTTCACCCTGAGGAATGACACTGACCCACTTGCATCGCTTAAACAAGGAAACGCAGCTTTTCCCCAAATATTTCAGATTTAAAAAAAAAACTCTCGAAAGTAAACAAAACAGACTTTTTCCCTTCTGTTCCTCCACTTTTAACACGGAACAATGAGAGAGTCTTGTGTAATTGCACATGTTTGACTTCGTATGTCAGAACACTGGGGCATGATTCTAAAGATACATGGTGAGAGGTCTGCGCTTTGTGTTACACAAGAATGTGCTTCGTCCTGAAATAGAAGGCAGCATCCTACACGTTCTCTGGATTTACAGCCAAATTTGGCTTCTTTTTTTCATTGGGATCGAACAGAAGTAGCTCAGATTTACAAAGTTCAGACTGACGAGCTTCGGGAAGATTTATTAATTCACCAGTTTGAAGCTGAATGCAGATTTCAGATCGTCGTCTTTTCTTTCTCACATTATAAACTGAGAGCAAACGCTGCGGAAGTTCTCGTTATGATCAGACGTGTCGGAATCATCCAATGTTCTACATGAGCTCAGCTTAGAACTTACTGTCTGTTTCTTTCTGTGAGGTTTTTCTTTTATGCTTAGAGAAGTTTACTCATGACGTAAGATAATTAATTATCACATGGAATTTTAGAAGCATCTTCATCAAAACCATTTAAACACAAAAACATATGCCGGAGTTTGCTGAGCAGCCTGAAATACACACAGGACAGACACACACCCCGTCCTGAATGTCTCTGCCCAGCGCCCCAAACCTTCTCCCCGGGTTGGGAGGTTGGGCATTAGGAACCCCTCGTACGTGGAAGATAATGAGACGAGTAATGCATGAACCTTCTTATTAATTTAATTAGCAAACAATCTGACAGCTGGGGATTCAGATTCGGATTCCAGTCTGGGTGGAGTTTGCATGTTCTCCCCATGTTTACATAGGTTTCCTCACGCAGTCCAACAATAGATTGAAGGTACATCGAAAGCTCTAAATTGCCCCATATATAGAGTGTGTGTCTGTGTGTGAGTGTGTGCACAGTGATAGATTGGCATCCTGTCCCTGAACACCCCCCACCCCCCACCCCACACGACACGAGTAGAGGATTAGGAGGAAGATAAAGGATGGATGAACAATCTGGTCGAGTTTAATGCGTGTGATAAATATATTCAACTTTATTCAACATGATTTTGTTTCCACGTTTAAACCTGATAACAACATGAACAACAATTTAACACTGAAAGTGTGTGTGTGTGTGTGTGTGTGTGTGTGTGTTCTGGTGGTGATTCTGTAAATGTATGTGAGCGCCACCTGAGGTGTTCAGAGTGAATTTAAAACTGATTCTAATATAGCTCACCACATTTCATTTCATAAAGCAAAGCGGAACGCAAATAAACAGCATTTATACTGTCTGCTCAGCGTGGGTCCTGTGTGTGTGTGTGTGTGTGTGTGTGTGTGTGTGTGTGTGTGTGTGTGTGTTTGTATTTCACTGAAGAAACTGAGACAGCAGGGCTGTGTCTCTTTATGCTGATGGCATGAACACTAACCGATACCTGAGCGCTCTAAGTGCTGTGTGATATGAGGATGTGTGTGTCCTGATGATGTGTACTGAAACTCGAGCGGGTGATGTGTGAGACCCTGTGTGTTTTGTGTGAGAGGGTGTGTGTTTTGTGTGAGCGGGTGTGTGTTTTGATGGAAGCATCGGGTTTCTCACATGGGGGGAGTAGGTGTGTGTTGTGTGTTTTTTCTCTTTCAGGTGATTTCTGTCAGAATCACTCCAAATATAATTGGCTTTTGGCCCTCGGTGCCGACACGCGCCGGCGAGCCCACATACACACCGCCCGGAAAAAAGTTTTTTGACTCGTGTCAACTTCTTGCAATTATTCTGTACAAAAGAATAGTTTGGATAACACGCTGCACAAATGTCCAGAATGAAGAGAACGACAGACTCGGGTTAGGATTTGTGTTTTTAAATAAAGCGCAGCTCTGCAGAGCTCCGGAGGCTGCTGCACGTCGTGGGCTGATGATGTTTAACCTTCATCGTGAGCGGAGCGCTCAGCGCGGCGTGCACCGCTTCCTGCCACGCTCGGCTTGATTTGTAACCTGATTTACAGTCCTCTAACTCCCAGCCAATCTCTGCCATATTGCTAAATCGATACGCCGGTGGACAAATGTTCTCGCTGACAAACGAGGTGACGGAAATCGACTGAAAACATTTGGCCGGGTCCCCTTTAACTATCCATTTGTTTATAGCCGAGTTAAGGTGTTTTCTGATGAGCAGCATCTTAAATGCCTTAAAATTAAAGAGTGGAACGCCACCGCGCTCTTCGTTATCCATCCAAATGAGAACGAACAGAATGTTTCTGAACATCCAGCGCTTTGGTGAACATGGGGACGCGGTTAGTCATGGGTACAGGGTAAGGGAAGGCCCAAACGTGGACAGATAGATAACTGCAGTATTACTAACTAAGCGAATTTTGGTAAAGCCTGACAACCATCTCTAAAAATGCCGAATCATTTGACTAGCAACAAATTTTGGCAGTTTCGTTTTGTTTGCGTGTGTGTGTGTGTGTGTGTGTGTGTGCTTTATTGTCAATTCCTTCACATGTTCTATACATACAAAGTAATCAAAATTACGTTCCTCGCTTTCCCACGGTGACAGACATTTATGACATTTAGACATAAAGCAAGAAAGTGAAATGCAGTGTGATGTAACGAAATGTGTGTGTGTGTGTGCGTGCGTTATGTATCTGGTCTGTCCTCTTTTTCTTTAACAATAGTTTACCAACAATTAAACCAGATGAGTAATTAGTACCTGCTATCGATCGGCATGTTTTTAAAATGTGGGAGGACTCCCTCTTAGGCACAGGGAGGACATGCAGACTCCACAGGGAATTGCACCCAGGACCAAAATGCTGGGTCAGCAGCTATAACAATACTGCATCTAACGTATGTTCTTACATTACAAAGAAAAAAACCCAAGCAAACTATAAATACATTCAGTTTAATAAACAGAGGCGTCTACAACTTAAAAAGAAGAAAAACGACACGGCGTTCCGAGGTAAAGAATGAAAACGCAGTTGTTTTAAAGCGGAATTTCGTCTGCGTCTCACGTAATTCTGTTGCTTTGACTTGCTCTCCTCTTTAAATCTAGCCGCAGAGTAACCAGCTAAATAATTAAATGGCCGTCTGCAATATCCCGGATCTATATTTTTAACTTCCAGTTTAAGGAATCCACTCGCTGAAGATGAAGAGACGGCGTTCATCGCTCACAGGGAGTTCACGAACCCGCCGGCGTGATTAACAGGGACGCCGCCTTTAATATTCCGTGTTGAGACGTCTTCATTTAGCAGCGCTTAGGACGAGACGGATGCTCCTCGTGCAACTGCTTAGCCAGCAGAAGGAATTAGATGATACAAGCTGCGTAATGAAGACTGGAAGGGCCAGAAGACTGATGAGGGGAACCGAGGAGCCGCACCTCCAGCCTGTTTGTTTTAGGACAATAGCAGGACGCTCGGGGACATGGACGTGCGGCGTTGGTGACTTTGATGGTTTCTAATTGGCCCAGGAGTGACTTAACAATACACAACAAATATGCAGACGTGTTCGGGAGGCGTTTTAATGTCAGCATGAGCTTTTTCGACGCTTCCTCTTTATCTTCCCTGTAAAATCCCGGTGGTCAGGTTGATCTTTAATTAGGATTAATGTTCGATCCAGGACGGAGGTGTTTATTGGGAACTGTCAGGGTCTGGTTGATTAAATACTGTTTGGTTGAAAGTCCGCTGTTTAAAGGTGAATATTAATTCTTCTGTGTTTGGTGGAGAGTGATGATGATGATGATGATGATGTTATTAGCATTATAAATGATTGATGGAGACGAGGCCGCCGGTGTTTGAAGCTGAATGCTGCTGGATCTTCGGTGGTTAATGCTGTGAATGTGAATTTGATGAGGGAGTCTGAGGACGAGAGGGTTTAATAAAATGAGGATTGGGGGGGGCGGGGTGTCTGGGGTTTGACGAGGTGATCAGATTTGTTATTTGTTGTGCTTGTGATGAGTTTTACTCCATAAATTTGGTTATTTATCAGATGTTTCTATCCAAAGCGACGTAAAAGTATCCCAACTTGATGGTTGGGGTCAGTACACAGGGTTGATACAGCGCCTCCTGGAGCAATGAGGCTTAAGCAAGACCTCAAGGACCCGTATTGGTAATTTCAGTGGATCCCACAGTCTTCAGAGTGACAGCCCAACACCCGAACCACTGAGCCACCACACTCTTATAAAATAAGATAAAATGCAGACGTTGAGTATAATAACAACAACGAAGAGAATAGAGAGGTACAGCCTGAAACTGAGTGAGATGGAGAGAGCATCCGCGTTTAAGTCAGAGAGACAGGGAGACGGGTATTATTTGCTGTGGAAGTGATTCGGATGCAGCTGCTGCTCTCTGCATTCAGACGAGCTGGAGAGGAAGTGTACTGTCACACACTCACGCCGTGTTACCATCAGACCCACTCACTGCACCTCCTATATACCTCCAGTTATACCTCGTAGTTCATCTCCATTCCTGTCTCCTCAACGTCTGTCTCTCATTTCCACTGGAGAAACTACTATATACGTGTGTGTGTGTGTGTGTGTGTGTGTGTGCATATATATGTTGTATATGTATGTTGTATACATAATATATAATCTATACAATATATATAATAATAATACATTATATATACATTGTATATTTTATACTTAATATATAATCTATACTATATATATATTCATTCATTCATCCATTATCTTCCACATAATCCTCTATTAGGGTGGCGGGGGGGGGGGTTGCCCATGCCCATGCCCATGCCCATGCCCATGCCCATGCCCATGCCCATCCAGGGGAGAACGTTTCGGGCGCTGGGCAGATACACCAAGGACAGGGCGCCAATCCATCACTGGGAACACACTCACACACACACTCTATATGGGGCAATTTGGAGAACTCAATTAACTTGATCCATGTTTTTGGACTGTGGGAGGAAACCGGAGAACCTGAAGGAAACCCACGCGGACACGGGGAGAACATGGAAACTCCACCCAGATGGGGATTCGAACCGGGAATCCCTAGTGCTGAGAGGAGAACATGCCAACCACTAAGTCACCATGCCACCTATATATAAAATATATACATTGTATATTGTATACATAATATACATTGTATATATATATATATATTGTGTGTGTGTGTGTGTGTGTGTGTGTGTGTGTGTGTGTGTCGAACAGGATCAGCTTTTCAGTGAATTAAATGAAATTGAGATAAACCTGAGCTTCGTTAATGTCACTGTTCTTTGGTTTTCTGTTCTCAGGTCAGATGTGGGTTCTGGTTTCCTGGTTATGGGTAACCAAAATAAACCCACCCACCTCCACCTCATTAATATCTAATGAGATCAGTCGCTCCGTTCAAACCTGAGATCAATGAGAATGTATGTGGATGATCACTTTGATGTTGAGAGGTTAAATCCCGCTGCAGTGGAGTTTAATTCCTGACAGCCTGCTGGCAACCGAGCTTTTTATGCTTTTATTGTGAGAAGCAAAGCTGTGTCTCAGTGTGTTCGCTGGTTCGAGAGGTGTGCCCTGAGTTATTATATCCCTCAGAAACTTAATCTCGCACCAATTAGTTCCAGCCCAGGAGGCAGGAGCTGGAGGTTCTGTGTCTTTCCTCAGGGAGTTCTGTTCACTTCCCTCTCTTTTCCATATTACCCATTTCTCTCTCTCTCTCTCTCTCTCTCTCTGACATTCACTCATTCAGCTACCTGGGTAGTCCAAATTCTACCCATTTCTAACAAATGATTCCTGCATTTCTATGGCTCCTCCATGGAGCTGTCTAATTATGAAAGCCCCATTTAGATTCTTCTTTCTTCTGAAATCCGAACATTTGTTATGTGAGCAATTACAGTGGCTAGAGAATAAGCTCTGGGTATGAAGGTGCATTAATAAGGCAGCATGTGCATATGTGATGCTAGTGTATGATTTTTATTGCAGTGCGTATGTTATTATCCATCTATCTGCACACACACTTACACACTGAACTAAAACCTTACAAAATGGATATAGAGCTCATACTGTTTCAGATCTGGAATTGGAATTCTGGGTTTTAAATCGATGCTTATAACATGTTTATTATTCAAAACATAAACCTTTTAATTGAATAAGCTTAAAGGGTCGGCAGCAGGTTGGCGCAGCGTTTAGCGCTTCCATCTCGCAGCAGCAGCAGCGGCGTCCTCTGTTCAAGTCACACAGGTCTTTTTGTGTGGCGTCCTCATGTCCTCCCTGTGTCTGAGTGGGTTTTCTTGGAAGTTTCTGGTTTCCTCCGACTTGTTTTGTCGGTCCCAATCCTGGGAGGGTCACATTGAGAGGGGTATCTGATGCCAAAAACCAAGATAATGGTCATTAAATTTTAATATTTATCATATTATACATTAAGTAATTTTGAGTTTGTAATATGTTCTGATTTCATGTGAAAATCTAATACAAAGCATCGGCTGCGATGCCAATCATCAAAATATTACAATTATAGAAAATGACATTCACTGAACCTTAATAACTGCATTTAATTTATATTAGAAGAATAGCTCTGTTAATACCGTGTCCCTTTGCATGGCTCATGATGAAAAGCCTTCATATTCAGTAAAGATCTGCAGACAGGACATGACGGGACCTCGTATCCAACTCAATTAGACGTCCTTTCAAACCCAAAAGTGTGAACGCCATCAGGAATCAGAGCCCTGATGAAATCCCACTGTGAAATCCACTTTAACTTGACTTTTAACTCCAACTTTTTTTTTTTTTTTTTTTTTTTTTTTCACTTTTAGCAGTTTGACTTTCAGTTGTTCGGGATGTCGCTCGTCTGAAATGTGTCGTATTGGCAGCTCAGGTAAACTGATCGAGGTGGACAAATATTTATTTTGTCTCTCTGTGGTCGGGATCATGTGACCCAGAGTCGATGTTGAGCCTCAGGACTGATATCTCAGTATAAACTTAATTTATTAATTAAAACCCGTCAGTTCAAGTGATTTACAGTCATGAATGACATCCACGTGTACAGATCATGTGATTAAACTGATCAAAGGAGGGGGGGGGGGATTATTTTACACCTTTACATTTACACCGTATAACTTTAGACATGAAACAATCTGAGAGATTAAATTTGTCTCTGATTTGTAACGTAAGGTCAGTTTGAAGAGAAAAGAATGACCACAGTGACCGCGGACCGCCGAGCAAAAAAAGTAAACCTGGCAACAAGCATTATTTTTCAAATGTTTATAATTAACAAGTTAAGGATATTTATTATGAATAAAGGAAAAAAACAAATCACAGACTTGAGTATTTATTATTATCATTATTCTTTTTTAAAAGACTACCCTTCCTAGAACTGGGCTTGTTACTGCAGTCCAGAGGAGAAGCTTCGGTTCTTCTGATCTGGCTGCTATTTTATAGAATGTAGAGATATTAAAAACTCAAATAAGGAAAAAAGTAAGAAATTAGTCACCAAAAGGTAAAAAAAGCAAAGATTCTGGCATATGGAGTAAGTTTCTGTGGGAGTTTGTGGGCACTGCAGACTGAAAACTGGGAACAAATCTTAATATAAAGCAGGAGTAGGTGGTTGTGTGGTGGGACTGTTGGAAAGTAACGGAGTCCTTCATCAGTTCTGAATTCATACAGCAACACAAACAAAACACGTTACTGTGGACATCGACCTTCCAAATAATTCTGAACATCTCCCTCAGTTTAATTAACGAGACGAGTTTACTGTGAAAAAACAACAGCACCTTCACTCTCACATCATTCTAACACTTAGACCATTTTTAGTTAACATCGGTTATAGTGCAATAATTGTACAGTTTGTCTTTTTAAATTTTTAAAAAATGTATGTAAATTGCAGTGTAAATACATAGTTCATACATATGTTTTATTTTTATTTTAAAATGTAACTTTAAAAAATAATAATAATTTATTATCTTAATTCATTTAACCTTATGTGCAGATGTCAGGAAAGAATTTGACTGCTGGCTGTTCCATGTATATCTACGCATGTGAAAAAATAAACCTGATTTGATTTGATTTGAAAAACCTTTTGTAGTGTCACACCATTCAGCACTCAGCGAGGACAGGATCCTATCCCGTCACAGGTCAGACACTCGAACACTCTCACCCTTTTGCACCAGTTTATAAAGTAAAGTAAAATTCTGGACCATGCCAAGAAGGTGGGATATCAAACAACCCCCCCCCCCCCCACACACACGGAGAACATGCAAAGTCCACACAGCCCGTCCAAATCCCCAGATGTTTAGACTGTGAGGCAGGAGTACCTACCACTGTGCCATTGTGTTCTCCACCCAGCCTTTCATCAGCCTTTGATGTTTGCAGAATGGAGCGACAGCACAGTCTGCTCAACACACAACGATTTTAAAGGTCAGCACTTTAAGGTGGAACATTTTATGTTGGAAAATGGTTCCTAAATCACGAAGAGCACGGAACCAACTGAAGATTTAATAAATCCACGCAGCCATCAAAGAAAGCATCATCAAAATGTTAAAGCAGTGTTAATTAAACAGAGCAACCAAAGATATAAAGTGTTCCTCGCACCACAAATAAATTCCTAAATATAAAATTCACCCGATTGGTTTATCAGGAATCCTGTCCCCCCCTCTCTCTCTCTCTCTCTCTCTCTCTCTCTCTCTCTCTCTCTCTTCTCTTCTCATTAAAAATCCCAAAATGCATTGGTGCAATATAAAATGTTTTGCATTTTCTTTCTTCTTCCTCTGTCTTCTTTAGATGTGGATTTGTGTCAGACAGACACTTCAGATGTCACAATGTCAGGAAAAGGAGAAAGGAAATCTTTCACCTGTCAGACACAGACATTTACACCTGAATGAATGAATTGAAGCCCACACACACACACACACACACACACACACACACACACACACACACACACCTTCTTCAAGGACAGAGATTTGTGTTTGTCAGGCTTCTGTAAGTGGGTCATAGATGTCTTACAAATACAGCTTTATATGAAGCTCAGTTTTACAACACCAGCATAACACGAGGCACAATGGAACTTTCTGAAGGACGTGTGTGTGGTGATTTGAAGTGTCTGGGTCAGATTTAATAAACAGATACTACATTTTTAAAGATGGATCTGCATTTAAATTGGGGATTATTGGAGTATTTTAACGTTACACAGTGTACAACAACGATGGCTTCACTCGCAGACGATCAGAGGATTATTATTCAGTCACAGAGGACGGCAGAAAACACTCCGTCTGTCTGTGTACTCAAAGTCCAAATTATGTAAATGGTGCAGGGTTGAGAATTAGGCTTTTTCTTACAGCATTTGCATCTCGGGACTAAAATTATGCTGCAAAATAACCCCTGCTTTCTGCTGCAGTGATGTGTGTTTAATTCTACAAGAGTGTTTTTTTACATTTTAATCATGCAAAAAATATAATGGCAATTCGGATGTAAATGTGATCATTCAATGTGCTCCAACCAAATGCCTGTAAATGTATTTTATTCCATCCGTTAACTCAGTTTAATAATACTGCTCTCTCTCTCTCTGATGACCTCATATAACTGTAGTGTTTTTAAATCTCATTTATTGTTAAAGTTCATCCCGTCTGCCGTTCTAATATCTCTTATGAATTTGGGGATCAGGTTCATTCGGGTTCGTTCACCTGCCCTATATGCTTTTATGTAGAAGTGATGCTGTGTGTGATATTGAAAGTCACTGAACTTCAGAAAGTGAAATAAAGGAGGCTTGTGTGCGGGTGGTATTAATAACTTGGGGCGGTGCAGATGGGCGGGGCCGGGTCGTCGGTGTTACATGTGGGATTGTGGTCTGTGTCCTGTTGATGTCGTTGAGATCCCATTGAGACTCATTGAGACACATTGAGATCACATTGTGTGCTCCGACTTTTTAAAACACGTGCTTGTGCTTTTTATTTAAATCAACTCTGGAATGATGTTTTATTTTTTTTATTGATTCAGAACCTGGCGGCACGGTGGCTTAGTGGTTTGGTATGTTCTCCTCTGAGCGCTAGGGATTCCCGGTTCAAATCACCATCTGGGCGGAGTTTCCATGTTCTCACCGTGTTCGCGTGGGTTTCCTCCGGGTTCTTCGGTTTCCTCCCACAGTCCAAAAACATGGATCAAGTCAATTGAGTTCTCCAAATTGCCCCATATAGAGTGTGTGTGTGTGTGAGTGAGTGTGTGCTCAGTGATAGGCACCCTGTCCTGAGTGTATCTGCCCAGCGCCTGAAACGTTCTCCACTGGATGGGCATGGGGAACCCCCCCCCCCCCCCCCCCCCCCCCCCCCCCCCCCCCCCCCCCCCCCCCCCCCCCCCCCCCCCCCCCCCCCCCCCCCCCCCCCCCCCGCGACCCTAATAGAGGATAAAGCGGGAGGTAATGGATGAATGAATGTATTACTATTATCTCTTTCTGTTTTTAAATTGTAACCGCTGGTTTGGAAGTTAAAAGTTCATGATGCTGACACAGAGCACAGTGCTTCTTACAATCCCATAGTCTTGTTGCAGAAGTTTGGGCTGCGTGAACAGAGTGGTCATGAATGTTAACCTGAGGAGGAGTGATCAGCCGACTCCAACCTCTAGTACACACATTCACTCTAATTATGAAATCAAACTGTGCATGAATAACAGAGAGAGAGAGAGAGAGAGAGAGAGAGTTGTTAGAATAGAGATGGAGAATGAAGTTGCATCAGTTTGGCTGGAGGCTGCATCCAACAAGTACAGTTTTCTGCAGACGGGAAGTTGCCATGAGGTCAAAACGAGAAAAAAAACAACTTTAATTTAAACCGTTTCTATCTGAAGGATGTACCGTATAATTATCTTTTAGTTTGTGCTGTTCTGATGGTTTTCTTATCTGTGAGAGTGCAGTCTATAAGTCTATACAATACCGTCCTTACTAGTGGACAAAGATGACTGAGCAGTTACTGTATATACAGTATATATATATATATATATAGTTGAAATGAAACATGGAGTGTTCTCTTTATTTGGAACCAAAGGAGGTCAAAAGTCTGCAATGCACCTTTTAAAAATGTTGACATCAGCGTAATTAAACTTTGATTGATGGACTCCCAGGTGATGATTTATAACTGAGGATCAACATAATCTGCGGTTAACGTCTAAACAAACTTAATAATGCAAACCATTAATTGATTTCATTAATCTCCAGAACTGATTGGACCTTCTAATGAGTGATGCATATAGACACGTTTATACCATTCATGACACACTATTAATTCAGCATTAATTCAGCATTAATTCAGCATAAGGTGGAATGCAACACCCTGAACTGGACTGAGAGCGTTCTGCTGCGGAACCCTGGACCCTGCTGAGGCTGAGCTGCTTACACAGATGAATTACAGCAGCATGTTGCTTAATGCTGACTGATTACACAACAGCAATGATGAAACAGAGGGTCACTTCATGTTTATATGTCGGGGTGAGTAAAGCAGAGCTGAAAAACAGCCTCCACCGGGACCCTGGGTGTCAGCAGGGGGGGGGAGTTTGGTGTGAAATGGGGCACAGGGCATTAAAAAAGTGCCATTACAATGAAGCTAGCCACAGGACAGACCTCAAAGGAAGTCAGTGAATGTTAGGCGCTGTGATTTGCCAGCAAAATGACTGGACCTCAGGTCCCATTGAAAATGTAAGAGATTATTTGAAATGGGCCAGAAAAAAAAATCATAACAGCTGGCAGCAAAGTGAAATCTCTTAGAGGATGGGTGACTCAAACGAACAGGCACTTGTAGCTCGGAAAATTGAATTTCATTTTATAACGTTCCTATTTTTATTAGGTGTCTGTCCTGTAGCTATGCAGTTTAAGGAAAGACATGTCCTTTCATACACATCGATCATTACACACGTCATTCAGACGGCCCTTCATTAAATCCTTTAACGTGATGAGTGTTTAAAAAGGCATTAAAGATCAGAGTTAATATGGACTAATGTTTGGATCTGATTGATCAAAATTGTAATAATTATATTGGTTGGCTTAGTGGTTGGCATGTTCTCCTCTCAGCGCTAGGGATTCCCAGTTCGAATCCCCATCTGGGTGGAGTTTCCATGTTCTCCCCGTGTCCGTGTGGGTTTCCTCCGGGTTCTCCGGTTTCCTCCCACAGTCCAAAAACATGGATCAAGTCCATTGAGTTCTCCAAATTGCCCCATATAGAGTGTGTTTGTGGTTGGCTTAGTGGTTGGCATGTTCTCCTCTCAGCACTAGGGATTCCCGGTTCGAATCCCCAATCTGGGTGGAGTTTCCATGTTCTCCCCGTGTCCGTGTGGGTTTCCTCCGGGTTCTCCGGTTTCCTCCCACAGTCCAAAAACATGGATCAAGTCCATTGAGTTCTCCAAATTGCCCCATATAGAGTGTGTTTGTGGTTGGCTTAGTGGTTGGCATGTTCTCCTCTCAGCACTAGGGATTCCCGGTTCGAATCCCCAATCTGGGTGGAGTTTCCATGTTCTCCCCGTGTCCGTGTGGGTTTCCTCCGGGTTCTCCGGTTTCCTCCCACAATCCAAAAACATGGATCAAGTCAATTGAGTTCTCCAAATTGCCCCATATAGAGTGTGTCTGTGTGAGTGAGTGTGTGTCCAGTGATGGATTGACGCCCTGTCTTGGGTGTATCTGCCCAGCGCCCGAGACGTTCTC
The DNA here is from genome assembly GCA_019802505.1 of Corydoras sp. C115. Lineage (NCBI taxonomy): Eukaryota > Metazoa > Chordata > Actinopteri > Siluriformes > Callichthyidae > Corydoras > Corydoras sp. C115. Next base: position 29,461 of record JAFMOC010000357.1, on the reverse strand, counting down.
CCCTGGATGGGCATGGGGAACCCCCCCCCCCCCCCCCCCCCCCGCGCAACCCTAATAGAGGATAAAGCGGGAGATAATGGATGAATGAATGAATATTGGTTGGTGGCTAAGTGGTTGGCATGTTCTCCTCTCAGCGCTGGGGATTCCAGGTTCAAATCCCAATCTGGGTGGAGTTTGCATGTTCTCCCCATGTCCATGTGGGTTTCCTCCGGGTTTTTCAACCGGTTTTCCGGTTTCCTCCCACAGTCCAAAAAACATAGATTCAAGGTAAATTGAATGTTCTAAATTGCCCCATATAGTGCATGCTTGTATGTGAGTGAGTGTGCCCAGCGACTGGTGCAGCAAGGATGCTGCTCATAACGTAAAAATAAATAAAAACACGAAACCGTGTACGAGTTCATTCAGGGCACTTAGGACCCCGCTGCGCCGCGTTCCGCTTCCTGATTTGCATGTGACGGGTTTCAGGATCACCTCATTAAACCTAAAGATTTCAGATGTGATTGCACTGTGTTTGAAACTCTTCCTCTCTTTGAATCCTCACACTTCTAAAAAAAAAAAAAAAGAAAACCCCATGCAACATCCTGAAGCTGCAGAAAGTCATCTTTGTGTTTACATACTTCACACGGCGCCGGATTCAGCCTTATCAAATGCCAGCCGGCGGGCGGGACCCATCAGCTCTCTGTGATTTGATGACCGGCGAGCATGCTGTATTTGGGATTGGTTTTGCATTAGAACACTTGAGAACGTGAGCACACATGTGCCCGCAAACACAAAGGATATTGATGAGCTTAAGTGAATATGTACTGGATTTTTATTAGAGCATCTCGCCGGTGACATCTGCGACCTTCCCGCAGAGACGCTGTGACATTTCCGTCTACCCTTGACATGGAATTAAGGTCTTACATAAAAAAAGAGATGATGGTTCCAAATTTCCCAAACTCAATTAGTTTCTCCATCATGATGGAAAAGAGCAAAGAGTCAAAGGATGGGTTTGGGGTGAAGAAGAAAGGAACTTTTAATAATGATATTTTTGTTATTAATTAATCAAGAGCAACAGCTTTAATTTATTCAACCTTCATTAGCCATTTTTATCTCCATACAGACCCCGAGGCTTCTGCTAAAAACACAAAACACACCTCTAATTACATTTCATAGTCGTTAAGCCGATGTTTTTTAATGATGAATATCGTCGGTTATCTAAATCTAATTCTAATCCACGTCAGATTTTAGATTTCTTTATAAGTGAAGTTTAATATTCTACATTATCTTCCGCTTTATTCTCTATTAGGGTCGCGGGGGGGTTCCCCATGCCCATCCAGGGGAGAACATCTCGGGTGCTGGGCAGATACACCCAGGACAGGACGCCAGTCTATCACTGGGTACACACTCACTCACACACACACTCTATATGGGGCAATTTGGAGAACTCAATTGACTTGATCCATGTTTTTGGACTGTGGGAGGAAACCAGAGAACCCGGAGGAAACCCACACTGACACGGGGAGAACATGGAAACTCCACCCAGATGGGGATTCGAACCTGGAATCCCTAGTGCTGAGAGGAGAACATCTGAGAGGCCAAACCACTAAGCCACCGTGTTTAATATTAGGATGGAATTAATCTGTTGAAACTGTAATATTTATAGAAACGCAATAATTTAAAGTACTTATTTGTAAATTGTTGCTCGTGTAAGTAAGAGTGATCACACACGTGAAGCGAGTCACGCTCATGCCCACGTCCAGGCCCGGGCATGCATGTTAAAAATAAACCGGAGCCAGCCCCCTCTCCATCCTGACATTTATTTGGAGAGAAAAAGATGAGACGGAGAGGAATGTGGAGATGTGAGATCGGGGGGGGGGGGGGGGGGGGGGGGGAGTCATTTCCAACTTGGCTCTCACTTAAATGAATACAGCAGAAAAGTGTTTACTAAAATAGCTCCGCATCGCCTGACTTTATATTGCTGTTTGTATGATTCATAGCTATTGTTGCTATTTTCTCGGAGGGCATGCGTTTGTGGGAGTCGGCTTATATTCACAGTTTTGGGAATAAATATAATTTGAGTGAAAGCAGGTGAATATTTTGTCAAGCGCAGTAACTCATTGGCTTGTAGTTCTGTAGAGCAGATTTCATAACCAAGACTGTGCATGATCAGAACATGAACGTCTGAAGGGAGCTGGAGAATAATAACAGTTTTAATAAGAGGAACGATAGAATGGAAGACATTGACAGAAAGCTCAGGATGAGGATATCTGAATACTCTCAAATAAAAGTCCTTCCTTTTTCCTTTTTATCACAGAATGTAGTTATATATCACAATCACATCTCAGCAGCATTCTCACTGCGTGCAGAAATTAAACTCAACACACGTGCATTATACAGTATCACAGTATATATCCCACAGTATGAGAGTAAAGAGCTCAGTCTTTTGTCATTTCTGAGCAGATTTTACACTGCAGTTAACTGGTTTGGTAAGAAATCAGCCACAACAACTAATCATTATAAACTCACTCAAGGGCAACCAATTACCTTTCCAGATTAATTTGCAATAACATCAAATCAACCGTTAGTGCAGCCACTTCCAATTTACAGCAGAGAGGAAGGACGTGTGTGTTCTGATATTTTCCTGTATCATAGATATTTATAGACCTGATTTTTAATTTTTTTTTAATCATGTTTCGAACCTGATGACACAGTTCACCAAATGTGTAAATGTATTAAAGTCTAATTATTTTCAGGTTATTTCACTCAGCCAATTCAACTTCTAGAATTATAAGTCCATGAATAAAAAGCAAAGCTGCTGTTAGTTGATTAATCAGAGACGTTAAACACAGAATGAGGTCAAACTAAACTACACTGAAGGGGTCATCAAGAGACTTTACAGTCTCCTGCAATAATTCAATTCACTGGTCATTCTTTTCTTTTAAAATGTCTTTGGTTGTCTGGAGTGGTTTGCATATTTGTCTGACTAATATTTATTAGAACTCACTTTTAGAATATGTTCTTGGCCTTCCTGAGGGCCCTCTGGTGGTCATTAGGGGCCCTACGCACCCGTTTAGTTTGCTTAATGTTCAAGAAGACCCCTGGTCACATGACTTAATAAAATAATCTATTCAAATACACAATGAATACAATAAAGAATTAATGATAAGAATTAATCAAATCATGATTTATATCTCATTGTGTTCAGATTTTAACTTAATCCAAAGCACATACATTAATGCCAACTTAATTAGGAGTCAGAGCACACGGTCAGTGATGATGCTCTAAACTAATGAGGTTTAAGAGCCTCGCTGAAGGGCCCACATTGGCAACTTTTGGTGGATTTGGGTTTTAAACCCTCATCCTTCAGATTAATAACCACAGATTTGAAAACGGATCATTATCATCAACTTAGAACTTAAACACCCAACGTGTAACAGCAACCATCATCCAATCACAGTAAACCACTGGGTTTAGTCACTGATGGGTTTATAATGTTATAAATGATGACATGAAAAGGTTCTTTCCAGACAAAGACTTATGGATCAGACCCCCCCCCCCCCCCCCCCCCCCATCAGCAATTAACTGCTGAGATTCAGACTGGAAAACCTGCAGATAACAGAGTGAGTCTGAAGATCCCGTTCATGCCGTCAGACAGTCGTAATAACATTATGAGCTAAAAGAAGAACAACACGGGATCGATTTCAAATGTTTTTTGTTGGGTTGGAAAAAGAAAGTCGGGATATAAATAATATCAAAGCTTTCTTTAAGGTGTACAGTTTAAATTCGTGTTCAATGCAGTGTTCGTTATGTTCGTCAGGGGTTATTCTTCATTAGACGTACCTGTTCTTTTGTATTTTCTCCTCTTTGCGCATCACGATCACAAATCGTGAGTGTTTTTAGTACGCTGATGTGTTGGAGCTCTGAGTGGTACACCAGAGGAGCGCTGTACTATGGCAGGGGTGAAGGGAACAGTCAACGAATTAATATTCCCATCAATGATTTGTATTAGTTTCAGTAAAACACACTGTAAAAGCTGAACGTGAATTATTTTATAATGGCTACTGTTTCTAAAAACAGACCGTGATCCGGCTTCTGACCCACAGCATCCTGACGTCTGCTGCAGTTCATGGTGTTGATCGTATTGATTTGGTCTAAACGATTTCTCAGATAGTCGTTCTTCTCACAAACAACTACAGGCGCCATGAAACATCTCAGCTGCACGTGAAGGACATCATCAGAATCATTCACACTTTCAAATAATCTTCACACACACTCACTCCATCAGCCACAGGCTGGTCCTGCATGTCTGCATTTATATAAAACACACAGTGTTGTACCACCGAACTCAACTTAAAGTGGATATTGTGAATATTGTGCCCCGTCGCCCCGTCGCCACCCCTCCAGGGTTAGATCACACCATCACAGATTTTAGGTGAAGACTTAATTTTAAATCTAGTAAACCGTTTCCAGTGTGATGTGGAGGCTCTCCATTTCCTCTTCTCGTCGTTGTGGGCTGCATGATGCTCAGTGTTCACAATCAGATGATAAACATGAGACCCAATAAGCAGAGCTCTCACTGAGGGTGCCCTGCGTTGCACAGTGCCACAGTGTGGGTTTTGAGAATGGGATTTTAGAATCTTTGCATTTTTATAATATTTTATTAATCAGCTCATGAAATCCGAGACCCAACCTTCGGGGATCAGCTTTGTTCTAAAACATCAGTGGGTTCTGCAATGCAAATACATACAACCTCTGCAACGTGGGATCACTGTTTTGATATTGGTCATGGAAGAGGTCAGAGTATGAGGAGTATTAGTAGTAGTATTAATATTATTAGTATTGTTGTATATATAATAATTATTGTTATTATTATTATTGTGATGACATGTTAAAATTCACATAACAAAAATAAGATGATTTAGCAGAATTTGGCTTAATTTGTTGTAAGTCACATATAAGATAAGATACGCCTTTATTGGTCCCACCAAATAATTCCTCTTATATATTCATTCATTCATCCATTATCTTCCGCTTTATCCTCTATTAGGGTCGTGGGGTAGGGTAGGAGCAGATACACCCAGGACAGGGCGCCAATCTATCACTGGGCACACACTCACTCACACACACACTCACTCTATATGGGACAATTTGGAGAACTCAGTGGACTTGATCCATGTTTTTGGATTGTGGGAGGAAACCGGAGAACCTGGAGGAAACCCATGCAGACACGGGGAGAACATGGAAACTCCACTCAGATGGGGATTCGAACCGGGAATCCCTAGCGCTGAGAGGAGAACATGCTAAGCCACCGTGCCGCCTTTGTATATATAAAAATAATAATTATTATAAAATTAATTTGTTGTAAAGTCACATTCAGATAAGATACGCCTTTATTGGTCCCAGCAGATAATTCCTCTTATATATTATTTATTATATTAGTACTAAAATATGAATGGTGATGTAATCCCAGCCGATTTAAACGGACGGTCCATATCTGAATGGCGATGCATTATTTTAAAGTGCAGGTGAGGCGCGGTGCGTCTCATTCCTCTGACGTATGAAAACCATCGGCCGCTGAAGGCTTTTATAAATCCTGAGAGAGCTCCCTGCTACAGACGTATGTGAACTAAAAAACGTCCCATCTGTTAAATCCATGATGCTCTCTGCTCCGGCATCACCTCGCTCACATTCGCTCCTCTCTAAATCAGAGCCTGTGAGGCAGTAGTGCAGTCGCACTGATCCCTTACAGAATCCATTCATTAGAACCCGTTTCAGAGACAGGGGCGCGGGCCGAGAGCCGGCGGGGTGAACCGGGAGGAAGTTCCAGAGTTCAGGATTAATCAATAAAAACAAAAGGGCACAATCCAGTGGCAGGCGCTTGGTGATGGCATCCTGAGCCAGCGAGGTCATTTCCTTTACTTCTTCCTCCACACTTCACCTCAGGACTGATCAAGAGAGAGAGAGAGAGAGAGAGAGAGAGAGAGAGAGAGAGAGTCGAGTCCTCCAGCTCCATACAGCAGTGCACTTGCTCTTTTCTTTCCCTGATGTTCACTAAGTGATGTATTATTAGTTACACTGCTGACCCTTTCCCTTCACAGGATGACAGATGGGCCGGCTTTAGAATGTTCCTTACAGCTTTACAAGGTTTTCTGCTTCAAGAAATAGAACCTTAACTCAACTGCAGACCGCAGTGCCCTTTTTTTTTTCTTACGGGAAAGTTCTGCATGTGATGATATTTGAATAGGTAACCACTGAAGCAGTAGCTTAGAACACAACACCCGGGTTTCCACGGGAGCTGACGTAGCCTTCAGATGAAATGAAAACATTTGGACATCATCACGGTTACTGATCCGTGAGCCACGATGCCAAACTCCATCCACTTACTCATTATTACTGTTCGTTTTATTATAATTATGTTAAAGTTTGCAGCTGGGTTGAATATGTCCTTTTGAAAGTAGAATGAAAATTCTGTGGAAATCTCTACTTTTATTCTTTTTTTATTCTTCAGTCTGATAATGATCCCTTCATGCAACTACATGTTCAGGGGGTGTTGAATGTAAATAGGAAGGGACATGCTCCCAACACTGTTCTAGGGAAACATTTTAGGATAAAAATGCCCGCACCAACAATTCGTGCGAACTCCATCACATTATCTCTGAGGCAAAGCCACATATAACTCCGAAAGCCTCTCAGAGAGACTGTGACCAATCTGAGATGTGCCTAATGAAGTGGCACCGCCTCCGATGATGCCTTCCGATGGCATTGTGATGCCTTTCCGTTGCCACCGTCACCCGCGCTGCCATGTGGTGCAGAGATGCTCCCTGTCACACTCATTTTAGCAGATTCACAGTTCACCGGCGTCGTCTCTCGGGTTGAAGACACTCCAAAAAGAAGTCTGAGATGGTAAAGAAAAATGCAAAAAGAGTTGGTGTGTGTACGCCAATTAGTGACCACAAAATGTCAGCCCCCAAACCGATGAGGCACGACGGCAGCATTCGGCCCATGATGCTGCTGATGGGGTGTACGGACCTAAAAACCTCCCCTTACATCTCTGAGGCAGAGAACAGTCTATACGCCTGGAAACTCAAAGCAGGCAGTGCAGTAAACACGCCCTGACACACTGCAGGGTTTTATTAAAAATGTAATGTGTGGAGTAAATAATTAATGAACGACTTTTTTTACTTAGTGCAACAAAATGTGTTGTCCTGTCCAGACAGAGCAGTCACTCAATACAAATTCAGCCTCCGACGCATCGACACCCTTAATGTAATACCACCTGGTGGATTACAGAGTAATGCAGCCGGCCCCGAAAATGCAGTCCAATGTTTTCTAAGCCAATTTCCAACTGTATTTATTTCTGAGTTTCCATGAACATCATACTGTGCCACCTCATTTTAAAAAAGTCCTGGAACTGCCTCTGGATATCATGCAACCAAATAACAGAAGGGACATTAGGAACAGTTTCACCGCACGCTGCATCAATAACGGGTAGGAACACCAACCAGCCATCAGACGGGCTGATGGAACATTAACACCTGCCATCCATCAACACTGAGGAGAGGAATACACGCTGATCTTAACCTGATTAATTAGAGTTAACCAGCAAACTAACCATGCACAGAGATGGATTTCAGAAATGTCATTAAAATCTCACTATTAATATAATATAGAACATACAGATATCATGATATGTGTGTTTAGAATGAGCCATTACAGGTTTGGGATTAAGACAATGAAACCGAATGGATTTGTACCTCACAGTTATGACTTCATCCCAAACGCTACATCAGTTACCGTTCCTTTAAGGTACATACCTCCGAATTATGCAGCAGCTAATGTGTATTCCAATAAAATGCTCTTCAGCTCGTCAGTGATTTACAGAAGGAGAGAGATGTGATGTGATTACTGTAAGGATGTGAGAAAGCAAAAATCAGAATATCTTTGTCATTATAGCAGGTATAACGAAATTAAGGTGCCATACTTTCGGTGTCACACACTAAAATTTACATAAACAAACAAAAAAAAAATAGCACTATAATTTACAAAAATTTTGAAGAAAGAAAAATTATTTACAAGAGTGTATAAGACTGAACGAACTTGGTGGCTTAATGGTTTAGCATGTTCTCCTCTCAGCACTAGGGATTCCCGGTTCGAATCCCCATCTGGGTGGTGTTTGCATGTTCTCCCCGTGTCCACGTGGGTTTCCTCCGGGTTCTCCAGTTTCCTCCCACAGTCCAAAAACATGGATCAAGTCAATTGAATTCTCCAAATTGCCCCATATAGAGTGTGTCTGTGTGAGTGAGTGTGTACCCAGCGATAGATCGGCGTCCTGTCCTGGGTGTATCTGCCCAGTGCCCGAAACGTTCTCCCCTGGATGGGCATGGAGAACCCCCCCCCCCACGACCCTAATAGAGGATAAAGCGGATGATAATGAATGAATGTATGAGTTTTACAATGCGCCATTTAGCTCCCGAACAGCAGTTGGGTAGAAGCTGTTTTTGAGTCGGTTTGTTTTTATTTCTCTGTAACGTCTACCTGATGGTAGCAGTTCTAGGAGATGGATCATGTGAGATATAGATGTGATGTGAGATAGGAGAATGTGGGTGAGGTGCCTGTGATCCAGTTGCTGAAGCAGAACCTGTAAAGGATTCTGGTGTTCTGGGTCGCACCCTGACACTGACCTATATGAGGACCGTTAAAGAGCTTAAGCATGCACATTAAAAAAAATGGTACTTGTCAGATTCAGGGCATCATAAACGTAATGCAGCTTTGAGATGTGGACGGTATGACCGGCGGGAGGAGGAGCAGGGGAATGGCTCTCTTATATTACTTTACTGCGCTACCTTAGGCTACAGACAAAGAACTAATGGAGTTAGCGGATCATCTGCGGAAATTTCTATTACACCTCGAACCGAGGCGATGCGCCCGGGCAGTGAACTTTATTTAGTCGGACCTGCGGGAGCTTCCGCGTGCTGTTAATTTTGTATTGATAATTGAAAATCAGAGGTGGTAAACGCTCAGCCGTTCTTCATTAGAGCGAGAAGTAAAGCCGCGACGGCGGCGCGCCGATTCGTCCGGACGAGAAACAAAAGACGTCATGGGTTTAAAACTAATCAGGTATTCCTCCTGTAATGAGCTTACACACAGCTAAATCATCATTAGCCAGATGTGTTTTGTACACACGGCCTCTCCTCGGACCGGGTGGGCCTCGCTCGCTCTCCTAAATTCATTATCTCCATCACGCCGGATGACTCGTCTCGATGGCGCTGTCCTACATGCTAATTATATCTCGGTGGACATAATTGAGCTTCGTGAACGTCGCGTTAACTACACGTCACATCGTACGACGACGGGAAAGCCCTCACACGCGCCTGCAGATATAAATATTTGCATGTTAATTGTGTGTTTTGATGCCGACGGCTAATTAGCGGTAGCATTGTGACATTACGCGGTGGTTAATAACCCGCGTGCTGAGCGCGGCTGGAAACCGAGACGAGGGAGCGACGCTCTCCACCGCGGCACACACACAGTGTGAAATTGGTTTAACCTTTCAGAGTATGACCTTTTTGTAACCCACCAACCCCGTTAGTAACGTCCCTCCCTTTCGCCCGCCGATAAACGGACTCACGACGTGAAGGTTTAATGATGAGGTTTAATAAATACGACTCAACCTCGCAGGATCAGAAGCCATGAGATGTCTGTGATAAGGCTTGGAAACGCTGGTGTTTGGTGGAACCTGCGCAGTCTTCTCGGTTTGCTCTGTAACAAAAGCATAAATTTCAGCTTTGTCTGTCTGAGCCCACGCTGTTTTTATTTATTTCTGGAGCCTTGATAAAATATCCATGGTGTTCACTGAAGGCCTGCTGGCCTCAAGTTGGGTTGAAATTAGATATCTATAATTCAGTTCACACTTTAGATGACAGCCGCAGACGCAGTCGGTCTTCGGGGGCAATAACACAGGGAGATGTCTGAGAGACAAAATTAACATTACAGTACGTTCTCATACGGTACGTAAGCTAAAGAATTCACTCCCACACAGCTTTAATAAAAATAAAGAAAAAAAACCCGAATATATTCCCTCTGCCATAACAGCCTAAATGCATTTGATGATTTTTTTATTTGATTTGATTCATTTGTCTCCCACTCTGCTGGATGGAACACGCAGAACCTGAGAGTCTGTACAGCAGACCGATGTCAGGATCCGACCCCGAACAAAACAGCGCACAAAACACACACTTCCCTTTACCTACAAACCGTCCTAATGAGTTTAAAACATTTTGAAAAACCGGCATTACAATAAATCATTTTGATTTGCTGATTCCCGTCCCGACCAGCGACAGAGATTTATTGCTGAGCTGACCATTAAAGGGAAAGTGCTGTGCTGTCAAAGAAACCGGTCCATAATTGTGTAAGTGCTATAAACAAGGACTGAAATTTGGAATTCCATGACATTTAAAAAAAATGCTGATTTAAAAAATAATAATAATTAAAATGTATAATTGGAGGTTTTCATTTAAAGGCAGATCTGAGATTCTGAAATGCAGGGATGGACTTGCACTATGTAAAGACTCTTGATTTGTTTATTTAATTCCAACAATTTTATAATTAAAAGTTGCACAAAATCTGTCTCATACGCTGATCTATACGTACATTACCATAAAGCAGACAATGACTTCAGCGAATTTAAGTTTATAAAAGTCCTAATATTTATAGACAATGTGAAAATGACAAAACATACAAACAGCAATATGTGCATCATGCTGCAGCTTTTGCATCATCTCGTTCCTGCTCTGTGCTGCACATGTGAATGTTTATTGCTCAAAACACCCAAATCTGATTCTACAATTATTATTGTAGAATCAATAATATACTAGAAGAATAATTGCATGCAAAGCCACAGCGAAAGTCATTTTTTAATATGTTTTCATGTAAAATGTGGTAAACTAGCCATCATGACCTGAACACATGAGTAGGACATAACGTCATGTAAAGTATAACATTTTTTTTTTTTTATGTTAGTTATTACCTGTGCTGCTGTCGCTCTGGCTCGGTTCCCTCGATGCTTTACTGCCTTATAAGAGTTTATTGGGAGTGGTTACAGTTTCTTTATGGAGTCGCAGAAAATGGACTTTTTTATTTTTATGAATGTAGAAGAAAATCAGGCATCACATGCATTTAAGTTGACCATAAATACAAAGTAAACTATAGAATGGTATGAAATTAAAACCTACACAAAACCAAGCAGAGGAATTAGTGTCAGAGTGTCCCACAGTGGTCATAGCACCCCCTCAGCTCCGGGCCAAGCTGTATCCCATGCAGAATATTCAGAAATGCCTAACAGTGGCCTCATGGCTAACGGAGCATGGAGAGGGAGCGGGAAGTAGAGTGTGAATATGCAAGTCATTTATATCTACAGGCAAGAGGAATGAAGGAAGTGAGAACAGGAGGTACAGCAGTTTGAGACATTGACTCCATTGGCTCCATTCTTCTCAGTCCTGCTTCTAACTTCTCACCTATAAGACATGATTTTCATAAACATTATTATTTTGTTAATTTACACAATTAAGTGTGTAGTGCCTCTTCTGATTTTAATGAACGTGTCGTATTAATCATGCCATTCCGTTTGTATGGGTGACGTGTGATAGTTTCTTTAGTGAATAATCACTAATGGGGTTTAAATCTAAGCTGAAGATTGTTTTCTATATATTTTATATTTATGTTTCATCTTTCCATTAAAGCCTGACACTGCGTTACCGCCAGCTCAGACTATAGGAGGTTATATTCACAGTTTGCTTTGTATTAGTGTTTATCCTTTCATTAAGTTTCGATTCACAAGATCATAAAAATGGGTTATAAATTTGAACATATTGCTTTGTTCTGTGTGTGAGAACAAACCAGAACAACGAGCTATATCATAGAACTCATGTCCTGCTGTTTACTCAATAAAGCCTTAATAGGATTTAGAGTCGCTACCAATTACTCAATTACACAAAAAAAACATCACAAACATTTTACAAAACTTATATTTTAATTTGGACACAGTGCAAACATGAAAACAGGATGTTTTCAAGAAGACCAAAAAGGCCTGAATAAGCAAAGTATTATGCTGAAACAACCAAAATAAGGCTCATCCAGACCTCATCGGTCTCTCTCCATCCTGCTCGGCTTGTTTGGAAATTATTCAAAGATGTGAAAGTGCTTGGAGGGTTGTGTTCAACCCTGGATTCTACCGGTTCGCAAAATTGTCTGCTAGTCTGTCCTCCATAAGTGCAGCTCCTTGAAGTTATTGCATTTTGGACTCCAATATAGCTTAAGTACTCTTGACACACTCTCAGACCAATATTGTCAGTTATTGCACACAGGAAGCAACGCTTTCTCCAAGGAGGGCTGATAGAAAAGGGCGAGGAAGGAGAAATAAACAGTAAAAGGCATTACCATGGCTGTTAAATCTCCAAGTTAGAACAGCGGAGGAGAAGGAAGACTCCATCCACACACTGTTCATTTCTGATCTTAAGTGAGAGATTATTGGTGAGATTACATCACCTCAGAGTGATGACAGGGTTTAGTCGTGAGGTCGGGGTAATAAAAGATCAAACGGGGAGATGGGTGTTAGATGCTATTACTGCTTCGGTTCACCTGAGGCTGCTGTACGAGCATCTGTTCAAATACTGACGATGCCTCCATCCGTCTGAGACCAGAGCTTCTGGAACTGAACCGAACTCCCTCTTCAACATTCAAAAATGCAGGAAGGCACTTGATCTTGAAAACCCAGTAACCTTATTGGTGATTTATTGATATAATGCAAATGGAGATGATGCATGATGCATGGCTCATTTGGTTTGAATGTGATCAGAGATGTTCTTAAATCTAGCTCAGGGTCTGTCTGAGTTTCAGTTTGGCACTCGTCACACCTCAGATGTTATTTGGAGATCAGAATGTGCGTGTAGCCTTTCAATAATCCATCATGACGACATCCCGGTGAGAAAGGCAGTTAAATGAAATCAGAGATGAACTGGTACTCGGTGTGGATTTAGACGTGTATGAAGGAGAGCCGGAGCGAGATTGAGTGGGGGGGTGCCCGGAGATCAATAGTAAGGTAATCAACAGTGTTTTGAGGCGTAGCACTTCTGACCTTGAGAGGATAGATGCCCTGCTCGGACCATGAGAGAAATATCGGCAGTAATTTTATGTACACGGTGCATCAGTGTGTCACCGAGTCAGGTGGATGAAGAAAAAAAAATAAAAAAAAAAAGACTGGGGAGTGAAATCTTGCACCTCTCTCGGTTTAAATCCCACTCTGCTCCTTTTGACCTTCTGCTGCATCACTGTAAACCATCGCAGGACACGTCACAAGTGACGGAGTGGAATTTTGGTGGAACTGGATTGGAGTAGTTTGCAATGAATTGTGAATTTTGTCATGTTTGTTTGAGTAGATTTCATATTTCGCAATGCAATGTGCATTAATCACAAGTTTGGTAAGTTTGGTGTTTTAAATTCAGTAAACAGAATATTAATTACATTCATTTACACTGCGACAGCTATAAAGAGACGACGAAAGAGACTACCCTAACATTTACACAGGTTTAAGTTCCCACAGTGTTAGAAATACATGCACACACACACACACACATGACATTAATTGCACAGCCCATACTAATTAATTCCTGTTCACCTACATACTCATTAAGAAACACTGTCCTAAACATTTATTTTTTTCCTCAGTGATTTTTCCGAACACAATCTCACGGAGCAGGATGACCGCCGCCTTAATCATTCTGTAGCAGGGCTCTATTAAGAGCAATTAAACACTAAGCGTGTGATAACATTTAGTAAACATGGTTTTAATACAGTATCATTAGCTGTAATCCCGTCGAGCGAAACAGCCCACAGTCATTGTGCCGTTCCAAACTGACAGCCACACAGCGACCCTAATCCCCGCTTTATCAGTCACACATCATTTCAGAAGGCTTTCATAATTTCAGCAGGGAATCTAAAAAACATGAAAGAATCCTCTGGATTTTTTTCTATCCTCTCGATCTCTGTCTGTCATGCTTGGATTCCAGTCAAAGCAGAGATGGAGGAGACTGGGAGGGGAAGAAAATCTGCCTGAAACCTAAGCTTGCGTTCTCTGGGTGTAATGATTTTTAACAAGAATGTTCTAAAAATACCAACAAAAAAGAGACGAGGATGAAATCCCAGCGTTCGCAAAGAAGCCACAAAAGATCCGAGTGACGGAGCACGGATGTCCTGCAGCACATCAGCGTACATGACATCCACAGAGCGCTGTGACGAGCAGCGTTAATTAAGCTTTTACTCAACAGCTAATTCAGTACAATCAGACCTGAAAAGCTCATTAGTGCTTCCCATAGGAACGGCATATAAAAAAGAAACTGGATTTAAAAAAAAAAAAAAAAAAAAAAAAAAAAGCTCTTTTTTTTTTTTTTTTAGACAGCAAATAAGCCACAGACCCCAGCAGTCTCGTGTGCTTCTTGAGTTCCCACTGAGCTCTTAACACACCCTGACGTGAGGTGAATGATGCAGTGACTGATCAAAAGGTGGCTTTCAAAATGAACTCTGGCATTTTTTTCTCAGATGAACAGCCCTTTCAATTTTCAGCCTGTGCATTATAATTCTAACATGTCTGCGGGAGTTTACAGCTCAGCCCCACAATTTCTTTAGTAAATACTCAAATGCTGTACGCTTATCATTTACTGAAACATTACTTTCATACAAATCAGACATTATTATTTGATCTTCTTTGTATTTTCAGTGGGTTGTAACTACATAAAGAAAATAAGAAGCATATCCCTATTTATAAAACCTCACATCCTATTTGTTAACGAATTAAAACTGGGCTTTATGCAGACAAGACCTGAAGCAAGTGAACTGTAAATCCATAACTGAATAAAAAAAAAAAAAAAAAACTTTACATTTTTTTTGATTGAATGCAAAGTAATTTTGTTTCTTTCTGGTACAAACTGGAATCTCGCTCATATTTGATCCCTGTGAGGGCTTGTAGTGCAATGCGATAACATTTGGGGCGATGTTTGGATGGTGAAGTGTTCCAAGTCCAGCTCTGCCAAGTTGCCACTTTGTGCCATTAAGCAAAACCCATAATGCTTTGTGCTGAAGGGGAGACCTTACAACGGCTGTGGCTTTGATGCCAACCTTCCAACAGGTTCAGAAGTGGTAGATAAAGTATTTAATTTATATGAATGCAATGTGGAGGTTTTAAAAATCCTCTATTACAAGTAATGACCATGCACGAGCAATTCTACTTAATTAAAAGTTGAGCAGAATTTTTATTGTTTGGATATAATTCAGCAAAGTGTTCACATAAATAAATAAATAAAAAAATATATATAATATGGAGGTGACACTACACTGTAAAATTTAATACATTGTCTATACTTTAAAAACTCTATGCAAACTTGTTTTTGTTTTAAGTAAAATTAACAGTAAAAACAGCGTTCTCATTGTACGTGTGAAATACTTTATTCAAATGATTTATTTTCAGTGTGAAAGACTTTCGTTCACTTATATATCACAAGAAATGGAAAAGCTAGAAACGAGACTGTACAATTACACTGTACTTAAATAAAGAATGAAAGATTTACTCTGTACTCCAGATGTCTAAAAGCAGACACACTATGAGATGAAGCAGCAGAGACCTGGCTGTGTCAGTGTGAGGTTACGTGTTTCAACTAAAGGTCAGAAATCTGAAAACAGAATTTCCATTGTAGAGTGAAATGTCTGCATTGACGTCGTCTCTTTATCGCAGCAGCTTTTCCAAAGAGACAGAAAACCAATAAGGATGAGTATACATTTCAAAAACACTCTCATCCTTTTCTGTGAGTTTAGAAGGAAAGAGAAGCGAGGCAGCCGATCTAAAGTGTGTTTTTAACGCAGTCTCGCCCCCCTGAAGGAGAGATTGGTTATTGAGCTCAATAGCAGAAGAGTAATCATGGCTCACTTTAGAAAAGATTTAGCTGAAATCTAGCAGATTTTTTCATTATCATTCCTTAATGCCACTGTCGAGAGGGGAAGGCATCTCAGATCATCTCACTGCCGCTTCAGAATTCGTTGAAAGCCCCGTCTTTCGACACGGCACTCACATTTTGAACAGACTCTTCTTGGAGATCAGATCTGGTCAGATTCTGAGGCTGATGTGCTCCGTAAGAATATTTTCATCACTGCTTCATAACAGATTGTGCTTTTGTCAACTTTGATAGCACAGAAAGAAAGGCTTTTCATGAAAGTGTAGTGCAGCATCTTTAAAACTGACATGAAAATGAATCTAATTTTATGATTCAGATTCTAGACATCTCATTCACATCCACATCACATGCTGGAAATCAGTGGATCGTACGGGTTTTAAACCTCAGTCTGTTCTGTAGGGAGGATGCAGATAAGGAGGTGATAATGCAGCGAGTGCAGAGCGGGACGTGTCACTTGCGATTGCTCTGCTTTTAGCTTGTTACTGTTTTATGAAACGAAATAATGCCCATGCTTTTGTTCTGAGGAAGGAAATAAACTGAGCATTCAGAGGGAAATAAACGTATACCACCCACATAAGAAGCTTCATATGAAACCAGGACAGAAGATCATTTAAAAAGACGTAATGTGCAGCATGATTGTGACTGACAGAAGTAAATGAGAACCCCTCTGTAGTTTTAGGTGTTTTAATGCAGTGTTTTAATGCAGTGTTTTAATGCAGTGTTTTAATGCAGTGCTTTAATGCCCAGTTTGATACCACCAGGTGTTGGTGGAGTAATTTCTGCTGTAAGGATTTGTTCAGTTCAGTGTTCAGAATTTATCTGTAAGAGGGAACATTCAGCATGAAGACATTCATGACCTTTGATCAGCTTTAGGTTCCAGATTTTTTTTTAATAACTGTCCCCACGGGTCCATCCCCACGGGGGAGAACGTTTCGGGCGCTGGGCAGATACACCCAGGACAGGGGGCAATCTATCACTGGGCACACACTCACTCACACACACACACACTCTATATGGGGCAATTTGGAGAACTCAATTGACCTTGATCCAGGTTTTTGGACTGTGGGAGGAAACCGGAGAACCCGGAGGAAACCCACGCAGGCACGGGGAGGACATGGAAACTCCACCCAGATGGAGATTCGAACCGGGAAGGCGAACATGCCAACCACTAAGCCACCAGCCACCTAAACCACTAACCACCTGGCCTGCAGAACATTTATTTCTGCACACATTATTTCTATATGACGGCATTTCAGTGTTAAACCTGTATTCTCAATCTCAGCTCTGCAGTAACACTGCCGTGTGTGTGTGTGTGTGTGTGTGTCTGTGTGTGTGTTTAAAGATCAAAGGGACAACACTAATTATTATTCACAATTTATTAAAGAAAAAACAAGAATAGCATTCACTCTTCAATTTATCTTCATATAAAGAAATCTATAAACCTCCACCACAGCGTGGAGCACCTCTGTCACCCATCAGGACACAGTGAGACACAAAGACAGGACCAAACACAGGAACCAGATTTATTTACAGATTTATTTACATACACGACGTCGTCTGGTGTAACTCCCTTCCCGTCACTGCATGTCTCAGTCCTGTTTGAATACCTGCACATAGAACACAGTAGAATGTCCCTCAATGGACTTATAGAGGACTTATATCATTGTCCAATTGTTAAATACGGGTCACATGATCATCATACAATCTGTACATGGCTGTCCTATACTGTTGATGCTCAAGGAGGATGAATCCCTTGATGAGCCTCGGTCCTCACAAGGTTTCTTCCTTAAAATAACAACATAATGTGGAGTTTTGTCTTGCCGCTGTCTCTTGGTCTTGTTCTTTGGGGGTTTAAAGGCTTATATCTCTGTAAAGCTGCTTTGTGATGATGTTCTATTATAAAAAAAATAAAAACACTGAATAAATGACTGGAACCTAAACTCCATCCTCTCCAGATAAAGACTGAGAGCTCAGAGAAGGGGACCTTGTTGGTCCACCATGTAGAGATAACGTCATTGGTATTGCTTGCGTCTTCCTCTTGTCCTTCATCACTGGTTACAGGATGCAGTCCTGTTGCTCGGGTAGCTTTATTTGATGGACCGCTGTAAGTCCTGCAGACAATGAGGTCCTTAAAGACCGCTGCTGTATCAGATCCCACACCACCCAGCACAGTACAACAGCACCGCCCCATCAGTGTCACTGCAGTGTGGAGAAAGATCTACCATCCATATGACACCTGCAGCATGGTGGTCATGAGGAGGTTCTGACTGTTAGAACAGAGTAAAAGGCAAGGCAGTGAGTACCGAGGTCGTGGATGATGGATGATAAGGATGTCTTGTTTTTATTTTCACGTATTCTTCGTGTGATAATCTCAGTGTGAGTTTAAATAAAATCCAGAGGAACGCTGTGGAGCCAGCTCTCCGTTCCGTTGTGCAATGCAGAGTAACGGTCGAGCTAAAAATAAATGGCAATAGCTTTTCACAAGCTGAGTCCACAGTTCTTGGAATTCTTTCTCCAATTTTTACCTGCTTAGGCTTATTGAATAATTTAGCCTTAAACCCGTGTGCTTTTCAATTGACGAGGGCATTCAGTTATGTATTAGATTTCTTCCCTATGAATTGATTTGTCTGCACAGAAAAACCACAGTACAGAGCTACCGGAATGTCTGATACACCCCGTGCTATTTTCATCATCAGGACCAGGAAAGCTTTTCTCACCTTGAGCAAATTTTGCAGCAAAAACAAAAAAAGAAGCTTTTTGATGATAAACTTCTACCGCAATCATGCGTTCGTGCATGCAGGCTTACTTCAGGATCACGCGGAGTTCATATGGTTTTTTTTTTTCTTGTAGATTTTTTTCTGGTCTCCTTCCACAGTTCAGATGTGAGGCAGGTGGACTGGAGATACTAATGCGTCTGCTCTGTGACTGACCGGCCCAGGACACTTAGAAATGAATGAATGAACCTAATTTGTATTAAATTGTCCATTTATATATTATATTATATTATACATTTGATTTAATCAAATGTAACACTAACCAGCACAAGTAAACAAGTCATGTTATTATAATGTTGTGATTCATGATACCAATAGGTTAGAGATATTAGCAATTATTTTAAAATCTATTTGTAAAGTAACCCTCGTATACCAGGCTGATGATCTGTCAAAAAAACCTAAAACACCCCTGTACTTCCAACACTGCTAGAACATGTCTCAGCGTGCAGTCACCCCAACAAACACTGCAACAGCTTCTGATTCCTTCATACAGCCTCCATACACCCCGCTCCCTTTAAGGACTCTTATAAATTAAAACACAAATCTGAGAGCTTTTGAAATTCCGAAGCACTGCTGTATTATAAATCAGACTCTAAACATTCATTACTGCTGCTTTAGACACTTCAGGCTCCGTTAGCGCTGCTTTAGACACAGATTAGGAATCATAAACACTCTCATGAACACTGCATCACAGACTGTAAGGCCGGCATCTGTGAGGGCTGTTCTGAAGGGCTGTTATTGAATCATGTATACAAGTGTATTTTTAGTTTAATTTTACTTTACTTATTTATTATTTTTTTTATAACCACTACTGATGGAGCATCTGTAAATACTGCAGGGATTGATGAAGCATTCTGATTCTCTCTTTATATATATATATATATATACATTCATTCATTCATCCTCTTCTGCTTTATCCTATATTAGGGTCGTGGGGGGGTTCCCCATGCCCATCCAGGGGAGAACGTTTCGGGTGCTGGGCAGATACACCCAGGACAGGATGCCAATTCATCGTTGGTCACACACACACTCACACACACACTCTAAATGGGGCAATTTGGAGAACTCAATTGACTTGATCCATGTTTTTGGACTGTGGGAGGAACACGGAGAACCCGGAGGAAACCCACACGGACACGGGGAGGACATGGAAACTCCACCCAGATGGGGATTCGAACCGGGATTCCCTAGTGCTGAGAAGAGAACATGCCAAACCACTAAGCCACCGTGCTGCCCTATATATATATATAGGTGTGTTGTACGTTATTGGAACAGTTCCTTATTTCTTATTTAATAGCTGATGGTAAAATTAAATTAATTAGAAATATTGAAGGGCAAAACATCTCTGATATGAAGACGTGAATGTTCCCTCATTAAAGCTTTTTAATGAGTCTGATTAGTCTCTTATACGTTCATGTGTGATAATTGGCGGCGTCTTTACGTCCCACGGTGAGAGCGAGCTGCTGGGCAGTGAACTGATTTCCATACGGCGCTGTATTCCAGCAGGCTCACGTTTGATAAGCACCCGGTGTGACCGGCAGAGTAAAATAATGCATTAGGTAGGTAAATTCTGAAACGGGGGGGCGCTCTCATTAAGAGCCCGTGAGCTGAATTCAGACTAGCAGCTGCTTGAACACACTGAGTTTTGACAGGTTCTCTGTTCTCCACAGTACAGCTGTCAAAATACTGTATCCTGATGCTATTTTTACATTTTGCTCTTAGCTATGATTTGAAGCCTGTATAACATTTTTGGAGTCGCGTTCTCCAATCTGTGAAGTTCTGCTAATCTAAGGAAAGCTGTCAGTCTAAAAAAAAAACTAAAAATGACTCTAAGCCTTTGTTACTTTAAAGCTGGATTACAGAGGTACTAACCGGATGTTCTTCTGAATTTATAAATAAGCTTTCCAGCTTCTCACTAGGATTAGACATAGGAAGAGAGAGAGAGAGAGAGAGCGAGAGCGAGCGAGAGAGCAGTCCCGGTTGATCTACCCACTTGTTAAATTTAGTTTTATACCTAAACTGATTCTTTCGTTGTAAATAGCATTACTTGTTCTTTTACCTTACAAAGTAATGTCTGAAGCCTCGG
This sequence comes from Corydoras sp. C115, assembly GCA_019802505.1. Lineage (NCBI taxonomy): Eukaryota > Metazoa > Chordata > Actinopteri > Siluriformes > Callichthyidae > Corydoras > Corydoras sp. C115. The sequence continues at coordinate 8,621 of JAFMOC010000357.1, read as the reverse complement.
CGTAACTAAGTGCACTTCCAGAAGCAATATCTTATTATTGGACGTTATGGGGCCGTATGATGAATAGTCCAATACCATGTTTTGTATTAAAACACTTTTCACTGTGAACAGTCTGTACGTGACGGAAAGTAAGAACCTCGTGGGATTGATTATAGTCATCATTTATAATCAAACACAGTTTCGAGTGTCCTGGACAAACCCCACGTTCCATCAGACCGCATCACGGATTTATTACTGGATTTTATTAACATCTCATCTGCTGTAAACTCATTTTAACATTTTATACAGTTATGCAATATTAAAAAATAAATGGCACATTAAATACAGTTTTTTTTATTAATTTATATATTTCTCTCTCTCTCTCTCTCTCTCTCTCTCTCTCTCTTTCATTTAACTGAAGTTGATCAGGCGGACAAAGAAAAATCTGGAAAAAAAAAGTTGGTTATTTATTTATTATGAGTGTAAGTGAGATTTAAACACAAAAAATGAATATTAGATTAGATATTGGATTGGACTTCTCGTCATTGTGCAGGTCGAGGTTTAGAGCCAATTACATCAGACATGAAATCCATTGTTATTCATTCATCCATCCATTATCTTTCACTTAATCCTCTATTGGGGGGGGGGTTCCCCATGCCCATGCCCATACCCATCCAGGGGATCGTTTTGGGTGCTGGGCAGATACACACAGAACAGAGTGCCAATCTATTGCTGGGCACACACAGACAAACACACTCTATATGGGTCAATTTAGAGCATTCCTCCTTGCCGCCCATCCAGTATTATTAAATGATGTCCTTTCTGCTGTATGTAATTGTAATGGGGTGGAGACGGGATGTTCAGGGGTGTGTGATGAATACACGCTCACTTTACTGATTGAACATTAGATCTTATATTTGCATAATCCAAACCTCAAAGCTGAACATAAGCAGCACAGATGTAAAGTAAATGCCCCGCACTGTGCCACCCTCGTGATGCAGCTGCGTTGCTTTCATTCGGAATAACGTTCAGCGTGTTGGTCCGGCCCTCCACTTCAGTTCCAGTTACTCGTGTGGCCCCCTGAGAAAGTGAATTGCTCAGCAGTACTTTAAAGGCATATCATGTAACATATCATTCGTTTCTCTGAAGTGCCCTGCCTCGTTCTTACATACCATCCATTATACACACATTTATATGAACAGTGCTAATCGGAGGCAGATTGATGTCATTATACAAACTATTCATCCCTCACATTTCCTCTGAAGGTGAGAGAATTATTAACACACAACCCAACCTGTTCATTTCTGTACATCCAAACGGCAAATGGTTAACTTTCATTCATTCATTATATTCCACTTTATCTTATGTTAGGGTTGCGAGGGGGTTCCCCATGTCCATCCAGGGGAGAACGTTTCGGGCGCTGGGCAGATACACCCAGGACAGGACGCCAATCTATCACTGGGCACACACTCACTCACACACACACTCTATATGGGGCAAACTGGAGAACTCAATTGACTTGATCCATGTTTTTGGACTGTGGGAGGAAACCGGAGAACCCGGAGGAAACCCACATGGACACGGGGAGAACATGGAAACTCCACCCAGATGGGGATTCGAAGTGGGAATCCCTATCGCTGAGAGGCGAATGCGCCAACCACTAAGCCACTGTGCCGCCCCAAATGGTTAAAAAAAAAAAAAAAAAAAAAGTATATGTTTGTAATCCTTCCTCTCGGTGCATTATATACTGCACACCCCATCTGTTCCCTGCACCTGAGGGTGTCCACCTGACAGATAATTAATAAGCAGGCTACAAGCAGAGAGGGCAGACATATGCCATTCTCATGGCTCTGGCCTCTTTAGTTGCTCTGACCAGCCGGCCCACTTCTGCACTTGTACACGGCCCTATCGGCGCTCGGCACACCGACGGAGACGGCAGCCGAGGGGAGGAGAGTGATGGATCGGCCCTATTAAGAACATATGGCTTTGTAGACAAGTGAGAGTCCTCGTTGTACAATAGGGACTAATTACAATATCATTGGCATCATTTTAGCAGCTTTACAAGTCTGTTTCAGAGCTCAGTTGTGTAATGTGAAGAGTAAAGCTGCATTAGGGAACTTAATAGGATTATATTTATGCTCTTTGATCTGTCTTTTGACTAGTAAATCCACACGCAGCACATCGGGCTTTATGTGAAACAGGATGTTTAATTAATCTCGGCAGCTGTGGATGGAACATGGTGAGGAAATGAACGGGGAGCCGAAGAGAATCCTTTTCTTTCTGCTCGAATAGAAAAATGCCACTCGAAATTCCTGCCACCTCATCAAAATTGTTCAGCTTCGTCACGTTACGATAAAAGACATCGTTACGGCTATTTAAGCATTAATGAATGAAATACTAAACATGGGTTAGTTCTCATTGATCGCTTGTTCGGGTTCCACCCATGAACACGTCGGTCTCGGTGTACGGCGCCGCCGAGGTCCATGTCTGGATCCAAACGTATCATGTGTGTGATAACACGTAACCCACTGAGAATGGAACAGGAGGGAAGTGTTAGGACCAGAATACAAGCTTTATATTTGGGCACAAACCCAGCAGACATCAAACTATACATGATGAAGGTAAAATGATGTACTTGGGGTTGAATTCTTTAACAGGGCACAATGAGCTCTGCCATAACCAATCTTAGGGTAAAACTTGTATATAATGTGCATTATGTGGAGATCTGGTCTGCAGATCTGGTTATCTGCAAATCTTTAAAAATCTGTGTGTGTGTGTGTGTGTGTGTGTGTGTGTGTGTGTGTGTGTGTGTGTGTGTGTGTGTGTCTTGGTCCTCACAAGGTTTTTTTCTTATTAAAAAGAAAGAACAAACTTGTTGAGATATGGGTGGCACGGTGGCTTTGTGGTTTAGCATGTTCTCCTCTCAGCACTAGGCATTCCCGGTTCGAATCCCCATCTGGGTGGAGTTTCCATGTTCTCCCGTGTCTGCGTGGGTTTCCTCCGGGTTCTCCGGTTTCCTCCCACAGTCCAAAAACATGGATCAAGTCAATTGAGTTCTCCAAATTGCCCCATATAGAGTGTGTCTGTGTGAGTGAGTGTGTGCCCAGCGATGGATTGGCGCCCTGTCCTGGGTGTATCTGCCCAGCTCCCGAAACGTTCTCCCCTGGATGGGCATGGGGAACCCTCCCGCCCCCCCGCGACCCTAATAGAGGATAAAGCAGAAGATAATGGATGGATGGTTAGGATATGCAGAAGGTGAGAGGAGCATTAAACTGGATGTGAGACCTTAAGAATAATCCAGATTCATTTACTTCATTTCCAGATTGAATTTCTGATCTTGCATGTTTGTGACGATCTTAACTAATTAATTGTTAATTATTACAGACTGATTCACGAAGGGGAGCGCAGTGTAGAGTGAGCTTTCGTTTTCCAGAAACTTTTTATTCGAAACCGTGTGAGCGAGGAAAACAATAGAGTCATGAGAAGTGAGAAGTGGAGACCGGGGCCGTAACCACCACAGAGAGGATATATTGGGCAGGGCGCGACATCAGTGCCCCTGTCACATACCTGAGCATCCAGAGCTCGAGCGAGCGCAAAAGAGAGTGTGAGAGAGAATCCAAATCTCTGTTTTAGATGCTACGAAAATGGCAGAAGACTAATGTTTGCTATCCGGTTTAGGTCTGTGTATGCTCACGGTGTACATCTGATTAGCATGCGAAGCTCCCGTAATTAAGAGTCTGTTGAAGACCCTGGAATCCTAATTCAGCCCTCGCTTTGCAGGTGTTCGTTCAGTATTCAGGGAATGCACATACCAAAGAGAGAGCGACTTCTGAGCATCTATTGTCTGTCATCTGAGATTTTATTTTAAAAAACGCCATAATGGAGGCATGAAAGACCCTCTTTGTGAATTGTCACTCACAACACATTAGAATTTAAATGACGCACCATTCTAACCAGCTTTCAGTCTTTAAACTGTGTTCATAGAATTGGTAGCTATTCTAATTTACAGCACGTAACTAAATTCAGTTTATCATAAGATTTGCATTTCTCCGTCAGTTTGTGAAACCGACTGTAACACGTAGAGGAGGGAGTCTGATGGTCTGCATGGGGCTGTGATGCTGGATTTAGAGTTGGCTGCTTGCATGGGGGGGGGGCGATCACAGCATTTTAAAGCTTCCTCTGCTCCATGTGTGGGGGTTCATTTTACAGCTAACCACATTCTCTGATGTTCGGACAGAAGAACCCCCTCCCCCCCCCCGCGACCCTAATATAGGATAAAGCAGAAGATGAATGAATGAATGAATGAATATATATATATATATATATATATATATATATATATATATATATATATATATATATATATATATATATACAGTGTACACATACATTTTATATATATATATATATATTCATTCATTCATTCATTATCTTCTGCTCTATCCAGGGGAGAACGTCTCGGGCGCTGGGCAGATACACCCAGGACAGGGCGCCAATCTATCGCTGGGCACACACTCACGCACACACACACACACACTCTATATGGGGCAATTTGGAGAACTCAATTAACTTGATCCATGTTCTTGGACTGTGGGAGGAAACCGGAGAACCCGGAGGAAACCCACGCGGACACGGGGAGAACATGCAAACTCCACCCAGATGGGGATTCGAACCGGGAATCCCTAGTGCTGAGAGGAGAACATGCTAAACCTCTAAGCCACTGTGCCACAGCTATATATATATATAATGAAACATTTCTTAAGTATTTTAGTAATTAGTGGCATATTGCAGCTTTCTGTTTCATAGTTCGGGATATTCCATTTTTCTTGCTGTGTATAGCTTTCCACTGGAACACTGGATTTAACTAATTAGTACACTCTCTTCGTTAAACACTTTAGTTCAGGATACAGTTGAGGAATTCAGACAGTGGTGCCGAGAACCGGATCAGAATTCAGCTGAATTAGTTTTTAAAATATATTTTATATTTAAAGTATAGTGAAGTAAGCAGTGAGGGTGTGTAATGCATTTCTTTTGTCTTTGTAGTGCATGCATTAGTTTTAATGAGGTTATGGTTAATAACTCCTGCGCTTACCTCCACCACTGAACATGTTCTGTTCATTACAGCAGAACATCAGCGCAGCAGGGATTTTAGTCCAGAAAGCGTCCAAACCTTGTTCTCCTATTGTTACCTAAATTTGCTCTGCGTGCAGTGTTTGGTTACCACCATCAAAGATCCAAATGGAGCTCGCTCTCTAACTTTTTATGCCAAATTGATTTGGAGCTCGTAACCAAAAGACAGTTGCCAGGTCTCTGTATGAGTCTATACGGCTTCCTTTATTTACGCTGTTCAGAATTTCAGTAACGGGGGAAAAGCCATATAAATGTGAGCGTGGAATTAATTCAGTTTACGTGGAAGATTCGATCCTTTATATAATGTTGAGACGGATGGTACGTTCCATGATGCAGTTTGTGTTCTTATCAGTGCGGCAGTGAGGGCTTACTGTAGGTGCTCGTATTAAACCGAGTGGGTTGATTCACCCTGCCTAGACATTTGGCAAGAGATGAATGTGGTGATTATGACATATGAGGCTAATTAGCATCTTAGGAGACAGAAAGTTTGTGTGAGAGGGGTGGGGAGGTGGTGGTGTTGGAGGGAGGAGTGATAGCCTTTTATTATAGCATGTTGTGAAGCAGCCATTATTCCTTATTTGGCTGAAATGTACCTGGGTGCTCGATTTGAAAGAACAGAGTTTATTAAGGAGTCCCGTGCTGTTTCTGATTATTAAAGGCAAAGTGGAGCCAGTCGTGCATTCTGCTGTAATTGTACAAATCAAGGTGTTAACACATGCAAAACACATATAACACATACAAAACACATATAATCCACAAACAGAACCATAACATGTAACACAAAACTGTATCATGTTATTATTTATGTCCTGTGTTGTTATACAGGTCAGAACATGAGCATCTGATTTGTTTGGGAGCAAACACACATTATTATTATAGACGATGTATTTCATCACATTTAGAAATAGAGATACAAACCAGTACTTTCTTTTTTTATTTCATGCTCTTCCTGATTTTGGTTTATTATCTAAAACAAATGGAGGTCCAGTCTATGACACACACTCACTTCTGATTAAAGGATTTATCTTAAACACTCTGTTTAAGGTGTTTGTTCATTGTATAGGTGTTATGAGACAGCCCCTGCAACACGGGGAGAACATTACAACTCAAGGTGTGTGTTATATTCAATTCACTCAAAATTCAATGAAGAACGTGCTTGATCGAGTTACTCAGCTGGAGGTTTGCATGTGTTGAGGTTTATGTGGATATTTCCTTATGTGTGTGTGTGTGTGTATTTGCTTCACACCTTTGCCCTCCTCAGCACTCCTACAGGCCTTAGCTGTGACCCTAATCAGAATCAGCAGGCTGGATAATAAATGAATGAACTTCAGGCTTTTAAATCTAATGGTGTTGAGGTTGAGGTTGAGGTTGAGGTACTGGGCTGCAGACTGTAGAGGAGGTGTGTTCCGTTCGGCTCTTGGCCGGGATCATTAACCCCGAGTTACGTGGATTGTGTGATGTGATGATCCCCGACAGTCTGCCGGATGAAGGTGTCTTATAAATGTAGTGAATGTGAATGGCATTTCTCAGACACGTCCATGTTCAAGATAAATCCTTTTTCACAACGAGCATCAGTTCCAAAGACGTTTTCAGCTGAAAATCTTCCATAAAATGCATTTAAAGGATTAACCAAAAAAGATATATATTCATTCAACTTACTAAATCAATGTTTCCAATTAAAAATGCTGTGGGGCAATAGTGGTTCTTTAGCAGTTTTATTCTAGGTGTCGGTGCAGTTAATCTCCTGCTGTGAGGAACCCAGGTCTCCACAGAGAACGGGAAGCAGGTCAGATGGAATTCTGCATGTCGTATTTCTGACTGCCTATAAATCAGCAGTACAGCCTTCTGCATCCCTCTGAGCTTCAGCAGGACAGCTCCTCAGCCGTACGGTCACATCACTGAACCACGTTCAAACGCCAACGCGCTCCAATAGAACCTTCTGTCTGAAAATGAGCTTCTGCCCTTAATCTTTACAAAAGTTTGAATCGTTTGCGGCCGTCTTAAAGCTGGATCCTCGTACGTACCCTCCTGTGTACAATAAGAGTGTGATGGCAGCAACTCGTTTGTCTCTTTGCATTTTCCATGTGTCTGTATTTCTGTGAGGTGTGCATCTTTGTTCATCTTTTATCTGTGTTCATTACACTTTCTTTTTACAGATGGATCTGTTTCGTAAATATTTTTTTTCATATATAAAGCACATTTTCTACAATAATAATCAGTTTGTTATATCATTTAATAAAATTATCTGCCCAGCGCCCAAAACGTTCTCTCCTGTATGAGCATAGGGACCCCACCCCCCCCCCCGACCCTAGTATAGCATTAAGTGGAAGATAATGAATGAATGAATGAATGCATTCAAATCTGGTTGTAATTAATGAAGTAATTGTTCTAAAAGGTTGAACAGGATAAAGTTGGGTCCATCGTAAGGTCAAAAATGAATATTTTCTTTGACCTTTGACGAACTTGTCGCATCAAATCTTGTATTCCATTACGGTTCAAACTAAAGAGAGCCAGCAGTGCTGAATTAGAGACCGGTTCGGTGAGACTGGAGCACTTCATATATGTGTCACTTCCTTTCTCCATTATCATCATTATCCAGTTTTCCATCTGGGTAAGCAGTACCTGTCCACAAACGTCCTTTTAACCTTGAGAAAACCCATTCTTTAGCACATGCTCCTCCTCAGTTCAATAAAGCTGAACTCTAAAACCGGAACAAACACAGGATTCAGTCGTTCTTTAATCAGCACAACATTTGGTTTTCATTTCACGCTTCTCTCACTGTATACATGTGTATATGTCTAACCCCCCCCCCCCCCCAACACCCAGTGTGTTGCTTGTCCCTCTTACACCCCTGACACTCCAATAACATCAATAACATCAATAACATCGATGACATCAGATCTGCCTGAGCCTGACATTTAATATTTCTATTATTTAGAATTGTGCATAAAAACTGCGTCCGTTTGTTGTGAAAGAAAAGCGACTCGATGTGAACAAAATAAAAACAGATAATTGATGACGACGTGGAATAAGTGTGTGTGTGTGTGTGTGTGTGTGTGTGTGTGTGTGATATACCTGTGTGTTGAACACGTATGGGCAGTAACACATGCAAAACACATATAATCCACAAACAGAACCATAACATAACAAAACTGTATCATGTTATTATTTATGTCCTGTGTTGTTATACAGGTCAGAACATGAGCATCTGATTTGTTTGGGAGCAAACACACATTTATTATAGTCGATGTATTTCATCACATTTAGAAATAGAGATGCAAATCTTTAATTTTTTTTTTATTTCATGCTCTTCCTGATTTTGGTTTATTATCTGAAACAAATGGAGGTCCAGTCTATGACACACACTCACTTCTGATTAAAGGATTTATCTTAAACAGTCTGTTTGAGGTGTTTGTTCATTGTATGGGAGTTATGAGACAGCCCCTGCAACACGGGGAGAACATTACAACACACACTGGCATCTTTAGAGGGTTTGGTTTGGTTTTCTTTAG